>VZTI01000220.1:267096-450870 GCA_013397865.1 Struthidea cinerea
GGCAGAGGAGGGGGCAGCGCAGCCATTGGCACGCCGCCCCCGCGCCCCCTCCCCGCCGCGCTGGCTCCGCGGGGGCGCAGCGGGCGCCTCCCTCCATCCCAACCTCCCGGCGACGGGGCTTTCGCGTTACCTGCCCCGGGCTGGGGGGGAAACGCGCGGAGAGATGGGCCGGGGGCGGCCAGGAGCAGCTGGCACCAGAGCCGGATCCTCCGCCGGAGCAGAGATGCGGCTGCACCGACGGCAGCTGGTGTCCCCCGGGGCCCGGAGAGCCACCGGCTGCACCTGTCCCCTCGCTCTCTGCTGAGCCACCTGCAGCTCTCCCGGTCCGTGCGGGTCCAGCGGGGTGAGCCCTGTGTTCAGAGGCACCCAGAGAGGAGGGATGGCTCCTGCATCCCTCTGCTGCACTGGGCAGGATCCAAGCTCCAAGCGCTCCCCACTGTGCCAGCAGCCACTGTTCGAGATGTGAAGCTACTGCCTGGTCCTCAGGGAGAAACGAGCAGCTTTTTGTTTGGGAGCAGCTTGGGATCAGTGTGGTTCAGACTCTAGGCCAAACTCTTGCAACTCACCCGTGGTGTTCACACTATTCCCAGTTAGTAGGCAGGGAAACTGAGGCCTGCCTGTGCTGGAGGAGCTCCTGCCCCCCGAGCAACCCCCTGAGCAACCCTCCTTGTCCTGGGGGGAAACACTTTGTTGCCTGTTCATACCTATAACTGGGACAGGGTAGGTGACAGCAGGCCAAGCCTCCCCACTCTGCACCAGCCCCGTGACGACTTCTAGGCAGCCCTGCTTATTGAAAACGTGTTTGCAGTGTATTTTAGCACACCTGTATCTGTTCAGGGGGATGCTTTTCCCTCTCCTTTACATTTCAGCATTTGGCTGTGCCACAAATCATTCGGTAGTTTAGGGAAAGGCACCCTTCAGCCAGGGAAGGCAGCCCTCAATAGGAATCCGCTACTCCACCTGCGTCTCTTCCTATGGAAAGATGCAGAGCACAGCCCTCCTTCTCCTCTTCACAGCTGTCTCAGCCTCAGCAGAATTGGGCTCACAAATAATTCTTGGCATAGATAAGGGGAGAGCAAGAAGAGATGCTGATGTGCAAGGGAGATGTGATTAACTGTTACTGTTAATGATCCAAGAGCCCATTTGGCACCGGCCTGTGGGGTAGACTAGCACAAGAATGTAGAAGAGAAGGGAGCTGTCGCCTGAGGACTTCACACACACAAGCTACAGGTGGCTAAAGCTTGGTTTTGGGGATGCAGGAAGTGGTGAACTAGGAAAAAAATCTGGTGTATGTGAGACTATAAATACTTCTGTCAGATTTGTTGGGTCTGCAGGAGCTGAGAAGGCAAATTGCAGCATTGAGATGAATCTGTGAGCTAGCAGACATCTTCAAGTATCGTCAGCTTCATGTGTGTATGCGCACAACCTACAAACATACATGCATGTGGAAAGGCACACGCTCACGGATTAGTTCCAGCACTCTGAATTTGGTCCGTTTCCCAGCTCAGGCATTAAAATTCAGCCCAAGTGCTGTCTTCAAATTGCTTTGATGCTAGGTGGGTTTCAACCCTGACCTGTCCTGACGGCAAGTGATGGCTGTAACAAGCTGTGGATCAATATTCATAGCGGGTGTCCTGGACTGATAACACTATCCAAGACAATGTTCACTATCGCTGCAGACAGCTGAGATATTGTGCCATTAGTAATGTTGTTTTAAATAACCTGATCCGTTTCTGAGTCTATTTAATGAATTTCACAGTTTAGATATTATCTTTAGGGAGAAGCCAGAGGCTATTCCAGAAGCAGTGATGCAAATCAATGCTGCCAAGGCTCCTCTGCTTTCCTTAAAACAAAATAGACTATAATTCCACCACAGCTCCTTATACATTCTGGCGGTCGTGGCGTGCTATTGATGGCATTAGCGAGGAGAAGATATTTGGGGAAAAAAAAGTACTATCTGTAAAGCTGGAACACAGCTGATAAAATCTTATCTGTGTTTGTAAAATTCTTTATATGATGAGTCAGTGGTTTTTTTTTTTTTCTTGGTTGTCATATGAATCATAGAATGGTTTAGGTTGGGAGGAACGTTAAAGATCATCTAATTCCACTCCACTGCCACAGGCTGGGATACAACCTGTAGGTGCTAAAAAGCTAGAAGCAGAGAAATTCTTCAGCCTTTTCTCGATATTCTGTGAGCAGACTGCCTTTCCTATGTAAACTATTTTAAACAAGGTCACAGTTTCATAAACCTCTTGCACCTGCAGGCTGTTTTGCAAGATTGTTATGGCTTCGACTTTGAAAATATTTTGGAATAGGTATCTTAGATCTTGGCCAATCCTCTCAAGGGGTGGATGGCCGAGGAACCAATTACCTATTGCCACTCAACACACTTTTTGCGATCTATCCTATAAAAGTAGTTAGAAAATTATTAAAGCGCTTCGGCTTCCACTGTTCATGAGCCTGGACTCTGTGTCGCTTTCTTTATGCGCCTCGGACGTAACAGCGACATCAACCCACTAAGGCAGGTTGCTCCACATCCAGCTTGGCCTTGAACGCTTCCAGGGATGGGGCAGCCGCAGTTTCTCTGCGCTTTTCCCCCTGCCCCGGGCGTTGGCAGCGGATCGCATTCCCGGAGGCGGCGGGGCGGGGCGGAGGCCGGGACTGCATTTCCCGGCAGCGCCGGGCGCGGAGCGGGGCGGGCGGAGCGGGAGCGGCCATGGCGGGCTGGGGCTGGGCCCGGGCTGTGCGGGGGCTGCTGCTCGATGTCAGCGGGGTCCTCTACGACAGCGGCGCCGACGGCGGCGTCCCCATCGCCGGCTCGGCCGAGGCCGTGCGCAGGTGGGCGGGGGGCGGCCGGGGGCGCCCGCGGAGAGGGGGGGTCCCCGAAGCGCGGCGCGGGCTGGGGGCTACACGGAAGGACAGCTCCTAAAGGTGGTTTCACTCCAGCCCCCGCTGTGCTGTGTGAGTCCCGGACAGGAAACGGGAGCTTTTGGGGGTTAGCTTGGTGCTTTTTAGGGTTGTTTAAGCGAAGGGAGCCCGCAGACCCTGGGCTGATGGGGAGAAGAGGCTGGGGCGGTGCGGGAGGCGCGTCCCGCGTGGTTCGGTGTTCGCTGTTGTCACTGCACGTGTGGCAGGAGCTGGCAGAATGTGAGAGATCTGGCACTGTCCCCTGGTGATCATTTATTAAATGTTACCCACACAGACACAGAGCTTCTGTGAATTGGTTAACTTTGCTGTCAGATTAGCTGGGAGTTCTTGCAGGGAACTTGCAACCCAGAAATGGAGGATTTCTGTGCTGGGGTTAATGACTGCCCGGCTTGGAAGTGACTCAAAAGCAAAGCGTGGCCTTGGTTAGTTACTTCCAGTGCCCACAGGTGGGGAACTCCTTCACTTTTAGCTGGGTGATGCTGTGCGGGTAACACAAACTAAGTAACTTTAACTCAACTAACTTTAATTGATTAGGTTGACTCGGCAGTGTGTCTGTATTGGCCTTGCTTGACCAGAGGAGCAGGATGGGGCCAGGGGAGAGCAGTGGCCACAGGGACAACTTTGTTTAAAGACAAGTATTGATTGTGTGGTTGTGAATTTCTGGAAGAGCCTTTTGGCTCTGCGTGATGTTTCACTCACCCACTGCAGAAAATCCAGATCTGTTTCACATGGCAAGTGCGGGATGGGGCTTGGAGCAAGCTGGGATGGTGGAAGGTGTCCGTGCCCATTTCAGGGGATTGGAACTTCAGTGTTCCTTCCACCCCAAACCTTCCTGTGATTCTGTGCTGCTGCGTGTACCCCACTTAAAATGTTTTAGATGTCTGAATTCTGATCCCGTGTGAAGTACTGACAGCGCTGCTTGGTGAACACCTCTGCAGCTTCTGTCCTCTGGGGTCACTCAGCACAGTCTTGGGACAAGGGCATTATGGAGCAGGAAAATACGCAGGAAGAAACACTGAAACCAGTAAAATTAATCATATGAGGTTAGTTAAATGTGGGCCTAAGTGTTGGTGGAACCACCATGGAAAGGCAGAACTGGAGAAGATCCAATTGAAGTGGTAATAACAGAACTCTTTGCTGCTTGGGTTTTTTTGTTTGTTTGTTTGGGTTTTTTGTTTTTGGGGTTTTTTTGCATAATTGTGTCTTTGTTCATATTTCTTGATGCACGTGTAGGAGGCACAGAAGGTGTTACCAGATGGATCAGAGTTCCCAGTGCTGTCAGAGAGCAATATTTGAAGTAAGTTTAAGGCTTACTGAGGCTCTTGGCCAGTTTATGGTGCTCAGCTGGCCCGGGGAAGCTGCAGGTGCCAGGACAGCCAAGGGAGAGCAGCATTCCAAGGGAATTCAGTGAAACTAGGCAGAGGGAAAAGTTGTTTCCATTGAAATCCTGTGGCATGTGGTTCTTTCAAGGGATTGTGCGTGTGCAGAGCACAGCCTGGGACACCCCAGATCATAGCCAAGGCCTCCAGGCATGGCCAAACCAAGCACAAATAACGACAACTGCATAATTACTGTCAGAGATCAGATCATTCC
This sequence comes from Struthidea cinerea, assembly GCA_013397865.1. Classification (NCBI taxonomy): domain Eukaryota; kingdom Metazoa; phylum Chordata; class Aves; order Passeriformes; family Corcoracidae; genus Struthidea; species Struthidea cinerea. The sequence continues at coordinate 271,618 of VZTI01000220.1, forward strand.
TTTAAAAACCAGGACACATTCAATAATTCTTGTATTGTGGGTCGCCAGATGGTTTTGACATTGTTTTTTTTTTTGCTCCTAGATTTTAAACTTCATTTTCTGCCGGGTTGCAGGCTGTTATTAAATAACCTTTGTCACTGCATTTGCTGAAACCTCCTGCAGGGAGGCCACGTAAACTGCAGTCTAGCTTACAGTAACATCAGAAATAGGCTGATGGAACAGCAGCAAAACTCTGGCCTTGGGCTAAATGTAGGAAATTACGGGCTTTCTCTGGAAATCCTGGAAATGTCTAAGCCCTTTTTGCCTGTTAGCCACAGGAAGCCCTCGGCAGCTAATCTGACCTGTCTGCCTGTCTGGAAGCGGGGGCTACAGGGGTCTTTGAGGAGGGTTTGGAGATACAATCCAGCAGCAGGCACTGGAGTGCTGTGCAGGAAAAGCTGATCTCGTCTGGGCAGGGTTTGGTGAGCAGTGGAGAAGCGGTGGTCGTAGCTGTGGGAGCTGGGGACAGCAGAACGGAAAAGTGCCAGGAAGGGAAAACAACCCCACCAAACCACTCTGTTCAGGTCATTCAACGTAAGTGGTGAAGAATAATCATTTTCCTTGGGTAAAGTCAAGTAGCCTTATTTATCTGCCTGTTAGGTTAGTAATTCTTCTGGCTCATGCCATTTAAAATCTTTATTGATTCATTATCCTATCACCAGTTGGTCATTAATATTTGTGTCCGCGTCACAGTACAGCTGGGTGGTTTCAAGCAGATGGATCAAAGCTAAAAGGAGCTCTTTTTATATGAATTCTTTTTTTTTTTTTAATCAATTAAAGAGTCATAATTGCAGATAGCAAGGAATTTTATAACTAATTCAAATTGCTGTGGTCCTCTTAACATCTTTTAGTGCATATGTATGTCCAACAGAAACCTTAAACACCATTTTGATAACTCATAGTACAGATAAGGACTCTTGCACCATGACAGCTGACCTCTTCTTTTCAGACTGTCTCGCTACATCATCTCCCCCATTACAGCAATTAACTGAGTGTAACAACATATAGTACACTCCGAGAAAAATGATAAGTAAACATACTGATTTGTCAGTGGTTTCATGTGACTGAAGCCATTCTGACCTCTTAAAACGACATTTGTTGCATTATTTCTCTTGTTTTCAGCTGAATTGTGCTGTGCAGTTATTTGAGTTGGTGTTTGAGAGAGCAGCAATGTAATTTCTGCCGCCAGAATTGGAGAATTTGGCCTGGTTTCCATTTGTGATGGCTGCAGAGGGGTGCTTCCCTCTTGTTTGTTTTTAGCTAATGTTGCAGTCAGATGGAGCAGAAACACGGCCAGAGAAGCTGAAGGACGCTGGAACACCCTGAGCAAGGTGACATTCCGTAACTTCCCAGTGCTGTAGACACCCTCCTGAGGAAGGCATCAATAGTTGGTATAACCTGTGGTGAAACACTGAGTGTAACAGCTGGGAATGCTTTATTTATTGCTGATGTACCTGCAGCCCTGGTGAATCTTACCTGTGAAATACTGTAGGATTCAGTGTGCACTGAGAGGGGGTTGGTGGGTTGGAGGCTGAGAAGGTGAACCACAGGAGTGTTTGTTGAGCAGAGCTTGTCAAGGGATAAGGTAAATCTGGATCCTTGTTGCTCATCCAGCCTGTGGCAGCCAGACACCCGCGTGCCAAAGGGTATTGGCACCCCTGGTTTAACCCAGGAGCCAGGAATGCCTCTAAATTCTCCAGGGACTATTGTTCTTATCTTCAGGTGGGGATTTTAGAGCAGTGGGTGGCTAAAAAATCCAAAAGCGGCTCAATAAGATAATTTATCCCTTTAAAACTTTTAAGACGTATTATTTATTGATTGTTTAATTTACTGTGGCGTATCTTTGAAAAAGTTAAGTAAACCCCACCCATCTCTTCCCAGCGTGTGCAGTTCACTGGCAGATGCTTTGGAGCAGATCAGAAAGGCCATCGGTGACTTAAAGGCTTCTCCTGGAGCCGGCCCTACCAGAGCCTCAGTGCCGTGCTGTTATTGTCTTAATCGATTTACACAGCATTGACACGAGGTGAGCTAGTTGCTTTTTATCTTACAAATAGCAGGGAGCTGGTGCCTTACAAGACAGAAGGTGGTTAAACATCCATAAAAGATGCTCAGGCTGTGCTCTGGCATTTGCATTTACAGCTGTGTGCTGATAGTGTGTCCCCATTAGCATATCCATATGAAAAGCACGCAGTGGTTGGACCTTTACAACATCCTGTTGTTGGGCCGGGATAGTGCATCTGTTAGCACAGCTTTGTACAGAGCCCTTGAAAAGGGCAGCGGAAATCTGGGGAGCAGGGAGGCTGGGGAGCAGCTGGACAGTCCTGTTAAAGTGAAATACCTGGAGAGTCTAACAAGGAGAAGATTGTGAGGAGAACAAGCGGAACTGGGACTGTAAAACAATTCAGGGTGTGGGGGTTCAGACGAGTCGGGAGCTCACAAAGAGCCCTTTGGAAGTGTGTGTGCGCCACAAGGAGTAGGAGATCTTTGTTGTCACAGCAGATAACGTGGCTTAGCACGGGCTGTGCAGATGTTCAGGGTTCCAAGGCTTGCTCTGCCTTCGGGACATGTGCTAGAAAAGAAGTTGTTCCTTGTTGCTGTTACGTCCGAGGCGCATAAAGAAAACCACACAGAGTCCAGGCTCATGAACAAGTGGAAGCCGAAGCTTCTTTTTTAATAATTTTCTGACTACTATATAGGATAGATCGCAAAAAGTGTGTTGAGTGGCAATAGGTAATTGGTTCCTCGGCCATCCACCCCTTGAGAGGATTGGCCAAGTCCTGAGATACCTATTCCAAAATATTTTCAAAGTCAAAGCCATAACAATCTTGCAAAACAACTTGCAGGTGCAAGAAGTTTATGAAACGATGACCTTGTTTAAAATAGTTTACTATTTTAAAGACAATCTGCTCACAGAATATCGAGAAAAGGCTGAAGAATTACTCTGCTTCTAGCTTTTTAGCACCTACAGTTCCTCCTAGAAAGAGACCTTCAAGTAAACTATACAGACTCTCGTGTAAATATCTGTTCATTTGTTTTTGTACATGACTCTCTTTGTGCTTTCTACCCAAAGGAACCCGATGACCCGGGTGTCACTGCCCTGTGAAGCAGCAGAGACACAAAAAATGAAGCACTTCTGTATTGTCAAGTATCTGTTCCCTGGCAGAGCCAGAAAGGGATCCAGGATCTGATCCTCAGTGGGTGCAGAGTTGTCTCAGCTTCACTCCAGTCTGTAACATTAGCTGTGGTCTCAGTTTGCTGAGAGCAGTGGGTGTTCCTAGCCCATATTTGCTTTCCTAATCAGCAGTGTTCATTATTTCTTTTAAAAGATCTGTGTCCCTCAAGTTGTGGGTGCTCACCTGCTATCTGCACAAATTGCATGAGTAAGTGCTTGCATTTTTGGAGTTTACACATCATTAACCTTTAGGGTCTCAGAAATAGAATTCCTTCTTTACAAACGGGTGCTGTTTGTGTACAAAGTGAGATTTCAACCCTGTCAAAGATAACTTGGTTTTGAATGAATTTTTAATGGAGTAATTAGCAGCTTCATAGAATCATGGAATAGTTTGGGTTGGAAGCAACCTTGAAGATCCTGTAGTTTCAACCCCCTGCCACAGGCAGGGACCCTTCTTTTTGCACAGAATGAAAGCTGTTGGAGTGTCATTCACTATGTTGTCCATAAAAATATTTTGCTTAATGCAAATAAAAATATCCCCGACCGGTTCATGCTAACTGAATCCCCAAAAATCTGACTTTTTCCTTGACAGCTCCCAAAGTGGAGATTTACCAGCTGTTTAAGGTCTACCAGAGTTTACTTATTGAACCACTTGCAGTGTGGTTCAAGTCTTTTAGGTGTAATACATTAAGCTGATTTGGTAATCTGCAGCCTTAAATGCATCTTGTTACTGAACTTAATGGACCAGAGAGATTTTTCTTACATTCTGCTTTGTGCTTCCTTCCTGCAGATTCCCTTCAAAAGCATGTGTTATTTGTATTAAATACTGAATTCTAGATTTCGCTGTTGTGGCATACTGTTGCCTGCAGATCTGCTGTCCTTCCTGCTCTTCAGGGAGGTGGACTGTGATTTATGGTGCCAGATAATTTGTGCAGTAATTCTGGTATCCAGCTGTATTCGACGGCCTTTGCAGGGAGTTCAGGACAGCATGGACTTTGTGTTTGTTTTAGTGTGCCACTTCCAGGATTTCTTTCTACCTCTGAAAAATTCTAAATTATCAAAATACCTAAATAAAGGTGCTGGTGGGTTTTTGAAGTTTGCCTTCAGCTACAAATCAGTGATTTTTTTTCCCCCCAGTTTTTGCTGTCAAATACTGTCTCAGAGTGATGTTTCCAGAGTCTTTACTTTTATAACTGTACCCTTCCTTAAGTCACCCTTGCCCACCCTTAAGTAACATTGGCCTCTTCTTGTGGCTCCTTCATGTGTGCCTATTAATCTGCTTTTGTTCATGTGCAAAGGTAATGCCCTCCTATTTGTTAATCCCTTTTGCAATCCCTCCTTTGGATTGCCTCCAAATTATCCCCTTCTATATTTAGAGAGAGGTGAGCCATATGGGTCTGGAGAGGAAATTGTGCTCAGGAGATAGCAGATGTAGGGATGAGTTTCAGGCACGGGAATGCAAGAGGGATTGGGGCCAAAAAGTGCCCTGTGTAAGGATTTGTCAGGGCAGCCTTGCTACGTGGAGCAGAAAGTTGGATCACCAGAGAACCAGGGCTTTAATGAGCCTGGCTGTTCTCAGGACCAATGGCAGGACATCAGTGAAGGGAAACACCAGGAGATCAGGGGACAAAAGTGGCGTCAGGGACGTGACAGCAAGATTTAAGCAGTTTGGGCGTGCTGTGATGGCAGAAATTGGAGGAAGGGAAAGTTTTGGGCACTGGGATGGAGAGCGAACAACCTGGACTTTTATCTGCAGTCCTCTGGTTGCATTGAACCCACCGAGTTAAAAACACCAGGGAGTTCAGTGTTTCCATGGAATTAGGAGAGGCTTGTACCATGTAAGGATGGGCAAAGGCACTTATGGCCTCCCTCAGGCTTCTGAAATAATGACTTTGCCACTGGAATGGCAGCAAAGTAGATTTGCAGAGAAAATATAGCACATGATTGCCACAAAATACACTTTTGAAGCAGAGCAAATGCACTGTCCCCCCACCAGGCATTTCCACAGCTGGACCCTAGAAGGGGTTATTGCTCTGAGCCAGAAAACCCTGTTGCATCCTCAGGTGTGTGTGATGCTCCCAGGGAGGTTCTCCTGGGAAAAGCCTGCAAGATGAGGAGATGTTTAGATGTGGTACCTGGAGCACCAGCACCCTGGCCCTTGCAGAGGGCACTGATATTAGCCCTGCCCAGGTGGGATGATGGTGTTGCTGCACAAGTCCTGCTTTTACTCTGTGGTTTGGTTGCAGGTGCTGTTGATTCCCTGCATTCCAGATGAGGTATTAGAGTGCTGACAGGTTTACACTGAAGCACGCTGGTATTTGTCCACTGATGCCAGAGAGTCAAATAGCAAAAGTGCTCAGCATGCTTTCTTTGAAATTAAAAAAAAACCCCGAAGCACTCTGAAAAACCAAAAGCGGGATAAAAAGCCAATTCTGGAAATCTCATGTAGCTCGTTTCCAAACCCCTTTGAAGTTGATGTTGGACAGTCTCCAAGCTCAGGCTTGTTGCCTCTTCCAGGGTTTTGCTTTCTGCCCCATCTGGCTGTGGGCAGGACTTTCCCCCTGCTCCTGTCTTAGGAAAAACCTTCACTGCAAAAGACAGTGAGAAAAGATGGGAAATCTGAAGTTTAGCCTTACCCCTTTTCCTTAGTCGCTTCAGCCGTGTGCAGGATAATGTGAATTTAAGGAGTGATGGTTCCCAGCCCAGATTCCAGGACCATTGCTTTTCCTACGGGTGTCACAACCTTTACATCATCTGAAAGAACAGGTTTTGTGTTTTATGTGCCCAAAGGCTGCCCATAAAGGTTGGCAAGGGCGGTTGGCTAAGTCTGCACAAGGTCAGTGAGGATGTCTAATAATTGTCCTAACACTTTACCTGTTATGGAACAATAATGAGAGTTTTTTCATTATTTTCGGGTGAGTGAGCCTGGCAGATGCTGACAGCCAGCAGATGTGTAAAGTTCGAGGTGATTTGTAAGGGACCGGCTCATCTGACGCATGGTAATTGCATTGTGGGACATTGTCACTCAGCCCCGTGTCCTGCTCCAGCAGAACGAGGTAAAGGTCAGTTCAAAGAGCTGCCGAGGCGTCAGGGGCAGCTCGGGGCTGAAATTAAACCCTCACATCCACCTCTCCCCTGGGCAGGTGCTCACAGCATGCCCGGAGCCGGGTGGGTGCCCTGGGTGGAGATTTAGGGATCATTTGGGTGACCAAGTGGTTGTTTGGCTCTGGAGTGGGCTTAAATCTCTCCTCTGGTAAGGCTGGTGTGGTAGCTCAGTGCTCATCGGTCGGCTTTTAATTCGAGGCTTGGAAGTTTCTTTGTTTCTGTGGCTTTTTCCTTCAGTACCCGTGTGATGTGGCAGCTCCCTGGCAGAGCAGGCACTGTGTGGCACAGCTGGAGGGGACACTGAGCTTTCCATCTGCTCCCTGCTGCCCTGCCCGCTCTGCCAGCCCCTCCAAGAAGGGCTCTGACAAGTTTCTTTTGCCACTTCAGCTGAGTTTGGCATTTGTCACACCCTGAAAGGGCAGAAGCTGCTCTCCCCTCGTGTAGGTGAAGCTCCCCCGTTCCTGCTCGTGGGCGTTAGGAGTGGTGTGAGCAGTGATGTTGGGAATTGAGTGCATTTGTCTGATGCTGAGCCTGCTGATGGCCCCAAACAGGGAGGGAGAGGCAGCTTTGGGATGTCCACAGCTGCCTGGTCCACAGCTGGGTCCCTGCCTGTCCGTGTGCTCGCCTTGTGCTCTAGTCAGGATCGATTTCTGGTGCTTATGGAGTTCAAGTGGGATCTTTATCACGGCCACGATGTGTGGAAGTCAGCTGAGGCCTGATTTCATGGCTTTCCTGGGTGTGCCTGTGCCTCTGTAGCAGACCTGCTGATAAATCTGTAATACACTGGAGATCTCGATAAAACGTGTGCCGTGTATTTCATCTCCTGCTGCCCCATTCTGCTGTACTTGCAGGTACCTAATCCCTTGCTCTTTATCTTCTGAGACATCACATTACAAATCTTGTTCTTTATTCTTCTCCTGACATCCCCACGCTTGCCAGCAGTGGAAATTGCAGCACTTTGCTTTGCTGAGAGTGTGAGCAGTTCAGAGGCTGGAGGTTTCCCTTGGAGCTTTGCAGCCCTGGAGACTCACTGAGCAAAGCATCTCACCTGGCAGACACAGACCTTCAAACCACCTCTTTTAGTTCCTCCTGGTACAAAACCTGCCTGACCAGGGAAGCCGAGGGGGAGTTTTGCTATAAACATGATTGGAGCCAGGTTTTCCCCCACGCAGAGCTGTAGATGCTGAAAAGCTTTGGTAGAGAAATCTTTCAGCTTTCTGCAGTGTTCTGTGAGAACTTTGTGGTTCTCACAGAGGCTATGAAAACACTGCTATGGGTTTTTGTAAACTAACTCTTTATCTTGCACCTGGGTTTGTTATGCAGGATTGTTATGGTTCTAGCTTTCTAATATTTTGGAATAAGTGTCTTAGAGCTTGACCAATCCCCTCAAGGGGTGGATGGCCGAGCACCCAATTGTCTTATGCCATTCAACACACTCTTTGCGAACCCTGTTATAAAGGATGAATTAATTAATTAAAACAGATCAGAACTGCTTTCTTCCTGAACTTGGATCGTGTCGTTTCTTGCCGTTCTCGGTACTTTACAGCGACACAGAGCTGTTGGTAAAAGCTCTCCCTAATTATTATTATTATGAAGCTCTGAGTTAATAGAGCCTGCGGGCTCTGCTCTCCATCCCTGTGCTGAGCATGCAGGGGTGGGCTCATCCCAGTGCGTGTGTGATCCTGGGTGTGCAGGTGAGTGTGTCGCTGTTAAGTACCGAGAACGGCGAGTAAAGACACAATCCAAGTTCAGGAAGAAAGTGGTTATTTAATTAATTATAATTGGGTTTATATAACTTGGTTCCCAAAGATGACAGGAGGTCATTGGATCTTGGACCAGCCACCCCCTGTCCCATTGGCCAAAGCTCACAACACCTACTGCAAAATATTATTTCACAGTGTACCATAACTCTGAAACACAGATCCCAGGTGCACAGATAAAACTCAGTTTACAAAAAACCATAGCAGTGTTTATCACAGCTTTCATGAGAACCACAGAGCTCTCACAGAACGCTGCAGAAAGCTGAAAAATTTCTCTACCAAAGCTTTCAGCATCTACGTGACTGTTCTGTGCAAGGACTGGGCAGAGAGTTTACAGGGGGTCTTTTTAGAGATGCTAATTGGGAAGGAAAAGGTGGCTTTTCATCAGGAAGACATTTTTAGAGAAATAAGTATTCTCTAGAGTTTTTGTGGACTTTTTTTTCATGTAGTGTTCCAGGATATTTTTGAAAGTCCTCTTCATGCGTCACCAGATGATTCCCATTTTCTGTCCAGCTTGGCCTAACTCATTGTAGACCTGATCCTAAGCATTTTCCGAGCTCTTTTGTTGGGGTGGTAATTGCTGGTGGCCACGAAGGCATGAAGCAGTCTGGGGTGTGTCCAGACTCCTCCTGCTTTGGTCAGTCCTTTCAGAAGTGCCAGTCTGGTTTTCACCTCAAAGAAAGAAGTGAAGTTTGTAATACAGGAAAACTGAATCTGTGCCTTCACCAAGCTGACCTGTGAGGGTGCTGGTTTGTCTGTGGTTGGTGTTGTCCCTGGATTCATTATTTTGACCTTTAGGAAGAGAAAAAGTAGATTCTAATTCAACAAATTCCAGGCAGTTGTGAACCACGGGATTTTTTTTTTCCCTAAGAGTGTGCAGGGAAGCTTTGCATTTAGAATAATTTTTTTTTTTAGCCATGGCACACTCTATTAAAGTTTGTTGTGTATCCAAATTACACTGCTTTGCTTTTTAACTCCAGCTGAAACCGTGTCTCGAATAACAGATGTGGAATATTGTCATCCCACTGCCACACCAATTGTTCATTGTTCTGAGAAGGTCACATCATAATTCATTAACAATAATTATTCCCTGGGTACACCCTGCACTTCTTCACTCAATTGCTTCATTAACTTGAGAGTGAATCTCACATTCACTGCTCCAATCAATGAAGATATATTTATAATGTACAAGTGGATGCTATTAGTTACAATGTATTAACTGCCTAATTTAAAATAAAAAAGCTATCTTTATGAAGGGCAATTAACCACTAAGTGTAATTGATAATTCACATATCTATGATTAGGAAAGACAAATAATAAGAAAGAAATGAATCACCAGCATTATTAAAGAAGACACTGGCGTGCAGTTTTAACGAGCAGAAGGGGCTCTCTGGGTCAGGACCGGATTTCCAAGGATCCTTTGATGCAAAGTTCACCATCAGATCTGTTGTCTCTAGGTGGTTTTGGTGTCTTCACCAGCCAATTGAGATCATCTTCCCTACAAAATGGACCCAGCGTGTTTTGTTGTCCTGAGAAGCAAGGCAGGGACTTCCTTAACAGAAAAGTCCTTTTCTGTTTTAATGCAAAGAAGAGTCATAATATTTTTATAAGAATTTATAAGCCTACTTCCAGACTTACGTAGGTATCTGAACCTGTATAAGCTCAGGTCCTCAAAGATAATTATGCACAAATTCACATGAAAACTGACAAAAAGTAGGCATTTTCACGTATTGGAGGAGCTGAGTGACAGTCCCTTAGGCAAATGTTTATTTCTTTTAATTGTGGTACATTTTCAGTGTTTCTGATTTTCTGTGGCCACTTTGAAATACATCGGGTCTCCAAACAGCTGACAGCTCGTCCTTGGGGAAGAGGCTTTTTGGGGACATCCACAGCAGGTCACCTGCTTGGATCAGGAAACAGAGCTGCTCGGAGGCAGAGGACTTGCAGGGGGTTCAGAGAATCACAGAAAGGTTTGGATTGGAAGGGATCTTAAAGCTCATCCCATTCCACTCCCTGCCATGGGCAAGGACACCTTCCACTATCCCAGGCTGCTCCAAACCCTGTCCTACCTGGCCTTGGACACTTAGGAATGGGGCAACAGCACAACTTTTGCAGAATACTGCCCCACAGGAGCCATGTCCTTGTCTCTGGACACTCGTGGCCATGTTTTCTTCCCCTGAGAAGCCATCTACCTGTAAACATTTATTAATGAATCCCTTGAAGTGCCAGATTTTTTCAGGATTGCCCACCAAGTAACAGCACAGGTGTTTTGTCAGGGATTTAATGATAAATGTAACGGGATCCACCCCAGTGTTGATAAAACATCACTGAGCTCCCTGGCAGCTGCAGCGCCCAGAGCCGGGATTTCAGGTGCATCTGGGCACGGCAAAGGATCCTGCTCCTGGTTTGGAATACCTTCACCTTTTCAGCAGAGCTGACACTCTTCCCTCATTTTCCTTCGTCTGGTTAACCCCTCTGCTGCTGTTCCCCCACAGGATCAAAGCCTCTGGGCTGAAGCTGCAGCTCTGCACCAACGAAACCCAGGCGACGCGGGAGAGCTTCGTGAGGAAGCTGCGGGCCATGGGCTTCGACATCTCGGTGGCCCAAGTGACCGCGCCCGCGCCGGCCGCCTGTCGCCTCCTGAGCCAGCGTGGCCTGAGGCCACACCTGCTGGTGCACGACGGTGGGACAGCACTGCAGGGACACGGGGAGGGGGGAAAAAGCTCTGTTTTCCTCTGGGTTTTTAGGACAGACGAATAGGTGTCTGAAGAGCGCTCGATTCAGAGCAGGGTTGATTTATTTTTTTCATCTGTCGTCGTGAGTGAAGGGAAACACAGATCTGGGGAAACACCGTTGCTTCCACGGGGTCTGGAATGGTGAGGGATTTGTGATTTTGTGGTTTTTTTCCTCCTCCTGTAGATCTTATCCCTGAATTTGCTGAGATCGATAAGACGAACCCGAACTGCGTGGTTCTTGGAGATGCAGCAGAAAACTTCACCTATGCAAACCTTAATGAGGCTTTCCGACTTCTGATTGGGATGGAGAAGCCCGTTTTGATCTCCCTTGGAAAAGGGTGAGTTAAGCTCTGTTTTTTCCTCAAGTCTCTGCATTTTTTAACAATATCTTTAACGAAGGCCAGAAATCGGTGTGGGCACTCACAGTACCGACCTTTCAGATTTTAATCTGTGTGCCTGGGCTGAGAGCCTGATCTGATCAGGAGCTGTCAATGAAGAGGACTTTCGGTGCTTTAAGAGAGCCTCAAAACCTCACAAGAACGGAGAGTTTGGGTTTTGATGTGTGTGACCCCCAAGTGAGCGAGTATGTAGTATCTCAGAGGTGAGAGCTGTTGGTTTAACTTCTGCCTGTAGCCACGTGTTCCTCTCTGAACTGAATATAAATGATTTTTCATAGTGAAAGAAACCCAAAATTTCCACAGGCCGTGCTTGGGTAAAGAGCTGCTGGTGTAGATTTGTGATGCAGTTTGATGCTGTTGAAGTGGCAGATCAATTGTTTTGGTAGTTTTAATGTCAGACAGCATTTTTAATTCTCTGCCTATTAAAGGTAAATTTTGACCTCCTGCTTTCACACACAGGGAGAAATCCAGTGAGGGGATTCGAGTGTTTTCCTGAAAACAATTAATCCAGCCGTGTTCTGAGATTTTAAACAGGAAGTTATTAATTCCCGTGCTGAATAATGACAAATCCCAACAGCCTCCAAGGAGTTACTCTTATCTGTTGTGTGATGCATGGGTTTAAAAGAGACTGTGCATGTTTATCTTGGGGAAAGTGCAGTGACAACTTTGCTCAGTGGTTCAATAGACTGTAATGGGCATGAAAACCCTTCCTAGTTTGTGGGTTATTGATCCAGCAGGGGAGAACTTATCAGTGGGAAGGAGCAGTTAAATTCATTGTGTTGCCTTACCTGACACTCACGCTCTAATCCTCCAACAGGGCTGAAAAATCCTTACTGTTTCTCAGGAGGATGAGGAGAAAATGTTGGGCCAACAGGAGAATGGCTAATGTACATAAAATAATCAAGTTTTGTGTTATGTAATACCATATTTCAAAACTAAATATAGAATCAGCCTTTGTTTAGGAACTGCACTGTGACCAATGCAAAAATGCCTTTGTACCCTGTGCATGTGGAAGTACTTATTTGGTCATTCATTGATATAAACAGCTCTTTTTTATTACTTTTATGAAATATTATTTTTCATTATTAAAAAAAAGATTTTGGGACATTCAGAGCTCACTTTTCACCAAGAGCACGTTGTTTTTTAGTGGCTGGTCATTGAGGTAACGTGAATACAAGTTCTCTGGTGAGTTCCCTGACTCGAAGGAGGCAGATTATAAATTGTAAGGATTGTTCTCCTGCCATGTGAAGCCTCGTTGGTGCAAAGGGCCACGTGCAAAACCCAGCTTCGTTTTTAACCTGCAGAACCAGCACGACTGGGTGGACCTCAGCAAGGTGCCTGCCTTGGGCCAGCAGGCTGGTTTTGGGAGAAGTTTTAGCTCATTCCATAGAAAACAAAAGTGTCACAGTCACTGAAGCAGAATGCCCTGCTCCTGGAAATGGAGTGATTTACATTTAGCATCTGTTTTGGGCTGAGAGTGGGAATTGGCTTTGTAATTTCTTCTGTCATGCCACTGTCAGAAAGTTAAGCTGTTTACGCCAGACTATAGAAGGTTAATGGCTGTTCTAGCAAAGGTCAAGTGGTCGTTTTAAAGGAAGGCTATGCTGAATAATCGAAAATGGCAGAAGGATAAGGCATAAAATGTTAGCTGGCTGCTCATCCTGCCTTTGTTTCCTGTCGTATAGAAACCTGTCTTTGCTCTGCTCAGAGCTTGGAAGACCCTGCGTGAAAGTGAATTGCTATTCCAGAAAAACTCTCTGAAGATACCTTCTAATTCCATGAGCTTCACGGCAACGGGAGCATTTTTAGAAGGAACAAAAATCAGCTTGGAGGGCTTTCTTAGCCCTGATAAACAGGCTTTCCTTGTGTGGGAGGCTGAGACAGCAGTGATGGTCCTGTTTGGGGTCTCCTTGCAGACACACTCAAGGGTCACAGCTGCTGGTTGGTGCCAGCCCTCATCTTTTACCTGCCAGGGGGTCTCTGTCACTGTGCAATGAAACACAGCCCAGTCCATCCTGGTCTAAGCACACTGAAATCCCTTTGAACCACTGAAGCTGTTCCCAGATGGGTTTCTGGTCTGGGATCCTTCCCCTGAGCATTGCATGGTCCTCAGCCTGTCCTTTCCTTAACTCCTGGTGTTAAAGCAAGGCCTGGGATTTTCTGATTGCTTGACTTTTTATGCATCCATATGGACATCTATAAAGGCCCAGAAATAATAAAATGTGGTTTCTTTGTCTTTAACTGCCAGCGTTTTCATTTCACGGGACCTTTATCGCTTTCATTTCCAGACGCTACTATAAAGAAACCGATGGCCTGAAACTTGATGTTGGAGCATATATGAAGGCATTAGAGGTACTTTATAGCTTGAATTATGCTTACTCGCCCTGTGCACCTTGTTAAAAGAGTAACTGGGATAAATATGGGTCATCTTCTGTAAGTACTCACCTCGGTGGAGGGAGTTTCCACACACTGAAGCTCATTTGCTGCATTCTAAAGATGGGTGGGTTAATTTCTTTTCTGCCTTTGTTCCTTTTTTGGTTTAAATTTGTTTTACTTAAAATGTAAGTACTTTTTCCATTGTGGTACCTTTTATTGCAAGTGAGGCCCTTGAAAGGAGGGATCAGAAAAGAAAAAAGTGGAATATTGTGTGCAAGATGCCCAGGAAAACCTGCAGGTCCATGTTATCTGTTCAGCTCTTATTTGTCTAGGAACAAGCCAGAAACAATTTTTTTTCAGCCTAGCACTGATGTTTAGTTGCAGGAAAATGTAACTTCTAAAATCTGCTTTTTCAAGTGTGGCTTCTCAAAACCCAGATTTGAAACTCAGTTTTTCACTTGAATCATTAAAATGATATGAAGTGGTTGAAGAAATCTTGTAAATCTTTCAGGGCCCTCCAGTACTTTTGATAGTTTTATAGAAAGGATATTTGTTATCTCTCTAAGAGTGATGCTCTTAACAAAATGAGCAGTACTGGAACCGAGTTTGAAGATGACTCAGTGATGAAGAATGTGAAAGATTTGTACCTTCAGGTGTTTCAAGAGCATTTTCTCCCCTGCCAGAGAACTTCAAACACTTCTGTTATCCAAATTCTCTGATATTTACCTTCACCTGCTAATCCATTGTGTTATTTAAGGGCAAAAATCAATAATCACAAAGGTTTTGTAACTGGAGTTATGGAGTTGAACAAATCCTTTTCTGATCAGCGTTTTTTGTGTTTCTCTCTTTTTTTGTTGTTTTTGGTTTTGTTTTTTTCCCCAGTATGCTTGTGATATCCAAGCTGAGGTTGTGGGGAAACCAGCAAAAAGGTTTTTTGAGTCAGCCCTGGCAGAGCTGGGAGTTCCACCGGAGCAGGTAAGGTTGTGGTGCCACGACCACGGGCTGTGCCATGTATTTGTGCTCACTGGTGCTTTTTTCCTGCTTTGCTCTAACTTTGAAAAGTTACAAAAAAAGGCTGAAGGAGAATGTGGCCAGGACTCAATGCCTGGCAGAGGCAGAAGGGGTGCCCCAATTCCTGGCAGTCGGCTGGAGGCTGCAGGATGGTGGAATTGACCCCAAAATGTCATTTGTTTCCTGTGCTGTCACATTGGCTACCTTTTTTTAGTAAAAGGGAAAGGCAGAAGTAAAGTATTTTGTAATTTTGGTGAATGGGAAGCACTGCCTGACCCCCAAACCTCCTCCTGTATTCCTGGCTTTCCAGAAACATGCTGAATGTGTCATGCTTCCTCAGTAGAGCCCATTTTTCCCCTCTCTGTAGTTGTTCCCAGCTCCTCTTTATTGATTTGTTGTTCTGTCACGCAGCACATAAGGATGGGTATGAGAAGACTCACAAACAGCAGTGAATTACAACACAATAATTCCATCAGGGGGGTTTGGGTGACATTATAAACAACAGGAGCGAAGTTTGGGTGGCTTGTAGGTCCCTGGAGCCTGGAGATGAAATTATGGCCCTGTAATTCAGAGTGTGCTTGGGTTTTGCTTTATTACAGAGTGGGGAGATGGAAAAGACCTAGTGGGCCATCTAATCCATCTCCTTCCCCATGCAGGAATGTTCCGTGCTCCACGGTTATTAATATTTTGTCCAGAGTAGTTTTCAGAGAGCCAAACAACTGTCAGTACCCTGGGGATGGTGTTCAGCCCAGTGGGTTTTGTGGGAAGGCAGCTTTTCCTGAGATTTATCAGGACATTTCCCTTCTAAACTGCATCTCCTTATTTGTGGTTTTACTCTAGTTAACAACCAAAATAACTGCTTGCCTTCCTGGATATTTTCTCCATCCAGTTGTCTCCGGACTTGTTATCATTGCAGGAGTTGTTTTTTGCTAAAACTGTGTGGTTTAGCTCTGCTGCTGCCCTCCATTCAGTCCCCCTGCTTTTTTCTGTACTCCCTTCAGTCTGTCCATATCCTCCTAGGAACAAGACAGCCCAGTCTGGACTATCCCTGGAATATCCCAGGTGCAGCCACAGCAATCACTCAATCCGTTCATCCAACCAGCAAACCCCACAAATCCTTTTCAGACTCAGAGTAGCATTGGAAGAAAAACTATCTGGGAAAAAAAAAGAACAAAAAACCCCCACAAGCCACAGAGCTCAGCCCTTGGATACCTTGTGTAAATCACACAAATAAAGGTTTGTGTGTCCCCTCAGCTCGTATCAGAATTGATTGGGGTGCAGGAGTAGGAGGGAGGGTGTTACTGCTGAGTTTTCCCCTTTTCCATCGGCAGGGAGGTGCAGTTTTCCTCAGACCCTGTTTTTCCCAGCTCAGGGGATGCCAGGACCACGGAGGGAAGGCACCACTGCAGGGATGCAGCAGCAGAACTCCTGTCTCTAGATCCTTGCCCCAGGAAACAAATCCGATGGAATGCATCACCAGGCTGGCAAAAATGGTCCCGTAGGGTGAGCCCCAGTGAGTGGCTCCCATCAGCTTCAGGAGGATTTGTTTTGGGTACAGAAGAGCAGGAATAGGCCCCAGCAGAGATTGTTTACTCGTTCTCTGCTTTTACCATGGTGCTACTTGTGCCTAACTTTATATTTTGTCAGAGTTTTGGCTTTTTTTTTCATGTAGTTTCTAAGGTGGGTATAATATTTTATGTTCAGAGAGATTTGAGATGAAGGGAATGTGTGCCAAACCAAGGAGGAATGCAGCAGACACCACTGGATAATGGCACCAGTCACTCCACGCTTTCCACCATGGTAAAAATAATCCACGCTGCTGGAGTTAAAGCCTGGATCGTGATTTGCACGTGTGTAGGAGGAACAAATTACAGCCAAGCAAACTGCCTTAATTCCGGCATCTTTTCCTAACTTTTGAGTGCTTGACCTTGCAACTTTAATGAACTTTTGGAGAAGGGTTCGCAGGTTGGTTTAGTTCGTGGTACACGGTAATAAAACCTCAGTATTTTCAGTTTAAAACCTCAGTATATTCACTTCAGTAAGTTCCTGTAATGCACTGCATTACATTTTAATCTGCATTTGTAGTGACATGACAGGGGCTGGTTTTACTTGCCTTTGCTTTTACAAAATGTTTATTCCAATAATTTATTCCACCTGTGGAATGCATTTAATCCATACCATCATTAAACCATTTTAGATGAGCTGAGCTTTTGAAAACATATTACAATTTTCTTTCACTTGGCTTTTAATGAAAAATACCTTTTTAATAAAGCTGTCTCACCACAGTAATTCGAGACAGTGGCAATTCTGAAATTCCTCAAGCTGCTTTAATCAATAAAGTTATCACCAGTCGTTTCCCTTGATAACTGCTTCTTACTGAGACCCTGACTTTGCCTTCTGCTGCTGAGATGTTTTCAGCCTGCACTTAGAATAAGAGGAACTCCCCAAAGTCCAATTTTCATTTTAACCTTTCCTCAATGGCCTAGAAATAACAGATTGCCAGTATTACTTTAATAGATTGGAAATTTAAACCTCTTAGAGGTAACCAGACCTACCTGACAATTCTGTGCTATGACAAAGAATAACACATCTTAAAGGTTACTGAAATGCCTAATTCATGTGTTTTAAGGCAGCTGTTAACAGTGGATGATTTTTACAGCTTTACAATAAAACCTAAATAATGTTAAGGTTCTGGTAGCTTTATATAATCATAAAAAGTCCTCTCTGTAGCAAATTATCCTGTTTTAATGGGAGTTATGGCAGGTCGTGCTGGAGTCCATAAACTACTGGTAGTTCAGCACTTCCCATCCCTGCCACCTGCAAGTCTCAGGTGGGAGTCAGTGGTGCATGAGAGCAGAGGGAGGTCACCTGGGGGTGGCACAGGGGACCTGCTCCCGTGCCAGTGTCCCCTCCTTGCTGACCAGCCACAACGGGGCAAGATCTTCCATCCCAGAATAAAAGCGGCCAAGGGAAGTTTCAAGCTTTCAGTCCAGCTGAAAGCTTAGTGAGAACTGTCTGGCCCTGCACTTCTGGAGTTCTAAGATAGAAACAAAATTAAAATTAACAGTAATGTGGGATCCTGAAGCCTGGGAGATTATTCCTTGGGCTAAGGAGAACAGGGAGAAAGGTAAATACGTTGTTTTTCTTGTGTAAAGGGGTTCAATACATTCATCAAGGTTTGGTGTATAAGCTTTATTTCCTTATAGTCCTGGCACATTTAGCTTGATTAAGGTTATTAAATCTATAGAAAAAAAATCTGTTTAGGCATAAATATGTCTGACTCTAGGAGCATTCTCTGTGCTACATATTCTGGTGGAGTTAGCACACTGCCTTCTGTGCATCTCTCTGTTTGCATCCTCCATGGGCTCCAGCCTCCAAACACCCCATCTGAGCTTGTCCTGGTGAACCCTGCCCTGCAACACGGGCAGGGCTGGGCAATTCAGGGTGTTCTCATCGCTCTCCCTCGTTCATTTCCTTACTCTCTGATTCCTTTCCTGGTCAGACATTTTTCTGTGATCAGTTAATGAGTGCTGAAACTCTGTTTGCAGACAAAGACTACCTGGGGTTCCCCCTCACCGCCCCAACAGCATCTCTAAAGATATATAAATTTTGGCTGCTCACCTCCCTTCAGCCCTGGGTCTGTGGCACAGGCAGCACCAGTGGCTTTGCTGACTGTGGGGATTATATTTTGCCTTCCCACCCCTAAATTCTTGGAGGTCGTGTTCATCTCCTCTGTTCTCACTGCCCCTCTGGGCTGAGTCTGATGGGGACCCTTTGAGAGCAGTGTTTTCCCTCAGCTTTGGCACATGGGCTTTATTTACTGTGTGTGTACAACCACACACCACCTCTCACCAGCTCAGGGAAATAGAAATTACGCCCATCCTCATTCTTTGGTGGTTTGCCTTAAAACCCAGGGAGACTCACAGCATTTTTTCCCTTCTTTTTAGTTAATTTGTAGCCAATCTAAAAAAATAACTTCTGCAGGAGGCTTGAGCAGATTAGTGGTGTGATCCCTGTGTAAAATGTGAACGTGAATGGAGATCTTTTAATTCCTGCTTCAGTGGGTATGTGACCTTTCAGTTTTATATCTTTCTCTCTCTTCTTACCATGTTGCAGTCAGAGAGGAAGTTAAACCCAGGTTTGACAGGTAGAGTTTTTTTATTTCCCTTGACAGCGCACCTTTTGACCTCTATCTTCTTGCCAATGATTTTTTTAAATCCTAAATGATTTGGGAATAATTGCTCCTCCTTTAGTGATTATTGCCCTTCACCGATAGTAAATCTGTGAAATCCCTGGGGGCTGGAGCACGTTTTTGTATGCGTGTGCCACAAGCTGGCCTGGACAGGCATCGCTGCTCAGCTGCAGCTGCACTTCCAGAGCTGCCAGTCTTGCAGGAAAACTTCCCTGGATGGGGTAAAATACAGTCCTGGCGAGCAGGAGAGTGCTTGGTGGGCTGCCCTGCTCTGCCCTTTCCCCTGGTCAGAGGAAATTCTTTTTAGGGTTATGAGGACACAGGACTGAAATTGGCTTTGCTTCAGAAATCTCATCCTGAGTGTCAGGATTCGGGCTGAGCAAGGGCATGCAGGTGGTGCAGGTCTGTTCCCTCTCACCCTCAGGGAGGTGTTGGAAGGAATTTTGCAGGAAAAGGGGGTTATAATCTCTTAAAGCCAATGGCTGAGAATGATTAAATATCCTGGAGCAGCTTGGGGGGAACTGGTAATGGTGGTTGGCTTGGGGTGGTGTTGCCAGGTTCTCTGTATGCAGCAGTGGGATTATTCTCTTTTCCTTATCCACATTTACATACTTTATTTACTAATTGCTTAAATGTAACCCATCATTTTCTCCCTGTTTCGTGCTGGATTGCTGGTTTGGAAGAGTAGTAAGGAAAGGTGAACTATGTACAGGAGAAGCTGTCCCAGATTTATACCTTTATAGCTCAGTTTGGCTTATGAATCCTCTCAGAAAATTCAGGCGTATCCTGAGATTTCCTTTGCATGCTCAGTAATATGTGGGAGAAGATCCTGTTGCAATTAGATAATTCACAAAAATAGCTCTGGAGGTTTAGTGTTTTTATTCTTCCTCAATATGTGTTTTGTCCTGCCCAGCAGAACAGAGCTGGGGAAGGGATGGAAATTCAGGCAGGAATGTCTGGAGTTGGAAGGTGCCATGGTTGTGAAAGCCAGGCAGTTAAATTTATGAAGCAAAAGGCTGATTCATCAAGATGAAAATCAAACAGTTAAAGGTGCAACTAATTTTGTTTTAGCTAAAATTCAACTTTGATACGAAAGGTGCAAAAATCTGATTGATAAACCACATTACAGACTTTCAGATCTGTGCTTCCCCAGTTTTAGGTGCTGCCTCTGTTCTCTGCAGAATAATCCAGAACACCTTTGGGAGGTGTAAAGCTGATTTTTTTTGATCATTCATGGAAAATTACTGTTTTGTGCATATACTGGGTTTTGTGGAAACTGTAAAATGTCATCCCTGAAACATTTTAAATTTGAAGAATAAAATACATACAGTAATTTGTGATGCAGGTTGATGAGCACTTGAAATTTTGTAGATGTGATTGTCAACAGAAAGGACCCCTTGGTTGATACACTCTGATCTAATAAATATCTTTATCAGAGGCAGGAAGGTGCTCTGTGCACTCTGTTTTTATCAGACACCAGACAAATCTTAGCACAACCAGTTAGTTTTTTGGTAATCTATTCACTTTTGTTTATTAATATTTGCATGTACTTAAGCTGATGGTAAGACAAACCGTGCTGAGCCTGTACACATCCTGTCATATTATGTAAAAGTGAAGAAATTCCATTTTACAGTGACTTCCCAAATTTCTCTATCAACCTGAGAGCAGGTTGGGATCAAGCTCTCAGTGATTACAAGCTTAAGCTTTTGACCAGCCTGTAGAACACCAGATTTAAGAAGTTAAGCTTAATTTAAGCTGCTTGGAGCGTAGCAGGAACAGATTGTTAGGAACACAAGAAGCCTAACTTCATAAAACTCACCATTTTCTTTGAACTGTGCCCCAAATCCCTTTGATTTCTGTGATTGATTACAAGTTGTGCAGGTGTATGCCGTGCCAGTACATTGCTGGAGGAGCTCTGGCATGAATTACCCTCGAGGTAGGATGACTTTTAATCAATACCATGACAATATTATCTTGTTTAATTTGTCCGATGGCAGCATTAAACCTCGAATCAAGCTGTTTGTTATGTCAGGGGAGGGTGACAAATGGCAGAAATGAACTTCTCCTGTATTTCACTGCCCTGACAGGCCGTCATGATCGGGGATGACATCGTGAGTGATGTCGGGGGAGCCCAGCAGTGCGGGATGAGAGCGGTGCAGGTGCGGACCGGCAAGTACAGGTCAGTGCCCACCCTGCACGTCCGAACCAGAGCCACGAGGCCAGGTTTTTTCCATGCCTTTCCCAGGTCCTTTCCCCTTGGTGTCAGTGTAGGCTTGCATTTGTTGTCTGCACAAGCACCTCCTCGTGCAGCAGAGGCTTGGGTGGATGGTGATATTTTCTTTTGGGAAAACAGTGTGGGAAAGTGGCAGGAAGGGGAAGACAAAGAGTGGTTTTGATCTTTTGAAGGAATATTTCCTGCCAAATTATGTTGGAGTGCACTAGGTGGTGGTAGAGAGACAGGCCCTGAGGATCAGAGAGAGGGGCTCTGTCCTGGGCCCGGAGGTGACCCTGGGAGTGCATCCAGGTCACCGGGGATGGACTGAGAGAGGATTGTGTGTTTATGGACAGACTGGGCCTGTGAGAAGTGTTCATTGGAGTTTGTGGCCTTATAGGGCATTGTTTGCCTATTACCATACTAGGTAAAATCTGTGCAATGCCCCAGGTGATTGGGGGACACTGTGGGGAACATCTTTCCTGTTTATAGGATGTGATATCCTGTTGGGTGCTGGGATTTAGGGAATTCTGACTGCGCAATAAACGGCTTTGCATGTTCCATCTGATGAGCAAAGTCCTTGCCCATGCGTCAGTACTGCAAAATTACTGCTGTATTTTTTTCATCACAGCACGTAGAACTGGTGTATTTCTGGGGGTTTGCTTATTTTTTCCCTGCTGCTGCATGAAAGCGTTGTACACTTGATATAAGACATGTCTGAAACCCGGAGCAGGGTTAGGATTATAAAATTAGACTGTTGGCTCAACCATCCCTGGGGGTCACCTCTCACAGCTTTAGGAAGGGCTCCATGTGTCTGCTCTTCCCTCCAGACACGTATTCAGTGCTGAGGTGTCTGAAACACCAGAGCTGCTTCCCCAGCTCTCCCCAGCGTGCAGGATCCTGCAGGGTCACTCATCTCTCCAAACAGCCCTGCAAAAACCCTTCCCTTGCAGGTGTCCCCGTGATCCTGTGCTCTCACTGAGCTGTCACAGGTCCAGCTGCTGAGGGGGGCCCCGAGTGCACCTCCAGCCAGGACATGACCCAGTGCTGAGCAGGTGCCTGGGCCAGGTTAGGTTTGAGGGTGTAGATGCTGAAAAGCTTTGGTAGAGAAATCTTTCAGCTTTCTGCAGCGTTCTGTGAGAACTCTGCAGTTCTCACAGAGGCTATGAAAACACTGCTGTGCGTTTTGTAAACTAACTCTTTATCTTGCACCTGGGTTTGTTATGCAAGATTGTTATGGTTCTGGCCTTCTGATATTTTGGAATAAGTGTCTTAGAGCTTGACCAATCCCCTCAAGGGGCGGATGGCCGAGCACCCAATTGTCTTATGCCATTCAACACACTCTTTGTGAACCCTGTTATAAAGGATGAATTAATTAATTAAACTACTACTGCTTTCCTCCTGAACTTGTCATGCCACTCCTCGCCGTTAGTGCCGCTCACAGCGACATGAGGGCGGCTCAAGGTGACTCCGAATGCAGTGCAGACATCTGTCCCTCCGTTTGACATTCTGATCCCAGCACCCAAAATCTCCTTTTAACCATCTGCTCTTATCCTTAACCGTGCCTCCGTGTAGTATGGTCCAGCCACACCCTCTGTCATCTGATGTCATTTGTGTTTTCACAGTTTTTCTTCCCTTTCAAATGCTGAGACTGTAAAAGAAGGATGCTCCTTTGGGGGAGAGATACAGCACATGAGAGTCATGCTTGCCATAAACTGTCTAAAAAGTTATTTTGTTCATTTTCAAGTCAATCTGCTCCTCGATTTTCCTTTTTAGTTTGTGTAAGGTGATAAAATAATACCCAGCGCTTTAATTCTAATGGACCAGTAAGTGGTGGTTTCTGAGGAAAAAAATCAGGTACAAGGGTATTGTATTTTCTATAATTTTAAGATAGTACATCTAAAAATCACATAAGTATCTGAATAAAGCTTGGAAAATCCCAAATATTAAAGAAGTAATTATATAGTTTGTGCTTTTGGGATTATTTGTCATTAATCTTTGTAGTCTCAGGAGCTGGGCTTGATCATCCATGTAGGTCCCTTCCAACTCAGGACTTTCTGTGATTCTAATCCCATTGGTTTCCTAGAGGAGGAAATAAGGCCTCAGTGGTTGATTTTATACTGATATTAATGGGGTCACTTGGCAAATCCACATTTCGTTGCCACACAGATACGGGTGCCAGTGAAGGAGGTATCTTTGCACACAGAGGTGGATTAGATCTTGGCTACTGACCAAAGCTCTCCTGTTCCATACTTTGCCCATCATAAAATATGCCCCAGGTGGTGTCGCAGCCCCGCTGTTCAAGCAGCTTCCATAAACTCTGTGTACACACACGCACACATAAATATGTATAATCATATGCTAGAAAAACATTTTCTTGTGTCAAGTTTGAGTCACGATTTCACAGCTGAGAGGGAGTCGCCAGCTGTTCTAGATGGGGAACAAAGATTGTTTTCCACTGTTGTGTTTCCTGTTTCAGTGTGTGGTTGGTGTTTTCTCAACTCCTGCACTATTGCAGAGCAGTGAAATACAGATGAGTGTCTCTCTCAATTCCCCATGTGGTGCCAGGCCTGCTGTCAGCAACTGGGAGTAAAATGAAATAACTCCCCTTTGCCAGGAGAGGTCAGAGGTGTATCTATATTTTGAAGAGTGACTTATTTAGTACACTTAGAAAATCAAGACACACAGTGAGGGGAAAAAAAAAAAACCAAAACCCAAGTGACTGGCAGGATAAATTAAAAATAAATAAAATGTGGTTATTTGGTGGTGGGGTTAGTTTGAAGTCAGATATCTAAGATCATACAAAAGTCCTGTCTTCCCCTTTAGTGCTGGCTGGCGCAGAGCTCTGTGCTGCACCCGAGCACCTCTGGATGGCATCGTTGGCTCGAGCACGTCGCTGTCAGCCACAGCCTGGGGCTTCCCCACCAGCTAAGGCTGTCTGTCCACAAGTGCTCTGAAGCACCAAGGTGTCGGGGTTTTGCTGGGGCTGTGGAGGGATTGCCACAGGCTCTGGTAACAGAACCACAGAACGGTTTGGGTTGGAAGGAACCCTGTTGTCTCCCTCCATCCTCACCCAAAGGCTGTCCCTGGCTGGCAGACATTGTCACCTCCAGTGCACAGGTGTGCTTGGGGCAGCTCTCCTGATTTCAGAGCTCAGTGCGGTTTACATGAACATCTCAGGGAAAGGTTCTTCCCCCAGAGGGTGCTGGGCACTGCCCAGGCTCCCCAGGGAATGGGCAGAGCCCCGAGGCTGCCAGAGCTCCAGGGATGCCCAGGGTGGGATTGCTGCGGGGTCTGTGCAGGGCCAGGAGCTGGACTGGATGATCCTTGTGGGTCACTTCCAGCTCAGGATACTCTGTGATTCTGCAGTTCTGTGGGTTTTGAGGTCTGCTGCCCACCCAGTGCCAACCCAGGTTATGCAGGGATATGCCCTGGGGCTCTCTCCAGGCTCTCTCCCTCCTGACCTCTGCAAAGTCTTCTCCAGTGTTGGCTGCTCCCAGGGTGAGATTCAAAATGTGGGTTAAGCTGCTGCAAAAATGTTCCGTTTTGCACCACTGTGCATGGAGTCCTGCAGGTTGGCTCCTTTGTCTTGCTTCTCTTGGCTCTTTAACGTTAATTAAAATCTGTGCAGCCTGTTTCCTTTCATATGACACACTTCAGCTGTTCCTCCTCAGTTTCAAGTGTTGAACTCTTCTTTCTCAGTAGCCAAAGCAGGCATAGCATAGATTGGTCCAGGAAATGCTATAAATCCTGTCTGCAGCCTGGAATAAAACTTCTGCTGGCACCAAGTCAGGGCAAAAGTGGTAAGGTGAGGGGATAAGATTGGTGTGTTGAGGTGACCTGACGTGGGGTGAGGAGTTGTTGGCCAAGTACAGCCTTTCCTAGGTGTAAAGTCCAAGGGTAAAGGGTCAGTCTGGGCTGCAGCTTTGTCCTCTCTCCGTTTGTCCCGTGTCCAGGATGGATCAGGCCATTGCTGCAGGCTCTTGAGGGCTGTGAGATTTGTCAGCACTGGGAAATGTGGTGCCAGTTCCAGAGTTCCTGTGCACACCTGGCCCTTTGTAGCCAACATCTTTCCCATCTAGGGAAGAACACGTTCTTGTCTTCCCTCGCAGGGTATGTGCTAATTCCACTGGCAGCTAATTGGCCTTGACATCAAACCAATGATTCCCACAATAACTATTGATTCTGCAACGCTCTGTAATATCCTCGTTCCTCTTTGTAGCCTGCAAGTTAGAGCAGAGAAGAATGACTTTGAGGCTTTTCCAGGTGTCTCCCTGTGACTCTGGAAACAGCTTCCAGGTGCGTCAGTGTGTCAGCTCTCAGTTGGGTCTTGGCAGGGGGTAAGAATTGCTTCCCCCCTTCTCCCTGTTACTATTGACAGGTCTTGATTTGTAGATAAAGAGCTTTCTGTTGCTGGTGTGTGGCAGGAGTCAGGAATACTCATGGCAGTGCTGCCCACTGCCCCTGCTCACCTGTGAGCTCTGGGATGGCTTTGGGATCTGGCGGTGTGCATTCATCCCCTTTCGGTGCCCACCTGGGGTTTCCCCCCTTTGATTAGGGATTTATCTCATGGCCGTGGCTGATAGTGACATCAGAGTCAGCATCCCTGAGCTGCCTCGTTACAGACATCAAGGATTCTCCAGGGATGGAGGATAAAAGGATGGAGGCCTGTGGGAGCTGCTGTCTCCCTCCAGCTCTGCCACTGTTCTCCCGGAGAACTGGGTCAACTTACTTCATGTATCCCTACTTCTTAATTATCCCCTGAGAATAATTACCCTGGCTTCCTTAGTAAAGTGGCTTGTGATCTGTTCCTCTTGCCTGATTAAAGAAAACACACAGAATTTGTAGTAAATTGGCTTGCCAGGAGAGAAATTGAGACGTGACCAAGACAAAAGTTGGGACAGAGGAGAAGTCTTTTAGGCTGCCATCAGCAGCTGATTAAGGATTGAGAAAAACAGGTTCTGTCACTAAATGAAGTTATAAAAGTATTCTTTAAAAAATGCCCACACGTAGATAGATTCACTGCTGTCACTGTGTAATCCAGTGGAAGCTCATGACAACTTCTGTGAAGAAATAGTCACCTCTTGCTGCTCTGCAGGGGAGGAGCATCCCTCCACCCTCCCTTTCTTGCTCCCTGTTACTAACCCAGCCAAGATGAACAATTTTATGAGTTCTTTCCCATCTCCTGGGTACCAGCAGTGTGTAATGAGAACGAGCAGGCAGAGGCACTCCCTTTGTGCTGAGACACAACCAGAGGCATTCTTAGGGCCTCACGTCCTGATAATTAAGCCTGTTTCAAGTATTAAATGGAAAGAGTTCCAACCCATATTTGCACCATGAAAAGCTGCATTATAATTCGTGTTGGTTAATGTCTTAAGCAATGTTTATTAAAGCTGGTGTCAGCAAGTTGATTGTGATAGCTGATTGCAGGCAGTCCCCAGGCATAGCCTTATCACCCTTTATTGCATATTCAAATCATGGTTTGCTCTGTCCGTGTGAGGATCTTCACATGTTTTTGTCAGTTTCCTGACCACAATTCGGTTACCATAATATTTCAATCAGCTTCATAGAGGAAGCTCAGAGTAAAAACTGCAGTGCCTTAGCGTGCACTTCTGATCACAGCCTTACATCTTCCCAGTATATTCCAGTGTCCAGTCACAGAAATTAGTAGCTGATGCATAAATTTAATTATCTTCAGTCTAAAAGAGAAGTGTGAGTTTGAGGGGGGTTTATTAGCGGGTGATTTATTTGTTGGTAGCATGATAAACCCCGAGGGAGCAGAGTGCGCTCGGGACACAGCCGTGCTGTGTGCTAATGTGCTGTTCTGAAAAGATTAGTGTGAGTATCAGAAAAGAGATCAATCTGCAATGAGAGGAGGATAAATAAAGGAGGAGTGGATCGGGTGAGTGAGGAAAAGTGATATTCAGCAGTCTGATAATTCTGCTCTCTGCCTGTCCAATGAGTGACTTTTCCTCAGCAGTCCCACTCCAATCAACTCTCCCATCTCCAGCACGCAGGAAGGGAGGCAATGTGCACTTTGCAAAGCAGGGTGGCACTGACCACACCAGCTGCAGTTTTGCTTCCCCTCTTGCCTCACATCCACCCAGCTCGTGCAGCAGCAGAGACAGCTCGGGTTTCCATTTCTCCCCTTCTGAAGCTGATCAAGGGCTGGAAGAGGAGGAGCTGGTGCCAGTATCTGCTACCTGAAGCCAGAGGCAGCGGGACCTGGGGGGGCACGTGGCTCAGCTGGTCTTGATGTGTGGGACTAAACCACTTCCAGGCCCTTTCTGACAGCATCCAAAGCTAATGGCCTTTCTGCTTTCGTTCCCATTTGCTCTGGTGCCTCGATGTCTTGGCAGTACGTGCTCTTCCAGCCTGGGCTGGCAGCCGCCCTCCCTGCACGGCCACGTGCGCTCTGCCTCTGCCTGAGCAGCACCAGAGCCCTGGGCAGCTGCTTGTCCAGAGCGTTTGCCTTTCCCTCCTCCCTGCAGACACAGGATTCCTGAGCTGAGGTGGTGCTGGGGGCAGGATTGTCTGACAGGAGGCAGCTCAGGGGCTTTCCAGGCCTTCCACAGGCTGGGATCCTCTGCACAGCACCCGCTGTCACTGCAGCACCCGTGACCCGAGCACCGCGGTCCAGGAGATGGTCCTTGCTTATTTATATCCCTCGAGGCCTTTCCTCAGCACCTGCACAAGGCTGCAGTGAAAAACTCTCCAGGGAAGCAGCCTTCCTCAACACTTGTCCCTTGCAGAGCGCCGAGCTGTATCGGCTTGTCCAGCCTTTGACAGCGTTGATAAATTCCATACCAATGGAAAATCACTTTATTTCTGTGGCAATGTAAATGAGAGTGCTGAAATGTGCTGCAGAAGGGGCACAGCTGGGGCAGCTGCACAATTTGGGTTTCACTAGAGATTTCCTTTTTTTTAAAGTGCAGGTTCCTCTTCTCTTTTTCCTGTAGCTAAATATCCTCCAGGCTCTTTGGTGCATGGAGTCCTCTCAGAGAGACTGCTCTGATTGATAAAACCCAGGCAGAGCCTTGTTTTCAAAGGGAGGGAGAAGCAAATAAGAGAGAGACAGGCCAAGCCAGCTGCTGATGTAACTCCCTTGAAGCAAATGGTTCAATATCTGAGATTTAATCTGGCTTGGGCCCTTGCTCGGGCTGTAAGCATGCTCAGGAGCAGCAGTGCCAGAACAGTGCCTTGTGCTGGCACCCTGCGAGCACAAAACACCTGAGTGTTCCTGTTTTAATGCTGTTCTGTGTGCCCACGGATGCTGGAAGGTCCCTGCAGGCTTAGCCAGTGACATTTATTTTTTTCTCTACAAGCAGGTTTAACCAACAAACCCAGAGTAGCTGCCCTCCATCCCTGGCAGTGTTCACAGCCGGGTTGGGCAGAGCTTGGAGCAGCCTGGGATAGTGGAAGGTGTCCCTGCCCATGGCAGGGGGTGGCACTGGACGAGCTTTAAGGTCCTTTCCAGCCCAAACCATTCAGTGATTCCAGCAGCTGCAGAGGGGATGCAGCCAGTTTTTGTTGGGGTGCAGGGGACAGGGGCTGCCAGCCTGCTCAGGACAAGGGAGCAGCCACAAGGCACGGGAACTGCTGCCCTCCAGCAGCCTCTGCCGGGCTGGGGCTGGTGGCTGGGTTTCACCCCCTTTGGGAGGCGTGATGGGACTCGCCCAGAGTTAAAAATAAAGCGCCCAGCAGTGCCAGCTTTAGGCCTGCTGCAGCCTGGGATGTGTCTGGTGCAAGCGCTCGTGTGCTGCAGCGGGAGCACGAGTGCGGTGTGAGAGAAGGGCTCCCCGGGCTGCCAGCACTGCCCTGCTCCTGGCTGGGTGCAGACAGCCTGCAGCTGGCCCGGGACCTGACTCGCATTCACACTTTGCCCCAAAGCCATTACAATTCTCACTTGTCTGTGGTTTTCGGTCCCTGTCAGCAGCCGGTATGGTTACACCTCAGCCCTGCTGAGATGAGCTCATCCAGCACACGAGGCTGGTGCTGTTGCGTGGGGTCTGCATCCTGCCAGGCCGCTCCCTAAAAACCATCAGCCTCCCTAAAAACCAGGGATGTGTGTCTGTGAGGAGCACAGGGAGAGCCTGGCTGCTCTTTGTGTGGATCTGCAGCTCATCTCAAAAGCTTTTCCTTGCTTAACTGTGCTCTGTGCACAGCAACACATCGCTTGCTTAAATGGCCACAGCACAGGCATTGGCTGATCAGGGGTTGCAATTAGGGAAATGAGTGCAGTGAGTCTGATGAGGAGCAGCTGGCGGGGCTCAGCCTGGAGAAGAGGAGGCTCAGGAAGGACCTTCTTACTCTACAGCTACTTGGAAGGAGGGTGCAGCCACATGAGCGTTGGTCTCTTCTCCCAGGTAACAATCATCAGGACAAGAGGAAATGGGCTCCAGTTGTGCCAGAGGAGGTTTAGATTGGATTTTAGGGAAAATTTTTTCACAAAAAGGGCTGTCCAGCCCTGATACAGCTGCCCAGGGTGGTGGTGTTGGAGTCCTCGTCCCTGGAGGGGTTTAAAAGCCCTTTGGATGTGGCACTCGGGGACACGGGTTGGTGGCAATAACAAGAGTTTGGGGAGGCAGGGTGTGGTGATGGAGCTGTCAGAGCTGAGTGGGTGGATGGGAGCTCACAGGCTGCAGCCACAGGGCCCTTCTCCATCCCCCTCCCCATTCCCAGTGCAGACTGAGGGGACACATTTCTCACTGTGTGAATTTCCAGAGGATTCTGTGGGGCGGGACAGGGCTGGCAGACTTGTGGAATGACAAGAACTGTTCAGCTCAGCTGTTGGCTGCACAACACTGAGCCCAGGCCTAAAAATAGGAGGATGTCTGACCCCAAAGTGAAGGATTTTCACTCGAAACCCATCCTGGCACCCACCCAGGGTGACATCATCCAGAGGGGAAGTTGGAAAAGCTTCCAAACTCGTTGCTTTCCATGGAGAAGTGCTAAATGCACGTGTCAGCAGATAATCAAGTGGCACATTTGCTGTGGCCATGAATCAGGGGAGAGAGGGAATGGGGAAGGAAAGGCCTGAAGGGGGAGGAACAGGATTGCAGCCGCATGTTGGGAAAGAATTTTGGGAGTGTTGTCCGTGTATAACTTGAGGTTAGATGACAGGGTCCCATTCATGCTGAGTCAGTCCCATGAAGATGACACTTTCCTTTCCTTTAAGTGTGCTAAAAGTTGCCGTGCTGCACTCAAGGTTGTGACTGTGAACCTTCCCAGTGGTTTTTGGTGATACTGGCCACAGCTGGGGTTTGAGTCTGCATGATTTAGACTTGCAAGTGCATGGATACTGCTCGTGGTGGCCGTGGAAGCATCTGACATGGCCAGGTACTGACTGACTCCTTGGTTTCAGCTCTCTGAAATTTGAAGCAGCTTTCCCCAGGTTAACCTTCAGGGATTTGATCCAAATCTGTGCTCACCTGGCATGGATGACCTTGCTGTTGTTCTAACTCCAGATTGCTTGAACGCAGTTCCTCATGCTTCTGTGCTAAGCTGCTTTGTCTTCTCTGAAAGTGACAATGTGTATAAAATGTGGTGGCAGCTTTCCTCTGAAACTCGATGTCTTCTCCCTCTGGGTGCTGCCAGGCAGCTCCTGTGCTCATCCTCTAATGAGGACACCTTTCCCTCAGCGCTGATGAGCTGAAATTTGTAGCTCTTTTCAGATGGTGAAAGCTGAGTGTGATGCGGGCAGTCTCCTTTCTCTGTTTTCCTTCTGCCTTTTAAACTCTCATTACGTATTTACGATGCTGTTACAGCAGGGATGCCTGGAGCACAACCGTGGGCGCCGTTTGGTCTCTGGGTCCCCGGCGAAGCTGAAAAAGCTGCTGTTGCTGTGTAAACACCGTGTCAAGAGCTGATTTCTTGTGTGCTGCTGGGCATTTCCAGCCAGCTCTGATAATGAAGAGAGGGAAAGAGTTTTACCACGTCAACGTGGACATCTGACAGGAAAGCACTTTACTGGTTAGAGACTGAGACTGGGGTGCAGGCACGCCAGCCCTTCCTTGTTGGAGTTTTAGTGCCTTTAGATCCTCACAGCAGTGAAACTTCTCCTACAGACAAGCTGCTTCTAGACACTGTCGCAGCAACAGGCACCGATGAGCTGCTTCTCGCTTCAGCAGCCCTTGGGTAGGATTTGTCTGAGTAAGCATGAGGATTTTTCTGGTTGACTGCTAGGAAATGACGTGGCTGCAGTGGCAAAGGTGCTACACTGGCATTGGCTGAGCCTGTGGGAGGCAGGTGATAGCCCAGGCAGGGTCAGGAATTTACTTCCCATGCCAGCATTCAGTACGTGGCCCAGAGAGGAGCTTGAGCAGTTTTTCCTTGATTTGCCCTTTTTCTGCATGAAAGCTTGAAGCCTCTCTGACCCAGAGACAAATCTCTACTTACAGCCAGACTGTGAAACCTCTTAGCTTTTGATCCCTGGCACTCTTTATGGGGTACAGCCCCACTGGAGCAGCAGAGTGAGTGGCAGGGACCTGAACCTGAGCAGCTGGGATAAATCTGGTACTCCAGCAGGGAATGCCAGCCCTGCTGCAGCTCCAGCACAGACCCTTCGTTTCACGGAGCGTTAGGGGAGCTGACAGACGTGAGAGTGAGCACACCCTGGAAGAGCCAGCTCTCATTCTTGCAGACGGAGCACTTTTATTTTTCCTTGCTGGTTGAGATGTTCTAGCAAGCACTCGACTAATCCTTGTCATCCTTAAACTATGTGGAGAGGTGGGGAGTTGCCTTTTACCAAAGCAAATGGACTTTTGCTTTGAAAAGTCCCTTCCTGCAGTTTTTGGCATGACTGATCGCTCTGTTCTCAGCAGCCCCTGAGCTTTGTGATGCAGTAGTTTCGTACAAAGCTGTATTTTTATGTGCATGAGCTTTTAGAGCTCTTTTAGAACGCATCCCTAGATGTCTGTCCTGTGGTTTTAAGGGAGAGTTGGAGATGGGGCTTGCTTGGGAGGAGGGAGTGGGTTCTGGGATTGTGAGACAGTGGCCAGAGGCGCTGGCAGACGCGCGGCGCTGCCGCACGTAGCACGAGCTGTCAAAAAACATTCAGATAAAAATGCTGCACGTTAGAAGAGCATTACAGCATGAATTGAGCCATATTGTGCATTTACTCTGAGGAGCAGGGCTTGGTGAAACACTCACATCCCCTTCCCTACGCTGAATCCTCGTCTCCTCATCGCGCACTTGTGGGGGGACTCACAGAGCAACGTTTTCCCCTCTCCAGTCGTGTGTGTTTTTCTGCCACGTCTTTCTGGTGGTTAAGTACAAACATTAATGCATTTGTTTCTGGAGCAGAGCTTTGAGATCCTTCCCTGTGCAC
This sequence comes from Struthidea cinerea, assembly GCA_013397865.1. Lineage (NCBI taxonomy): Eukaryota > Metazoa > Chordata > Aves > Passeriformes > Corcoracidae > Struthidea > Struthidea cinerea. Next base: position 303,947 of record VZTI01000220.1, read on the forward strand.
ACAGGGCCAAGAGGCACAGCTTAAAGCTGGCACTGGCCGCAGGGTTGGGTGCTGGCGTGCTCCCTTTGAAAGGAGTCGAGCATTTTGTGCAAACATATGTTGGAAATGCCACTCGTGACCGCCTCAGGGGCATCGTGTGGGCTCAGCCCTGCTGCAGATGGACTCCCAGCTGGCCCTGGGCAGGCACTCAGAAAATCCCAGTGCCCTGAGGAAAGCCTGGGAATCACAGAGGAGCAGTGCGGCAGAGCAGAGGGAGAAGCCGCTCCTCTGCGGGGCAGCACTGACCTTTCTCATCGCAAAAGCGTCTCTGTCTCCCTCCATCAGGCGTCAGTGCATCACTCAGAGGTGCTGATCTCCTCTGGGGGCTCACAGAGGCTCTGCTGAGGTGGCTCTTCCCGGTGTCCTGGGAGTGAGAGGACAGGTTTTGGCTGAGGATGTGGAGGCCAGCTCCTGTTCATACAAAGTGGGTACAAAGACTTCAGTGGGAAGGGGGAAAAAAAGCCCTGTCTGCATTTCAATCAGCCTAATTAAAGTGGCTCTTTGTAGGGGCTGGCAGGCCCAAAGTGATTTGAGCAATTAATGCCTTTTGTGTTTGTCTGGTGGGGTTTTTTCTTACCTCACTCATTTATGGGCCGATCACCTATGTGCAATTCATGATTTTAAGGTTAGAAACGAAGGGCTGGATCCTCAACTGCTCTAAGGAGTGGAGTAAATGGAAAGAGCTCTGCTGATTTACACCTGCGGTGCTTTGGATGCCTGGAAATAGCTTAGCAAGTGTAAAAGGGAAAAAAAAAAAGGTTTCTCCATCCATCTGGAACACATTGCATCCATCAGGGGAAAGGAGAGGCATTTGTGAGAGTGAACGCTTCATTTATCAGTGTATGAGCTATTGAAAAGCCTGGATGTAGCTGGGATAATTATAACCCAGATTAGTCTCCTTGGAATGGAAAAGTAACGACAACCCTAATTTTAGCAAATCCTCTGAAATTTATTGTCTATTTGTTTAACACCCTTTCCTACGGCAGGGGATCCGAGAGATTTATGGAGGTGCAGTTTGGCAATCTAAATATTGGGAGTTCATCTGCGTGGCCCGTGGGCTGCTCTGGTTATTTTCACTGTCACCACTTGGAGGCCGTGGGAACTGGGGATGCAGATGGGAGCACGGGGAGGCAGAGGCCAGACATCAGCTGGAGTCACTCAGAACATCCTCCTTCCACTGGGCTCTGCAGGTGAGGAGTACCTGGCCAGCCTCGGCTGTGGGTGGGAAGGGAACAAAGCTTCTTCCTTCCCCTCTTCAGGACCTGCCCATTTTTCTTTCCTGAATATTTGTGGGTTTTTTCCTGCATGTTTTCCCATCCCTGGAAATGTCCAAGGCCAGGCTGGATGGGGTTTGGAGCACCCTCAACTGGTTGGGGAAGTGGAAGGTGTCCCTGCTTGTAGCTGGGATTGGAACTGGATGGTTTTTAAGGTCCTTTCCAACCCAGACTGTTCCATGATTCTCTATAAGGAGAGGCAAGATGTATTCCGAAATTCCCCATGCAGGGAAGGTCAGAGTATTGAATATTTGGAGAGCTGACTGCAGTTTCCCTGTGCCAAGCCACGGGTATCACCTGTCCATCACAGAGTCTTATCAAAACCAAAAACCTCTGCTGGATGCAGGGATAGCAGCACAAGAGGGAAAATCCCTTTGGGACAATACAGGCTTTGATAAAGAACAGAGGTTATCCAGAATCTGTGAAAAGGCAGGTGAAGGAGCAGCACTCTGGACCTGGAAGCTTCTTTTGCTGCCATTATTTAATAATAGAGGAAAATGCCTGGGCTGGGTTTTAATAATTGTTTCTGGTCTTTTTTGTAATAATTCATAACTTCTAGGCCTGTCTGCATTTGTGGCTTTATGAGCTGTGCTGCCTTTTGGCTGAGTATTTGCTCCTTTCTTACCATGAAAGTGTCTTTCCCAGTGCAGCAGGAGCTGAAACTCAGTCTTGATTTCCTGTTCAGCTCTAAAGCACTTTGGGATTTTAGAGTTTTTGCGAGCACGCACAAAACCCCAGACAACAGACCCTGAAAGGAGAAAAATAATGGTCCAAAGAAGAAGAGGGAAAATTTCCTTTGCCTCCTTCTGAGTCAGGGGTTTAGTCCGAGGGGTTCGGTAGCACTTTAGGCCTTCGTGCTTCAAGACAGAAGCCAAATTCTCCCTAATAAAATTCAAAAGGCATTTTTCCTTCAGGGCACAAATTCTAATATAAAATCTCCTACATTTTCCTAAACCACTGTCAGCAACTGGCCACTGCTGAAAGTGGAATTCACAATTAGCTGAGGCTGCCTGTCTGAGCTGGCGTGGAGGCTTTTTCCAGCTGCACCTTCCATAGGAGCACACAGAGGGGGCCCTGTCACCAGTGTTGCTGTGTTGTCACTGGGAAGGCCACCAGCTCAGGTGGGACGGGTTATCAGGGAGACAGGAGGGGTTTGGGATGTGTTTGGGGTGTATCAGGAAGCCTCTTTGCCAGAGCAGTGTCTTCACAGCCCCTGTGCTGCCATCCCTTGGCGCCTGACTCACATTTCTGCAGGCATCCCAAGTCCTGAAAAGTTTGGGTGAGCTGTTGGATGATGTGGAGCTGGTGGTTTATGAGGGAACATCACTGCTTTGTCACCTGGGAGCTACAGAACAGTTGGCCCGAGCGGAACAAAGGAAGGAATCTCTGCTTGGGAAAAGGATGGGGCAGCAGCAAAAATGTACCTCCCTTTTTTCAGAGCAGAGCAAGTCCCCTCAGGGCTCCACATTTAACCCTCCTGTAGGCAGGTTGCTGATCCTGGGAGCCGACAGCAGCTCCAAGGGTTAGGAAATCAAAGCGGCTTCCTGAGGTCTTTGTATCTCACAGGTTTCCTGCTGCAGCCTTGGCAGAAATGGTGCCAGTGAGGGATCTGGCAGTGGCTGTGGCTCGTGCTGCCAGCTGTGCAGCAGCTGGGCACGAGGGAGTGTTGCCATCTGTACCTGGCAGTGTCATCAGGCTGGAGAGATGAGCAGGTCTGGTCCCTCCCTGTCTGAAGCCAGTGGGAACCTTTCCCATCACTCCTGACAAACTGGAAAAGGTCTCACGCCTCCCACATGTATCACTGTCTTCCTGTTTTATTTTTTTCCTTTTAAAACATCACACCCCACAGTCACAAGAGGCAAGGCTGTTCTTGAAATCCTGACCTGGAATTGTTTTCAGCTGCCAAATGCTGTGGCAATATTTGTGCTGTGTCTCAGGAGAGGATTTTCATGCCTCGTAAACGTGGAGTGTCTTAAAAGTTGCTCTTGGAAGGTTTTGGGAAGTGCATTACAGGAGATGTTGAAGAGGGTGGGATGAAGTAACTTCCTTACCTTCCATCAGTGCCTTGGACCCTCTGCTCCAGCTGCAGTGAACATCATTTAGCTCCAAAGTGCTGCTTCTGGCACCCTCCTCCCACACCCTTGTGTGGCCATTCCTAGGAGCTCTGTCCCTGCCGAAGCACAGCCTGTCTCCAGAAGGAAAGGACAATTAAAAGGAAGTGGTGGAGTTTGCCACATAAACCTTTAAACCTTACCCAATAATAATGCAGAGCGTCGTTCCGTACAGGCAGATGCTTCCTGGATTGAAAGGAGCCCCTGGATCTGATGGGAATGGATAAACAGCTTTGCAGCTCCCAGTTTCTGCAGCTCGGGTCCCTGGTGTTTTGGGGCCAGCTGTCCCTGCCTGGCTGTGGGTCGCTCACAGAGGGGGTTTTGTGAGCAGCCCAAATCCTGGTTGTTGAGGGGTCTAGATAGGATCCTCTGTCCCAGCCCCAGCCTGGGCTGTTCCTGCTGGGTTCAGAGAGGGTGTACAGGGGCACATCACCAGTGCCAGCAGCCCCAGCTGCCTCCTGGTGCTGGCTGCCTGCTCTTGGACTTCCTGTACCCATCTCCTGGGAGCAGAAATCATCTCTGTGTGGCTCTGGGCAAACCAGGAAAATCGAAAACTTCCTTTAATCCCCTCTGTGATGCTGGCACTGTGCGCTTCTGCTTTCCTTCCCAGACCACCTCCTGCACGGGGTGACGTGGCTGGGGAGGGAGTCCCTTGCTGATGGCTGAGCTGCTCCCACCCAGCCCCCTTTGGATGGTGTGGGGACACCTCACAGCCATCGCTTCCCAGGAAAAGCCGGGCTCCTCTCAGAGCCCCCAGTACCTCACGGAGAGGCTGTGGTCACCCTCCTGACTTTACCTGAGGAATGAGGCTGCGCTGCAAGCTTGAGGGAAAGGAGCAGGAAGGCCTTTGGGGGAAGAGCAAACCAAGCCATTGCTGGGCTCTGTAGGTGGAGAGGAATCCGGGGCTGGAAGCAGAGCGCTGGCCCTGCTCTCAGCCAAGCCCACGCGCGCACGCACGGCCAGGTGGGTTTTGTCCAAGAGAGCGGCACTCAAGGAAAAACAGGCAGAAAAAAGCTGCCGTGCTTGTTCCAGCTCACGTGCACCCGTGTTTTCCAAAGGGAGAATTCCACAGTGCTGTGGGAGGGGCTGGAGACGAACCCCATCCCTCAGCCCCCTGCGCAGAGCATCGCCTCCGTGCTGTCCTGACAGCAGAACAAACTCCCTCGTCCCAGGTGGCCATCCTCGGGAAAGAGGCTGATTGCCCAGTAAATCCAGGAGCTGCTGCCTTCACAGGAAACTCCTAGAGGATTGACAAGGCAGTAAAACAACAGTTTTCTGTAGCAATTGCTCTGTGGGGAATCTGGTCAGATCGCTGCGTTGCAAATGTACAGAGCGCCTGCCTGTAGAAATCCTTGAGAGTGTGATAGGATTTAATCAATCCCATTTGTTTGGATGGAGAGGCAGCCCAGATCTCCGTGGCAGATGCCCAGGAAATGCTGGAGGCAGCAAAACCTGTTAAACAGGGCTATGTGTGGCCCTGTGAACAGAATATACCGAATTTGCCTTTTTTTGGACTCAGTCAATCCCTCCCCTTATTACACCTCAGGTGTGTCCAGTCTTCACTCATCCTGTCATTTTCCTCACTTTTTTCCCTTCTCTATCCCTTTGCCTCAGACTCCTGGTTTTATTTATTTGTTTCTTTATTTATAACGTGTGCCTCGGTTCCTTCTTCTGCTCCCTCTGTGCTGGGAGGCCACAAGGAGCAGTTGGATGTGATGTTCTGCAGCCCTGCTCGCTGTGGGGTGTGGGATGAACGTGCTGGGAGTCCTGGTGGGTTCCCAGGGATGCTGTGCTCTGTGATGTCCCTTCAGGAGACAGCGACAGGCTGCAGAGTGAGCCCCCCACCAGCAATGGGCTGTGGAGGTGGGTCCTGGTGTCGGAGTTACACCAGTTGCACACAAATCCCAAATGTGATCCTAACGATCCGTGTTGTTTTAAAGGGATTTGATTTCCAGACAAGTGACTTTCTCAGGCTTGTTTTTCATTCCCTTTGAAAACTCTTGGTTCTGCTTGTCCAAGCTGTGCTCAAGCAACAAATAGTGATAAAGAACAACCTACTGGCAGGGGAATGCAGGGGCCAGCTGGTTGGACTGTGTATTTATTGGACTGGAGATACTGGCAGCATGGAATGATGAAGATCTGCTGTTAGTTCAGGCTTCTCCTCTGTCTGGTTCAGCCAGCTGTCCTTTCAAGTAACGGGGAAGTTTCGTGGAGTTACAGGAGAAGGAGAAAAGTTTCTTCTCCTGCTTTATCCAAGTCCGCAGTTTGCTCACCGACCACGTGCTATTTGCCACCACCTTTCCTCCTTCCCCATGGCAGCCAATTCTTTCCCTCCCGTTGTTTCCTGGATCTTTTGTACAACAAAATGAAGGAGGACCTTTCCAAAGGCTCAGCACTATTGTGAAGCCACAGGAGGGCTCGGCACAGGCTGATCCTCCCTGGAGTTGCCAAGCCCATGTGGCTGTCACTATGTTGTCAAGCTTGTTTTGGGAGATAGTGTGGGAGAAATGTCCTTTATCCTGAGATTGCTGGGCCTGCCATCCAAGGGGACACTCATCAGCGATTTCCTATCTGCAAATCATAATTACTGGGACAGGAGAAAAAACAACCCTGGGCCAGTCTTGGTCTTACCTGCTGTGATTCTTAAGGAAAAGGCACAACCTCCTGTAAATAATCACTCCAGGAAGTGAAATATGGCATTTAACATCTTTCTGAAACAGCTAGGATTCAAAAAACACCCAAGTGTTGTCTCTTTGTCTTGCAGAGTGTCTGCATAAAGCAAAATTTGGTGATTTTGGTACTGCAGACAACGCTGGGGTGCTGCACCAGAGGGGAAGCAGCACCAGAACGAGTGAGATAAGCAGAGAGCTGAGCTTTGCTTTTCCTGTCATGAGCTGGGCTGATGCACTGAAAGGCACGTGGGTGAGGAGGAAGACTTAGGTGGTGCTTGATGAAGATTGGCCCATCCTCATGGGAAAATCCCAGGGATTTCTGTCATACCATCCAAATCCTGCTTCTCCTGTCATTTACAGGCAGCAGCCGAGCCTTGTGTGATTTCAGAGTCTGGTACCTGCCCTGGGCTGTGGCTGGAAATGGAGGAAGCCCTTCCTCCTTTAAAGAGCTGCTGTGTCCCTCCTCTCCACCCCTGGGATGCCATTGTCTCCTGCAGATCGAGCCTTACAGCATTCCTCGGGCTCTGCCTCCCTGACAGACTTTCCTGGACATCCCTGGGCTCACAGGACGAGCGCTCCTTGTGTGGAAATCCTCCGAAAACCTCTGCTGCTGGAAGTCCCACTGCATCCAGGGATCCTGCAGAGCATCACTGTGGCCAGGCAGCCTTTCCAAGCCTGTATCCCAATTGCAGCACCCACCTCCAAATGGGAACAAGCCCTGATTTTGTGGTCTCCAGCAGAGCAGCAGGTCCCAGGCCCTGGAGCCACCATTCCAGTAGATGGCATCAAAGACAGCTCGTTCCTCTGCAGGATCCGGCTCCAAGGGCTCTTTTCCCACAGTTCCACTCCCCACAGTCCCATTTCCCAACAACTCTGGAGCAGATATTCCTTTAAAGAGAAGCAAGCTCCTTAAAAAAGATGATCTCTGCATTGCTTTCCTTTTGCTTCACTGTTAAGTGACGTGTCGCACACCAGTGTGGTGCCCAGTTTTCCACCCAGCAGTAGGGACTGGCTGCTTTTTGCTCACCTTTGGCCGTTCAGCCATCATCTCTCCTGAAAAATGCATTGAAAAATTAATCATGGACCTTCAGGTGCGGGTTTTGATGTCTGAATTTAGTTTACTTTATACTCACATGTGTAATTTTTGCACATGCAGTGCCCTGCATAATAGGGAGATTAAATCTTCCTTTTTCTTTATTTATTTATAAACTGTGAAGAGACATCATGGTTGCTGGAGGTCATTGATCAACCAGACATGAAGAAATCCCTCTTCTTGACTCCATCCTGTAGGATTTCCCACAACCAGCAGGTCCAGCACACCGTGAGACTTCAGCTGACACATCCCATTGGAAAATCCAATCACTGCCACATCACATCTTTAAAACTTGATCACTGACTCACCATTATTTCTGATCTCTTTGGGACTACTCCAAAATCAGGTTCCCTACATTAGCAGAAGGAGATCAGGAGCAGTGAGTGAGCACAGGAAGAGGGAATGTAAGTGTAGTTTTTAAACTTAGACCCCTGTGGCTTTTAAACGTAATGGTTGTGACGTACCCTGCCCTTGGGAGGTGTATTTCAGCTGCCTCCCAGTGCTTGCATTAGCCAGTAGACTTAGCAGGATTTTATGGATCTATTTTCAATTAAAAGGAAAGAGCTGGGATTTCTTCCCACTGGGTTTGTCTTCTGCTCTATTTGTAAGTTCAAACAGAGAAAGAAGACTTACCTTCCCTTCTTTACTAGGCTGTAGGTGCCGCATGTGCTTTGGGCTGTGTACTTCAGTCTTCACCTGCTCAAGGTGACTTTGGCTTCCTCAGGCTGGGATAGGCAGGATTTGGGCTGTTGGGTGAGGTTTGAGGGAGGCAGAGCGTGGCAGGCACAGGGCAGTGTCCGTGGCTGGAGGTTCTGCTGCAGAAGTCTGTGAAATTGAAGGATGGTTGGTCTGTCCCAGGCAGATTTTTGATAAGTTCTGTGCTCAGAGCAAGGCCACTGCAAAAATCTTGTGTTACAGAGTACACATGACACAGCTTTGCTGGAGCTCCAGGAGAAAAGCAAATCTGCATAATGCATTTGTTTAGTGGATTAGATCTGAAAACAGGATTAAGCCCTCCTGAGGGCTTTGAAGTGGCAAACAGAAAGCTCAGCCGGGCCAGTGGATGCTCCTGTGGCATGGTCACATTGCAGTGCTGAAAGCGGTGCTGGCACTGGTGGCACCTTTCAGAGGGTGCTGGTGCCTTGGTGGACCCCTGAGGCTGCAAGGGGCAGTCAGGCTGATGCCCACCAGGGCCAGCTGGGAGCCTCCAGGTGTGCCCCAGGCCTCCACTTCAGGTGGGAACAAACAGCATCCTCCAGGATGAGCAGTCCATCGATGCTGCTCTTAAAACATCCCTGCTGCAGAGTGGTAAGGGAGGGAATCATTGCAGATTTAGCACGTGGCTTTTAAGGCACAAGCTCAGCACAGAATGCTGGCAGATTTTCCAATATCAGCAGCTAAATCCCCTTTCACAGGGTGAAGCTGAACCGTGTTTTCCAGGTGGGATGTACACCGTGCTGCCCAGTGTCACACAGTGCTGCTGTGGCCAGGGAAAAGTTTCCTTCCTAGGAACAATAAGGAAAGGTGCCAGTCACTTTGTTACTGGTTATCCTGTTCCCTGGGAGTGAGTGAGCAGAGCTTGAGGAACAGGCGTTACAGGGAGAAGGGGGAGTAAAGGAATGAAGCTGAAAGAAAACCAACTCAATGCTTTGCAGGAAGGGATCGGAGTGCCTGGGGCCATTCAGGTGTTATCCTCGTTACAAGAGCTGGAAAGCTGAGAAGAGTGAAAGGGGAGGTAGGAGGGACCTCTCCAGGTGACACTTTATAACTTAGAGATTTATCAGGCACCTTGAAGTACACAAAAAACGCAGTGTTAGTAATTTTGCTGAGAAGGGACAGGTGGGTGTGCTCTCAGAATGCTGCTGTGCGATGGCAAACCCTCTGTCCCAACATATTCCTTGTTTGTAGCTTCAGGAAGGTTTGCACAATAAAACACCTCACTCAGCAATACCTGGGGGCTTCCCCCCAGGGACCAGTCCACAGCCCTTGGCTCTTCCAAGCAGTCCCAGGAGAAGGGGAGAGTTTGGCTTTGCCTGTGCTGAGGAATGAAGGAATAAATAAATAATCCTTCCCAGCCTATGCAATTCACCGTTTATAGTCCTGCAACAGCATCCTGCATTCTGGTTTTCAGAGCTGGGGGCAGGTAGGGACGGAGAGAGGGGCATCCTCTCCATCCCTGTTGGGGGGAGCCTTGTCCCAAACATGGGGCAAAGATAAAAGGAGCCTCTGCTCTACAGAAACCACGTGGAAGTTGTCCCACAGCAGCTCCAGTTTGAGTTATCCTTGTCTAGTTACCACAATGTTCCCATATGTGTGTATATATATATATATATATAAGGCCAGAGGGGCTTGGGTTTGTGCTGAGGCCATGAAAGGGCCCCAAAGGTGTCTGTTATTGGGCTCTCAGAAACATTTGGCTGCTGTTCCCTGACTGACAGGGCTCACTTCCTGAGCTTCACAGATCTGGCCACTGGTTTTGGGGAAGTCTGGAAAATTCATCTACTTGTTTCAGCAAAGGCAGCATATTTGCTGGCTGGGGTGCTGGGCATTGAGAAGATGCTGCCTTTCAGCCTGATTTGAGCAATCTCCTTTACATCTCAGATTTTGCAGAGATTCTAGGAAGGTTTCCTCTGTAGCTGTGCCAGGGAGTGCAGTGAGGGGCAGGTGATCACTCAGAGCCAGATGGTTCATGATGGGGTGTCGAGAGCACAAGGACATGTGAGGACAGGGCACGAGTGCCCAGGCACAGCAGAAGGCCAGAACAACCTGTCAGCAGATGTGGGGGAGCTGACCTGGCCTTACAGCTCCGCTTTCCACCAAAAACTGGCCAGATCTGACCGTGCCATCCTGGCCTGGGCCAGCCCTCCGTGGGGCAGTGCAGCCCAGCCCAGCTGAACTGGTTGGGGAATAAGGGGTGGCACTGTGGGGTTTGGGGTTTTGGGGCCAGCTGCTGTCTTTCCTAAGCAACCTCTACAAGCTGAGTTTAGCTGGTCGTGACTTAGGGACACGAAATGTAGAGCTTGAGATGATTCATCATGAGGGAGAAAGGCCTCACTCCCCTCATCACCTGCTGTGAAGGACAGGCACACAATTAAAAGTTTTCTGTAAATGCTAATTACAATGGACTTAGCTAATGACTGATTGGTCTTTTGATTGCATTAAGATTCGAAGTGTAATGGATTTAACTGAAGTATGGATTACAATCTTGTTCTAATTAAAACAAAAACGTGTAACACATATTAGCACATATCAGAAAGAGTTTTAATGGCTGTTTGGGATCAAACTGTTGAAAATATTAATGTGTTGTCTAAAGCCTGCAGCACTTAATTAGATTCTTCATCCAAGTGGAATTCAGGTTGCTTCAAAGGCTGCATCCAGATAAGATTTTCTTGTGCTCTCAGAAACAGAGTGGATATAGATCTGGTTTGTTACCCGTCCTTTGCCCTCCAGTTCTTAATCCTGACTTCCTCAGTCCCCTCCAACCCTGTGGCCTGTGGAAGAGAGGGGGACGACTTCTAATGCTGAACTTTTTGCATATTTAATTGCTGATTGCAAGATGTACCATTTTCTGCCTTGTTTTGGGCACAAAGGGTAGAGCCAGGGGGTTGTTGTTACCTTGCAGTAGGTGGACGGAGATCAAACAACACACCTTGCTGCCAGCAGCCAGAGGGAAAAGGTGTTCAGTGTTGGTACAGCAGTAGTGGCCGAGCAAAGATGTGATCAGAAAAGTGAAGCAGAGCTCAAGCTGAAATGCCAGGAATCCAGGGGGTCAGGGAAGGGCTCACAGCTCTTGCCTGGGCCGTGCTACAGCTCTGCCTCTCACCTTTGCAGCTCCAGAGGAACTGACCTACTTTAGTCCAACTTTTTAGTGCCGGATGAAGAAGGGGTTGGAAGCAGGGTGTTCTCCCTGGAAAGCACTGGACTTAATTTCTTCCACTCTTTTGGCAGCACCTGTTTCTGCACTTCTTTAGGACAAAGCACGCAGCCCTTTCTTTTTCTCTGGATGCTGCCTGGGGCAGGAGAAAGCCATTTGCTGTATGTGGTGTCTCCACCCAGCTCCTACCAGAAGTGACGTGTTTGCAAAGTCAAAGAGTCACTGCTTCTGAGGCCTCTCCAACCACCAAAAAAAAGTATTTTCAAATATCTGTGATCCCTTTTCTCCCAGCTGTGACCTTCAGCTGTCTTCAGTAACCCTTCCTGCTTCTAAACCACCTGGAGGTCCTTGGGAGGGCATGGGGGCAATGCAAACTTACCTCTGAAGGGGAAAATGGTCCCAAAACTACCAGTGAGACATGGGCAATTAAGGCATTGACAAGCTGGTGCATCATTTCTGTAAATTTGGTGTCAGGGCTTGATTTTTGAGGAACCAGCCCAGCAGATGTCAATGCTCCAGGTGGTCCCAGCATGGTCAGGCCAGACTTGGTGCTGGACACACAGCCCCTGGCTCCAGCAGATGCCTGTGGAAGGGATCTGCATTCTGACCTGGCTTCCCCACAACAAACAGATCTGTGGGGAGGACTGGGAATGCACAGCTCCCTTCTGCTCTCCTGGCCGTGAGGAGCAGGGAAGAGGCTCTGTAAGAGCAGCAGTTGCTCAAGGGCAGGGCTGGGGAGGAAGATGTGTGAGCTCAGGAAGAGCGTGTGGTTATGAGTCAGGGTGTCAGCGAGCAGCGTGTGAGGTGTCACTTAGACCAGTCTGAGCCGAGGGCTTCCTGTCTTCACAGTGTCTCATCTGGGTCACACCTGGAGCAAACCAAGCTCAGCACAGCCACGCAGCAACACCTCGCACCAGCTCAGGACTGAGGTGTGGGACTTCTTGCAACGAGTCTGACAGTGCAAACCCTTCTGGTCTTGGTGCCACAGCACCTCCAGTGACACATCTGTGACTAGGGCCATGCAGCTGCCCCCAGACTGTGACACAGCAGCATGTCGGTGTTCTTATGGCAACTCTGGTCACCTCCCTCTACCCAAATCACTGCCTGAGTGATATGTCTAGGATCATCCCAGATCCTCCTGACGCCACTGTACAGCTGCTGAGCCCTGCCATGGCAGTGACCTGACATCTGTGAGTTTTGCAGTTCCAGGATAAACCCAATTTAGAGAGCCTTAACTGGCCATGTTAACCCAGTCAGTAGCTGATGTTTACTCAGTGTATCAAGTCCTTGACTGTGCAGGCCTGGGTGTGCCCTGCATTAGTAGAGGGAAGAGATTTTACACTAGAATTTGGAGAATTTTGATTTAGGAATCCTGCTTGCTTGATGTCCAGGTCTGTGGTAGGAGTTTACAAGCAAGGCAGAGAGTATCTGAGCCCAGTGAGGGCTGCATTGCAGCCATCACCTCTGCAAAGAGAGGTACCCAACCCACTGAGCAGAGAGGAGGTGGCATCGAGGGAGTAAACCTAATTAAGTGCCAAAGAGGTTGCCAGGAGCTGGAGGGACAGAAGATGCTGTAAGGTGAGCTCATTAGCATAAGATAATGTCACTCATGAGGCAGCACAGAGAGGAGAGAGCCTGCAGCCAGAAGAGGCCATGTCCAAGCAACTCAACACCCTGAAATAAAGACAAGTTCAGGAGAAGAATGGGATGCTGAGGGCAGTGGTGGGGTCACCATCCCTGGAGGGATTTAAAAGATGTTCAGGTGGGGCTTGGCAGTGCTGGGGCTGGACTCTTAGAGGTCTTTTTCAACCTGAAAATGCTTCTGCGATTCTAAGGTGATTAAGATAAAGGCAGGACTTTGAGACATTGAGAAGCCCCAGATGCATGTGAGTGTGTGTCTGTGTGTATGCAAACATGGGCATATGACCCTGGGGAGAACGAGGGAAGTTAGCAGGCACCTGAGAGCAGGAGGAGGCTGCAGCTGAGCAGCCTGAATGTGATTTACTGAGAAAACTCCAGCTCTGTGTTCCTCCAGAAGGCACAGATTTTGCTCCCGAGGTTTCTGTGCCATTAATCTCGTCAGCGACAGGATTTACACGTTGAGATGAGGAGAGGTAAAGCAGGGTTAAAAAAAAAGATACCACAGATGCTACTTCGTCGGCCCCAGCTAATTTTCATGCAATTCTGGTTTCAGATAAAGAGCCTTCCCTGGGTTTTTGTAGGAGAACAGCAATGCAGGCTATTCAGAGGGTGATAATACATGGCTCTCGTGGCTAAAGCCTCCTGCTTTCTGAACACACATCCTCAAGGAGCACAGCAGGGAGCAGGGATGTGCCTTCCACTACTCTGCTGCCAGACTCAATCTCTTCCCATCTCTTGCCTGGCTCCAGCTTCGGGGCAGACAATGGGAGGAAAATTATTTTGAGTGAAGCCCTTGCTCACTAATTGCAGTTTGTGCTGGGAACCAAGCAGGAGCAGGCAAATTTATTTGGTGTTATGGCTGTTTCAGGGAGTTATGGTGAACACTGAACCTTGCACAGATTCAGTAAGGGGCAAGATTAAGGCTTTGTTAGAGCAGAGTAAATGCATTAGAGGTACACTGAAAACAGAGGGGCAGAGTAACATCTTCAAGTGTTTAACAGAACTGCAGCCAACCACGTATGGCTGTTTTCACAGATCCATAAACTAGCTATTATAAAAAAGGAAAAGAAAAATAAAACAAAGGAAATCCACTTTAGCTGAGCTAAACTGAACCTGGACACATGTGCAGACCCAAAAGAACAAGAGGCATCTCACAGGCTAAATGAGCTCCTCGTTCCCAAGAGTGTCAAGTGTGATCATCTGTGAAACAGGAATGCGAGCCAATGTTTCTTTTAGTAAAAGGGTGAAATGAAATGTTATTTTTGAAAAGTTTACATGAAGTTAAGTGAGCAGGATAATCCCAGCCTCTTACAACAAACCTCTCACACTTGACAATGTGTGCAAGAAGGGAGGTGTGAGCAGAGCTGTCCTCATGTGTCCTGTGTTATGTGTCCCTAACTCATGACCAGCTAAACTCCTTGTGTAGAGTTTGGTTAGGAAAAACAGCAGCTGGCCCCAAAACCCCAAACCCCACAGTGCCACCCATCCTCTCCCCAAACAGCTGGCTCAGCTGGATGGAGCTGTACAGGCATCATGGTGGGCTGGACCAGCTCAGATCTGTCCAGTTTTATGGTGGTGTTTTGGTGGAAAGTGGAGCTGTAGGGCCAGGTCAGCTCCCCCGCATCTGCTGACAGGTTGTTCTGGCCTTCTGCTGTGCCTGGGCTCCCGTGGCATCCTTTGTCCTCATCATCACCCCGATGCAGGTGGGATTTCCCTGCCCTGTGTGCAGCACCCTGATGTAGTCCCCGGGACAGCCGTGGCGAGTGAGCCCTGGGGAAGCCCCAGCGATGGGCACTGTCCTCCCTCACAGGGTGGTTTGGGTTGGAAGGGACCTTAAAGATCATCTAATTCCACACCCTGCCACGGGCAGGGACACCTTCCATCGCCCAGCTGGCTGTGTCAGGGGGCACTGGCAGTGCCCAGGGTGCTGGGAGGGCAGGTCCAGGCACCCACAGCCAGCGAGGCCATGGAAGCTGCGGAAGGCAGCACTGGCTGTTGGCCGAGCCGTGGCAGCAAGCTGTGCCTTTCTGCACTGGCAGCCCCGAGACCTTCTCCAAAATTGCTTGTCTGCAGATAATGATGAATAGTCCCTTTATGCACAGTAGCTGAGTAGTACTGGTGTCTCCTCCCTGAGAAAAATCAGCATCTCTCCTCGAAGGGATGGAATTGTGCTCCTTTTGCCATACACAGGTGGCATAATTCACTTTAATTTCATTATCTCTGTGCACTCAGAGCTACACCACATGGCTCTGCTGTAAGTGGTGAAGGTAAGAGGCTACACCAGCATGAATTTTCTTTAATAAGATTACACCATGATAATAGGCTGCCAGAATAATTCGGCTTCTAATGATTTTGTTCTTCCTTGCTTCCACATCATCAAGGGCAATATGCATTAAAGTTGCAGAGGCTTTCTTAATTAGAGAGTAGTAAGTCTGTATTTTATCTAACAGCTGTAATATTCAAAGGGAATTTTTGTTTTTGTGGGAAATGCTTATTTGGTGTTGCCATTTTCAAGGCTCTCTGTGTAAGCACGTGCAGGCCTATGATCAAATTTCTGCAATGTAGTGGTGGTGTTTTTGTTGGAAAAATCCAAGCGTTGAAACACAATGCAGCCAACCGAGCTGTCTGGAAGAGGATCAACCTTGTAATACTTTAATCTGATTAAAAAAAAAAAAAAAAAAAAAGAAGTAGTAGTAAAAATTATAAATTATTTCTTCATGCAGATGAGTTGCCTAACATCAGGCATTCAAATTAGGAAAGGTTGGCTCGACTCCCCCAGGGCCTCAGTTTCCCTTTCAGTAAAGCAAATGAAGGAGTGGTTGGCACTTTCAGACCTGCCTCGGTGGGTTATCCCAGCCGGTTCGTGTGGCAGCCCGGGAGCACCGAGACATTTGCTTCCCTGATGTTTGTACAGCTCTCTGAGGTCTTTAAAGAAACGCTGCAAAGCCTTATTTTGCCGTTCCCAGAGGCAGCGCTGGGTGACGGCTGTCACCGGGATCGTACCCCGTCTGTGGAGAGCGTGGTTTTATCCACAATCCTACCTGGCACCGAAAGCTTCCAGCCCTCCACGGTGGAGCTGCCTTGACCTTCAGTGCTATCTGAACCTGCTCTGCCATGTGCCAACCTCCCTCCAATCTCTGCTCTTCTGGGCTTAACGTGGCCCGCTCTGAGCAATAGCTCCTCTGTGGAATTCGTATCAGCATCGTTCCTGACACAGGTGGGGAGGGTGGAGGCCCAGGGCCACACATCTGTTAATCAGGGCTGGGTGTCACCTTGCAGTTCAGAGATGGTTTGTGTGGAAGGAAGCCGAGCTCTGCAATGAAAGAGTTTTGAGGTTTGCTCTGAAAAGACTTGTCACCCCTCGTGACGTGCTTCCCCACCCCACGGCCAGGTCTCTGTGGCTTGCACAGGGTAACCAAGAGGGCAGAATTCACACCAGCTGGTGTGTTGTGGCTGGAATTTGTCCCTTCTTCGAGGACCTCTCTGGATCCACCTGGGGAAAGGAGGGAGATTGATGTCCCTGCATCTCACAAAGCTTTGGAGTTATGTGAAGGATGAGGAGTTGCAGCAGTTCGTGTTTGCACTGGAATTGTTTGGTCCAAGGCTGCTCACCACTTGGGCATGGTAGTTTTCACCTGGGCATTGTGGTTTCCACCTGGGAATAGTAGCAGGAAACTTAATCCAGGTGGGAGTTCAGGTTCAGGGTTGGAGTGAGAGCAGCACCATTTCAAGCACTGCCTTGCCCTGCTGGCTGGAAGGAGGGTTGTGTAACCCAGCACTGTGAAAATCATCAGCTCCTGAGCCCTGCCTGTGCTGGGTCTCTCTCCCCTTTTCCAGCAGAGGGGAAGTAGCAGCATTTTTCCAGCTAGATGAGGCAGTGGAGTTGGGAAACGGGAAAGGATCAGGTGAGTTTTCCTCTGCGGTAGCAAAGGCCTTTCCCCACTGCTGTTAACCAGGAGGATTAAAGAGTGAGTTCTTCAGACACTCCTCTGCTGTCGACCCCGAGCTGAACCCTTGGGTTAGGAGCTGACTTTTCATTTGGGACTGACAGACTTGCAAGCTAAATCAGAGCCCAGATGGCTTAGAAAAGCCCGGAGAGCTCCAACCTGAGAGCAGCTCTTGCCACGCACGTTCCCATGCTCTTTCAACAGGCCGGGGCTGCTGTGCCAAGTGTGATTTCAGAGGAAGCTTGGAAAGAAAGTCCAGCCCCGTCTGTCATCCTTTTTTTCAGAGAACTTCTGGTGCCTTTGCCATGTGCAGAATAGCTGAGAGAAAGGGCTCTTACAAAGCTCCGAGCTGGGCTTCTGTGTGTCCTGCTTCCCTTTTTCCTAAGATATGTTCTCTTCCTCCATGAGTCACCCCGTGGGTGAGAATAAGAGACTTTTCAGGGAAAAGAAGACCAAACAGCAGAAGCTGGCTCTTCAGAGCGGCTGTGCCGTGGCCGTTTGTTCGTGGAGCTGGAAGCAGCATCTGTCATCTTTAGCCCGGGGAGTTCAACCCCGAGGAGCTCCAGGCTGAGTTACTCCGGTGTGTTTGTACGCGGGGCCGCGCGCTGTGCCGGGCGGCCGCCTGCCACCCCTCGCCCAAGGTGGATGTGTTTCAGAGGAGAAGCAGTCTGCACGGATAAAAATACTCAGCGCCTGCGGGTGAGCCGCAGACTGTGCCAGTCGGGCTGTTAAGATATTTCCCGGAGTTTGCTGGGAGGGCTGGGCGCTCCAGGGCTCTGGGATTTGCCTCGTTAGCCGTAAAACTGTGCCTGGGAAGTCAAACCTGTCCTGCCGTGGGGACACCTGTGTCTGGCCGTGTTCCAGGGAGGTGTTTCTGCCCTGGCATTGGCCTGGGAGGGGGCACTGGGGAGCTGGTGGCTGCTCGCTGCTCCTCCACAATGCTTTAGGACTCTAAACACTTCAAAAGTGGCTTTGCAGGTGTCCGTGCAGCCTTGTCTCAGCACCCAGCTCCGTGTGCCAGGCAAGCACACCTTGGCTCTGAGCAGGCACCCCTGCTGCTGCTTCATCAAGCTGCGAGCTGGAAAACTTCTAATTAAAGCCAGATTATTGGTCTTGGCCCTTCTTGTTGGTGTTTTGATTTGGGGTTTGCTTTTTTATGTCCCTTTAAGATGTCTGGATAGATGATATCAAGGTTAATTTGTTTGTGATGGAAGAAATGTTTTCACATGGTGGCTAAATGTTGTTGGAAAAGAGCAAAATTAATAGCTGCTCACTTAATCCTGATTAAACTGGCAGCTGGGAGATATTGATCAGTGTGTTCACAGCAAACTATCCCTCTCTAATGCTCGGGGTAAACAAGCCTGGGACTGTGGTTACCTCAACCCTTCCCACATTGGCAGCCTTATGCTCTGGGCAGGATCTGAACCAGTGCATCCTCCTGCCCCCCAGCAGAAGGGCTTTGTCTGGGGTGAGCTCCCTGGGGTATAGCCAGGCTGGCTTTGCCCCAAAATCCCCTGGACCTGCAGAGCAGTCACCCAGGTCTGGGTGTTCCTGAGGAGCCCTCTCTGCCGGGGACCTTCCGTGGCCCCCGCGCCCAGCCACTGCTGCAGCCATCACATGGGGTGCTTGGAGCAGATCAGCCTTTCACAGAATCCAAAAAAGCTGCTCAGGAGGTGAGCAGCAGCTGATTTTAGGAGTTTAAATAAAAAACAGGGCTTGGCCAGAGCAGGCACCAGCTTGGACCCGACCCCAGCTTTGCTGATGTTTCCAAATTCTGCTGCTTCCATCGCTGTCGGTCATTTCTGACACACAGCTTCTGGGGACAGATGGCAGGGTAAACCCTTGCTCACCTCTCAGCCCACCTGTTTGATCGTGCTCTCACCCCCAAAGTCATAAACCAGAAGCAATTTTGAGGCTGCCAAGAGAGAGAGGGAGGCTCAACAGCCCCAGCTTTCCTGCTCAGGCTTTATTACCCTCAGCAAACACACGTTCCACGTTCGAGTCTGTGCATTCTTAATGCAGCCACTGCCAGGCTGGCTCCAAACAACACAGATTGCTCTGGGTTGGGTCTGTCTTCACTATTCACAAGGTCACTTGTGCATTTTTGCACCTCTGCCTGCTGCACTGTGGTTGAGTTTGTTAACACAGACCAGGTCTGGAAATACCTAGAACTGTGTTCAGCCTCCCAGGGAACGTGTGGGACTGCTGGAGTGGATGGAGAGTAAAAGGAACAGCTTTCCAGAGGGCACTCAGAAATGTGCTTTTCTCAGGGAGATGAGTACTGCAGGGACTCAGTTTTATCCTTGCCAGAAATTCCATTTAGAAGAGCACAATTCCTGTTGGAGGTACCACAACTGTAGCCAGTACTGGACCTGGCCAAGAATTAATTCTTTGTGGTAGATCTTGGTACTGATCCACTGCTCAGGACTTCTGGAAAAGATCAGTGTTTCTTTTGTGAGTCTCAGATAAACTATTTTTCCATGGGGTGAGTAGGAGATGCGGAAGGAGATCAACCTCCCTGATACCGTGGGCAGCATTGCTCCCAAAACCAGCAGCTGGCCATCCCCTCCCTTGCTCTGCTTCTCCATCCTGGCACTCTGCTCACCTCACACTCGATAGGGTGAGGGTTCCTCACCCTCCCAGGTATCCAAAGGAAGGCATTTCCCCAGATGTCCCTCCTCACATGGCACATGACAGCCGTGTAGGAACGTGCATTGTGTGCTGTAAAGACAGGCCCTGTTACAATCACTGTCCTTGGGTGAGCAGGCTCAGGCTTCCTGTTCTCTCGTTACCCAAATGTTTGGTGGATCCACACAGTGGCTGACTCTCAGCCCACACTTGTATCCTGTGTGCTCCACCTTGGGTGATGGATTCTCTCCAGGATGCAGATCAGCCTCTGCCAAGCGTTCTCTTGCTGACCACAGGGCCGGCTCGTCCTTCTTGCATCCAAGTTTATGAGGTACAAAGCCATGGCAGATGAAACCCATCTGCCGTAGGTGAGTGGAGTTAAGCTGTTTTACAGCTGAGGGAGCAGGCATAAATCAAAATGGGGAAATTGATGGAGTTCTGGCTTTATTGCAGGGGCTGTTATTCTCTTTTTCACACGGGCAGGAGCGTTGCTGCTCCGAGCTTGTAGTTCAGTCGTACCTTCAGGCTTCAGTGCCCTTCCTGCACTCCCTGGGGTCGATGGCATCACTCAGCTCTCCTTTGGGCACAGTTTTAACTCCCAGAAACCACCGTGTTGGCAAAGGCTCATCCTGCCACTCCCCAGGGTACTCGACTCCTGCGAGCGATCCTTTGGCATATTTGCATTTGGATTTTCTTCATTCCAGCCTGGGCACGTACGGGTTCTCTCTGCTGGCTGCTCAGCCATCGGGCCCACTCAGCACTGACCGCAGCATTTTTGTGCTTTGTAGAATTCTTTCAAGTCGCAGGGAGCTGCCAGGTGAGCGGTGGGAGCGTCTGAGGGCATCCAGAGGGATTTCATGCCACGCTCTCGTCGGAACCTCTGAGCCACAAACAGGAGGCTGCCTTTTTTCCACAACCCCTGCCAAACCTTGGTCCCTTTCTTCCACCCTCCATATGCTGCCTTGTTGGCCTGAACAGCCATCTCTTAATCTAAATCTGTCTCGGGAGAGCCAGTTGGTAAAACATCCTCGGTTAACCTTACTGGGTTCAGCCGAAAAGCGAACCAGACCCACGGCGGTGCTGCTGCGCTGGTGTCAGCAGCTGTCCTCACTTGTAAGAGGGAAGGCACAGGTGGTGCTTGCTCCTCAGAAGCTGGGATTTGATGCGCCTCCCAGTGCTGCTGGAGGAGGCTGTGGATCTCCCACACCCCCATCCCTTTTCTGTCCTTCGGTTTGCAAGAGCCTTGCAGTGGCTCCTTGTGTCTCCTTCTCACTCAGGTAGAAGCTGAACCAGCTGAAGCTGCAGCACGGGAGGCAAAATTGTTTTCCTTTTCAGAAGCAAGAAGGATGGGAATTTGGGGTCACTCCTCTACAGCCCATTTCCCTTGAATAGGACAAGAGACTCTACTCATAGGTTACTTACCCCAAACAGCTTCCCTGTGGGAAATCTGGTCCTCTTCCCCTCTTCTGGGACAGAAGCAGGGATGGGAGATGGAAGGGTTTGGCCAAGCGGGCTGTGATTTGGACAAATAAATGAATACATGGGTCAGGGGGTAAACGGGTGATTATTTTAACATCTGAGGCAAAGAGAAATGCTCCCTTCCTTTATTATTATTCCTGGAGACATGGAGCAGGAGACTCTTCATTGTTAAGTCAGCAGACTCGAGAGTAGGTGCTGATTCCAGCTTATGTTTGGAAAAATCTGGTGGGGCCACCAAGTGGGGTTCATTCACAATGGATGAGACCTAAGACAGTGGAAGGTGGTGCGTGAATTATCCATCAGGTGGGATAATGCTTTTGGGGGAAAATGAAGAGGCTCCTGTGATTGATGATTCCCGAAGTCAGTGCATTATTTCTGTTTGTTTGACTCCTCTCCACTGCTCCCTCCCCTGCCTGGAGCGACGTGTGTTTCGTGGCCCTTCAGAGAAAGCAGCTCCGTCTTTCATGTTCACGGCGTGCTCGCGTTTCCCCCGTCCTCGTCTCGCAGCTCGGTATCACTGATACGGTGACAGAATGTGTTCAGTGCACAGAGCTATTGAAAATGTAGCTCAGATGGTGCTGATGGGAGGCTGACATCTCCTGAATAATTTATTTTAACTGGGAAGATTTGTAACACTTAAGCGTTAGCGGGACTCTTCATTTTAACTCTTTCTGAGGCGGCTGCTTGTTGTGATTCTCTTGTTTGGGCGAGAAGTGGCTCAGCCTGTTTGAGGCCAAAGCCAGAGCTACCACCTCCCTCAGGGACAGTCAGACTGCTGGTCGTGGTGCCTTGGAGGCTGGAGAACTCCAGAAGAACTCCAAAAGGGAGCTGGAGGTGTTGGAAGAAGCAGTGACAGTTGGATTGCCCCTGCCTTGGGAACAGGGAGCTTTTTCTAGGGTGGAGGATTGAAACAGGCTGCAATTACTGGCTGCAAAATGTTTACAGTAAGCAAGGAATGGCTGGCTACCTTTTAATTCCTGGCAGCAGCTCCCTTCCTTGGGGCAGTGGCTGTGAGTACCTGCTCTGAGGAGTAGCTGCTGCCATCCCCCTTGTCCAGGGGGAAGGACCCGATGTGTTGCTGGGCCAGGAGTTTGCACAGGGTCTTTTGCAGTCTTAACAATCCTGGGATTCCATGGGTATGGCTGGAAGGAAGTCAGGACCATTGCTTTTTTTGTAAACATTTAGTAGAAACTTTGTGCAGGGAACATCCTTGCACACAAGCCAACAGCCTGAATTTCTAAATTTACGCTGGCAGAAATGCAGTCACGAGGGGGGCTTATCAGTCGAATTCTTGGTGCCAGTGTTAGAAAGGCCAAGATCATTTCTGTGATGATCATCTGAGAAGGCTCTTCCTCCCTCCTCCCTCTTTTTTATCATTATACATAGACAGGCAAATTCTGCTCTCAGCTGTGAGGAAGCAATTCCCACTCAAGTCAAAGGAAGCTGCTCAGAGAGACCGGGGTTTATCCCATACTTTGCAGACAGATTTGTCACTGAAATTGCTGTGCCCACACCACGTGGCTGCTTCGGCCCAGAGGGGCTCAGTGCTGGCTCACAAACAACTCCTCCCTCCTTTCTCTCACTCTTCTTCCTCTTGTTGCTGGCTGTGTTCCTCGCAGGGTTGTTTCACTGCCTTTCAGCCTTCCTCCAGGTTCCTACCAAAACTGAGTTTGACACCTTAGGTAAGACACAGTCTGTCCTTAAGGGATGCAAAATCCATGTTGGTGAGAGGGGATGGGGAGGCAGAAATCCTGTTATTTCTGGTTTGCACATGAGGTCCTGCAATGTAGAAGGTCAAGCTCTGATGTTCTTGAAGTCAGTGCCAAAATCCATTTATGGTTCCCAGCTGGCCAGGGCATCATCCCAGTTTGTGACTGATCCATCCTCTTTTTGGCCACAGATTCATCCATCACCCTGAACCTTCTCCCTGCCTAATCTCGGAGGGGCTGGAAACACCTCGCTCTTCTGTGTCTGTTCTTCCCCTAATGAAGTTTTGAGGTGCTCACACAAAGGAGCAAGGTGTTGTTATTCTCATTTTTCAGTTGTGGAAACCAAGAAAGACCAAGTGATGTACTCGAGGTCACACACCAGTGTCAGAAGCAAAAGTAGCTTCCCCATGTCCTCTGTTCCTTCCCAGCCTCTCTCGTAAACCCAAAGAGCAATAAAATGAAACAAAGGTTCATAGCAAAAAAGAACTGGATTGGAACCTGCCGCAGCCCAAGATCAACCGTGGGGTCCCTGTGGCTCAGGAGAAGCCCTGGAGTTAATGACCTCTGCAAAACTGATGTATTTTTACATAACTGAATTCCAAGAAAAAATTAAATCGTTATTAATTATCAAGACAGGAACTAGTAGGAGAAAAGCACCAGAGTCTTTAGGTCAGATTCATCTGAATCCATCACCTAGCAAAAACTTATATTGCTAATAAATACACCCTAGAAACTCGTCCAATAAATTTTTCCTGTTGAAACAAGTTGTCTTCCTGCTTTATGTATCATTTTAAAGGAAGGTAATTGGATATGAATTTTCCCCACCTACAGAGAAATAGACATCCAAATGCATGTATGTGTCTGTGAGTATCCGTGTTCTGGGGATAGTGCTGACATCTGTGTAGGGCACGTTGGACTGAGTCTGACTGACTTCAATAGCTGTTGGAGTGGAAACCAGCACTGATGTCCAACCTGGGGAAAATTCTCCTCAATTCCAGTTTCTTTGTGCATTAGCAATTGCTTTCAAATGTTTGCAACTCAATAGCGGTTGCCAAAATCTGCGTTGCCTCCCAAGGAAAAGCTCTTAATTTCTTCGTGTTTAGAGGCCAAATATGTGGCTAGACTAAGCCTGATGATAGCTAAGGTTTGGGTTTGGGCAGATTGTGAGCCCATGCACAGTTAGTGCCTGGAATATGCACACAGCTGGGACCGTGCTGGGGCTGGGGCTGTGGAAATGTAAAAATATTACTCTTAAAATGAAGTTAATCTTTCCCACATTTCCTGCTATGGTTAGAGGTGATGTTCTCATTGTTTTGTTCTCAGCTGTCTCAGTGCTTTGAGTCCTCCTGCCCGAAAGTCTCTCGTTGCAGTCATTTTGCAGCCTCATGTGTTATGTAGGCATGAAAAGTGGGTGGTTGAGTAAGAGGTTTCTTGGTTTCAACCAGAAAAGAAGTACGTGAAGTCACCAGAAAGTGACTTTTGTGAAGAAAAGCTCATATATGCTGTGAAATCAACCAGATATAACAGGCCTGGCTGTGAGCAGCAGCAAACTGGTCGATTTTAAGACTTTGTGTTTTCATGCCCATGAAGTACAAGTGCCTGTATGCACCCCACTGGCTCTGCCAGCTTCCCACTGCCTGTTTTACAGCACGGGGTGCAGGCTCAGGGCCACATAAAGTTGTCGGATGCAGGAGGATGTTTCCTGCAGCCCCCTCCCTGCAGCAGCAAAGAATGTTGCATTGCTTCAAAAAACTGCAAGGAGAAGGTTATAAAATTATCGTGCCTGTAAATTCCAGATGCAAACCATATGATTGCAAAGCCCTGCTCCCCGTCCTTCTTTAAAATGACTCTTTCCTAAGCCTCCTCAACATCTGCCTGGCCTGGAAGTGCAGTTTTCCCTGTGCTCAGTCAGTCACACGCTCAGTGAACACCTTGTGCTGGGACTAAAAGGTCTTTTGAAAAAAAAAAAACAAAACAAAAAAAAAAAACCCACTGTGCAACTGATGAAGTGTTTGCTTAGGATTAGGTGCCGTGGTTAATATAAGCATTAAAAAATGTCTCTGGCCACTGTCCTGTGTCACAGAGGCCTCATATTTCCTCTCCTCTGGAGACGGATGTACGTCTGGTTTGAGTGGCTTTTGTCCTATTCCCTGGCCACGGAAGAAAAAGGAATACTGGGCTTCTGAGGATGGAAAGTTATGCAGCGGTGCTAAATATATCAGTATTTCTTGGACCTGAACTTAACCGAGATAGGCTGTTCCAGCAACACTTCCAGCACAAGAGGCAAGGCTGCTCGCGGTGCTCTTTTGAAGTAGGGAGGTACATCCACGTGTAAGGGCGGTGGATCCGGGAGGGCTGGAGCGCAGGGCTGCCCTTGGGAAGCTGCCTCTCAGGGCTGGCCTGAGCCCCTGCGAGCCCTTGGATGTGTCTCCTCTTCCCCGGAGCGATCGAGTTACACGCCTTGAGCTTTGCCATAGTAGCAGAGGAAGGGGAGAGCACAAAGGTTATGGAAAACAAAACATTAATTTTCTTGACCAGCTGTGTTACAAGCGAAGTGCAGCTTTATTTATACCCACGGCGTAGTGTCCATAAATCAGGGCTGCTCTCCAGCAAGGCATTTAATGAGAACGATTAAATGATTTCATGATGTACTCGTTGTTGCCGTCTGATAAAAACCAGCGCTCCCTCCGAGGAGCAGGACTTTGCAGTCGTAGCTTTTCGTGGGGAAGGGGGTGTGGGGGGAAGCAAAGCCCTCAGCAGCGTCAGATGAGTTCTGCAAACCTCTCTGGGCACACTGTGTTGGGAGGATCCATCGGCTCGGCCCGAGCACGGGTGATGGATGTCGATTAGGGACATGGGCTGCTGGCATGAACAGCCCCTGGGTTTATGTAACACCTTTTGTAGAGAAAACACCTGATCTGATCTCGCCTCCATCTGCCCGAGTAAATCACAGCATTGCTGTGGAGGTGGGTGCTGCTCCCCGGGCCTGCAGGAGGCTGGACCCCCGCCCGTGGTGCACGAGGAATCGTGGAATGGTTTGGGCTGCAAGGGACCTTGAAGCTCATCTCACTCCCTGCCGTGGGCAGGGACACCTTCCACTAGCCCAGGCTGCTCAGGGCCTGGAGCAGAAAGGCACGAGCTCCGTGCACAGAGCCTGCCTGTCTGCCATCCTGTTCTTGGTGGTGGTTGGAGTTCAAGCCAAAGGGATCGTGCCCGATGCAGCGTGGCATCCTGGAGGCTCCCTGCACCACTGGGGCTGTGTGGGTGACCCTGGGGCTTGTCCCCACATGGGGAGGGGGGGCACAGGTCTATCTGCAGCCCTCTGGACCTTCCCCCAGATTTTCAGGCCGGAAAGGCTGGATCCGATGGCTGCACAGAGCCCCGTGAGGCTCCTTTGTCACGGGCATAGCCAAGCACTAAAATCACAGGGATGGCTGATTTATGTGAGAAGGTTTTCTCTGAATCAGTGGGGAGGACGTCGTGCCCAGAGCCTTGCCCCTCTCCAAGTGCTAATTGCTAATCAGAGGCTGGATTCAGCAGCTCCCATTCTCTGGCACTTTCTGTCTCCATCAATAAAACTGGAGAGGCTCTTGCTCTACAACAAAAGATGTTTATCTTGCTTGAAGTTGTGGGAAGCTGTAGGAGGCTGTCCTTTCTTATTGCAGAGCTCTAATGCGGTAAACAGTTGCTGTTACTTAGTTTCCAGCCAGATTTTTGAATGGGGGCTGGGAGGAGGATTCCTTAATTAATCCTTTGGGAAAGAGGTTGGGATTCTGGCTTGTTGTTCTGGGTTTGTATCTAACTAGCATCTCCCAGATGCAGAGTAGTGAAACCCAGGTCCAAATGTCACCTCTGATGGGTATTTTTTCTTCCTCCTTCAAGCCACCTGCCCCTTTCTCTGGGATGGAACTAGATGGTCTTTAAGGTGCCTTCCAACCCAAACCATTCCATGGCTCTATGATTCTTTCTCCCCCGAAAGAAGGAAGTGCCCTTTCCTGGGGAGGAAACAGCTGTGTGTAAATGGCAGCATGGTTTAACACTGACTGGCTAATTATTAAATTCAGATATAAACAATCATAAAACCTGCAGAGTACTGCATATGTGATGAGCTGCTCAAGCAACTTATACCAAACACATGTGGTGTTCTTAAATGTTCATTACTTCCTCAGGACATGCCCATTTGCAGGGACTTCAGACAACTCCAGGCTGCCTTGCTGTTTTTTCCATCCACGTGAGAGTATGAAATGTGAGTGAGGTGCATAAACAGGTCTGGAGGAGGGTTCTCCATTAGCTGCAGGTAGTAATTTATGGTGGGAAAGCAACAGGCAATTAAACTCTTTACATTGCTGAGCATTAATGTATGGTGCTGTAAGTTAGCACATTTCCTTTAATGTTTCACTTGATGAAGACGAAGTCTCCCTCTCTGTGATCTGGTAAAGCCCTTTCCACGCAAGGGCTTGGGTGGCTTGTTTCAAAAAAGTTCTTTTTATATGTTATACTTACACAGCACACACACACCAAGCCACTGCTTCATTTTAGACTGAGAAAAAACAGCAGAGGGTTGGTCAGCCCTCCACAGATTGCTCTGTGCTGCCTTGAATGCAATTGGAAGGGGATTGGGTTATTGTTGGGTTGGTTTTAACTCCATAGACAAATACCTCCACCCTGAAATGCCTTTAGAATTTAGCAATATGTGCATGCCACAGCCTTGGCTGTCCCACCTCCAGTACAAAGTAGTATTTAAAGTATATGAAGTATATAAAATACTTTGAAGTATTTTAAGTAGTAGATTTTCTCAAAGGTATTGTGCATGGTATGTAAATAAACTTCATTTAAGCTAGGTTGGGTTACAGAAGCACAGCTAAAACCAGTATTATGGGCTGTATATTATGGGCTATTCATTCTACAAAGGATCAGTCCTCATTTAATGCTGATGCAAAGGGAGGAAACTGGTCTCTACCACAATGCTCAGATGAAAGCAAATACTGCAGACACCAAGAAGGTGAAGCAGCTACCATGCCACTGCTCTTGTTTGTTTGGGGTTTTTCCTCCTCTGTTCTAAAGCTATAAGTCTTTTTTATTGATTTCATGGTTAAGAAATGTCCCAAGTTCAGTCTGATCCTAAGAAATGGGAAAGCCTTGCCAACGACACTGGAGGTGGAGAAGCCCCTGGGCACCCCTTTCATTCCCAGCCCTCTTGGGCACCCTGCAGAGCCTGATCCTCGGCGTCTGGGTCTTGGAGCTCATGAAGAGCTGACTCAGAAACCATCTCAGCCCTACAAGGGTGAATGTGGCAGGGTCTGAAAGCAGCAGTGGTGCTTGGTGCTGTTCTGAGTGTGCCAGGTGTGGTACAAGCTCATCCTGCTGGACGATTTTGCTGTTCCAGGCTGTGGTTTGCACGTTTGATAACAGCCAGCAATAAACTCCCATGGGAAATGTCCAGTCAGTCCCACAAAAACTGATTTATGAAAGCTATTTGGAGGTGGCCATAGTATTTATTAACCATTGTATTTATGAAAGTGGCAGCCAGGGACCGACAGAGAAAATGATGCTGGAGGATGTGCAGGTTAGCCCAGGACACAGACCGAACCTGTGCTGAACTCCCTGAACTGAAACCAAGCATCCCAAATGCTTTACTGCCCAAACCCAAGTATTCATCACTCTGTTGTTGCAAATTTGGGATTATCTATTTGACAGCATAGAGCAAAATCCCCATTGACATGACTGGGACTTGGTATTTGACCAAACTCTGGGAAGGCTTCAGCCAGGGCTTGGCTCTGAGTCCGCACTGAGCACACAGCAAGTGGGACACACGAGCAGCCTCCCTCCGAGGAGCTGGAGCTCGCAGCTGGAAGGAAGCAGGTACAAACCTTGGCCTGCTCCCCGTGTCCGAGCAGAGGGCTGAGCGCCAGGAGCGCAGGGCTCCAATCCCTGCACTGACAATGTTAGTTCAGCGCACTTTCCGTAATCCATTCTTAAGCACGAGCCTAGGTGTGGTTTGACACCTTGAAAAATGTGCTCGCTGGCTTCCCTCCCGCCTCCTGCCTGGGTGGAGGAGAGCCAGGAGGAGGAGGAAGAGGCTGCAGCCTCTGGTTTCCAAGGCAGTGGTGCTGCACGTCTCCTGCGGTGCTTCCGAGGAGCCTGGGATCCTTGGGAGAAGCACGGTCCGTAAACGCAGCGTGTCCTCATCCTTGGAACAGCTTCCCACCTTTGTGAGCCTCATCTGCAGAGGACATCCTGCCTTCCTCTGCAGGGAGGCAGCCTGGCCTGAGGTCCCCATTGCCTATTAGAAATAAAAGGGATCCAGTGTGGGCTGCCTGTTGCTGGCCAATACAGATCTGCATTGTTTTCTGCTGGATTTAGGATCTTACTCCCCAGAGACCCCATTCGGTATCCTAGAGGCTGCAGGCACATGGCACAAGGTTTCCTTCATTACCTGCTCAACAGCTCAGCAGATCTGGGTTTTTTCATCTGTGAAACAAAGCAAAAAGCAAAGCTGATCAGCTCCATCACTTCAGAGAATCATGGAATAGTTTGGATTGGAAGGGACCTCAAAGCCTGTCTTGTTCCACCCCCTGCCATGGGCAGGGACACCTTCCACTATCCCAAGTTGCTCCAAGCCCCCTCCAACCTGGCCTTGAACACTTCCAGGTATTGGTAAATATATCTCCCAAGCAAATGAAGTCTCATTTCCTCAGCACTGTGGTCATGGAAGGGAAAGCAGGCAGACATTCAGGCCATGCAAACTTCCAAAGAGAAGATTAGGAAGATCTCATTTACAGAGTGGCTTCAGCAAACGAGCCACAATTTGGAATAACCGTAGCAAAGTTTCTGCTTTAGTAAGGGCAGGAGTTTCTGAGGAGCAGGGCTGAGTTGTTTGGGTGGGCTCTGCGTGCTCAGGTGTCTCTGACCCCTTCCAGAGGGCATAAATCATGCACTGACTCAAAGCTGAGGCAGAACTCCTGGGGTTTAGCCCAAATATATATTGCCTTTTATTATATCAGTTCAGCATGAGCACATTTAGAAGCAGGTGGGCTCCTGACATCCTTGAGTGAGGTCGGATGTAATATTCCTATCTGGAATCTGATCTGGGAAGAGAAGTCAGACAGACCCCATGCCGTTGCCTTGTCCACACTGGACAACTGTGCAGACAAAAATATAAATTGTGCCTGAATTTTCCAGTGTAGGTGCTTTTTTGGCTTCCCACGTGAGAAAGGTTTTGGAGCCGGGTGGTGCTGGTTCCCAACACGTGTGTGAATTGGCTGTTCCTGCCCTTTGGAAGGAGAGCTGGCTGCGTGTCTGTCTGCTTGGGTTTCCTGGGAGTGGCACAGATAGCTCATAGTTTCATTCTCGTTTAAAATTAAAGCTGATTTAGTGAGCAGCATCTGGAGACAGATATTATTCTCCTTAGGGTAGCTCAAATTCTTCTTTGGTGAGAAACAGTCTTTTAAAGCTGTAACTTGGAGCGTCTTGTCTCGAGGGCTGCATTATCAGTGCCAATCTGGCCTAATACTTTTTAAACCAAACTTCTCCAAACAGCATTTGAAACCTTAAATTAAGACTTCTTTATTTTATAATCTGCAAAGCTCCTTTCTTGCTAGAATCTGCATCTGCCAGAGTTCTGTGACTTAAATCTCCATGAGATGTTTTGCAAATGCAGAAGCCAGCATTCATTTTACACCTTTCACAGGGATTTTGTAAGTGATGTATTAAAGGAAAGCAATGAAATATTCTCTTAGGTTAAGGTCTTTAAAAGTATCTAACAGAGTAAGATGTCTGAGCACCACTGAGCTTTACATTCAGCCCCTGAAATTAATCTTTCTCACTCCTGTGTAATATTAAATCTGATTAATAGCTAATGCATCAGCTCCATTTGAGATGCACATCTGTTTGTGTGTGTGCACAAAGGAAATATTTATGTCCAAATTCTTTCTCAGGGGCGTTTAAAATTATTTTCTACTGAATTGAGTAAGGTCATCTGGCAAAGCCGAGCGGGTCATCAATAATTAATCCAAGCAGGCAGAGCTGAGTCTCAGGGTGCTTGCAAACACCCTGTTAGACTGGATAGTTTGGCAGAGCAGGGGCAATTCTCAGATTTTCTCAGAAAACAAGCAAATGTGCGTTTAACTTTTGAGGGGGAGAGGGAGGCTGTGCAGTTATTGGAAACAGCTGTGCTGTGCTTGCACTGCAGCACTTGGTGCATCCACATGTGCAGTCAGAGCTTCTGGTCCCCCAGTGCACCCCAGCCCAGCCTGGGGGTCGTTGCACTCACACCACCATGCCTGGCACCCGTGGCTCTTTTCCACCATGTGCTCGCAGCCTGCAGGAACACAAGGGGTTGGATTTATCTCACTAAACTTTATCTAAACTTTTATTAAGAGTTAGACAGATTCTTTACACCTAACTCTGGCTGTCCGAGAGCTGGCTCTGGGGGTATGAGCTTGTCATCTGGTTTAAATAGAGTCAGTAGGGAAAAGAATCATCTCTTCCAGAGGTTATTTCCTATCCAGACTTGTTATCTAAGAAACTGGGATGAATATGGGATGAATAAGAAGGGGGAAAAAAGCTGGTGAAGGGTCTGGAGCATGAGCCTGATGAGGAGCAGCTGAGGGAGCTGGGAAAGGGGCTCAGCCTGGAGAAAAGGAGCTCAGGGGGGACCTTGTGGCTCTGCACAACTCCCTGACAGGAGGGGGCAGCCGGGGGGGGTCGGGCTCTGCTCCCAGGGAACAGGGACAGGAGGAGAGGGAACGGCCTCAGGCTGGGCCAGGGGAGGCTCAGGTTGGACATCAGGAGCAATTTCTTCATGGCAAGAGCTGCCCAGGGCAGTGGTGGAGTCCCCATCCCCGGAGGGATTTAAGGGACCTGTAGATGTGGCACTTGGGGATATGGGTCAGTGGTGGCCTTGGCAGTGCTGGGGGAACAGTGGGACTCAGTGATCTCAGAGGCCTTTTCAACCTAAGCGATTCTAGGGTTCTGTGTGTACTTTTCCCTTTCCCCATGGAGGGACCTGTCTGTCCTGAGCAGGAAGCTCCTGAAGAGGTTCAGGTGAGCAGCCTGGGCAGAGCATCTTGTTTTTGGACAGAGAGCTCCGGGTGAAATGGGTCTGGGCCAGCCTGATGGGAAACTCCAGGTGACTGAGGGTGAATGTGCACCTCTGGCTGTTCTGGCTGGCCTGACAGAGTAGGTTGAACAAATATTACCAATGCACTCCATCACTGCATAAGATGGATTGAAATGGTTTCCATGGGGCTGAGGATGGCAGTCCCTGATGCAGTAACTCCCTTCTACCTGTGTCTTCTCAGGAATCAAATCCGGTATCCATCACCTGGCATGGAGCCAGGCTTTTGAGCCATGCTGGCTTCACCTTGGGATTCGGGGTTGGGTGGGACCACAGCAGCTCAGAGCCCACAAGATACCTGGATTTTGGGCAGAGAAGAAGAGACCAGAGCCCCCTGAAGCAGAAGGGGCTGGTTGGGTGTCCCCCCATCCCGTGCCCACCAGGTTCCAGCTCTCCCTGCCGTACCAGCTGTTCCCAGGACACATGTGCAGCTGTTTCAGGACAAGCAGGCTGGGAACCAGTCCAAAACCAGATCAGGCATGTGTGCTGCTCCCTCTCCTCCACCATAACGCTGGTATGCACACTTTTAATGCCTGGCCCCTGCTGAACTGCTCTGGCTGTGCAGGATGAGAGAGCTCTGCAGTTTGACAGGAAAATTGCTGCCCAGATGCCGGAACACCAGTGCTCTGCTTGTTTAAATATTTGTTCAAACCAGCTTGACTTTCCAGTGCGTTTTTCCATGAGGGATTTTGGAGGTAGGGGAAAGAAGTCAGTACTAATAAAGTCTCATGCTCTGGTGTAATGACTTGAGAGCATTTAGCCAGGAGTACACCCTCTGTCCCGGCAGCAGCGCTTCACATCACATCTTCCTTCGTGCCTGTTTCTTACTGTATGGATCTGTGTATGTCCTCTCCACAGACTTTCAGGACTTTTAATCTCCCGAGCTCTTAATCTGGCATGTTCACATGTGCTGGGTTTCCTGAGAGAGAAAACAAATAGGGATGGGCGGAGGAAAGCAGCTGCCGTCATCTGCTTCCTCAGCGCTGCGTGCTCAGAGGCTGGAGGGTGCACTGCATCCTGCAGAAATGCCAGGAGCTGGGGTTGTCCAAGGGTTAATTTGCAATCACCACGAGTAGATGTCGTGCCTGTGGAGGGTGGTGTGGGAAATACCTGTGCTGACTCTCTCCCAAGCTTTATATGTGATATCCATGGGATTTTGCTCCTGCCAGCCTCCAGCTCCTGATCTGTTCTCTCACCTCTGCTCCTTTAACTTCTCTATTTTGACAAAATCCCACTTGCCCTCCCTGAACCTCTTCATATCTGCGGCTACAATCCCCATTTCCAACCTATTCCTTGCTTCCCAAAGTGATGTCCTGCACCAGATCTTGGCAGTTTAAAAAGAGCTGGTGGAAAACCTGGTAGAGCAGAGTGCAGCAGGGACACCAAGTGCTCCTCAAGCACCTCTTCTAGCCCTACCAGTGCTCTCAGCACCCTCTTCTAAGCAGTTATTTCTGGAACTGTGTATCTGAGATCTTTGGTTAGAGCATCTCTATGCAGCCAACTGATTAGAAAAAAACAAATTCCAATTAAACAACACTTCCAAATAAATTTTCAGCACATGTATGTTTGAAAAGTACAAGTGTTTACCCCAAGAAGCATCTTGAAATCCAGAAAAACAAGGATCTGGGGAATGGCAACCTTCCAGTGCCTGAAGGGACTGCAGGAGAGCTGGAGAGGGAATTTGTACAGGGGCATGGAGTGACAGGAGAAGAGGGAACGGCTTCCCACAGCCATAGGGCAGGTTTGGATATGATACTGGGAAGGAATTGTTCCTGTGAGGGTGGGCAGGCCCTGGCACGGGGTGCCCAGAGCAGCTGTGGCTGCCCCTGGATCCCTGGCAGTGTCCAAGGCCAGGTTGGACATTGGGGCTTGGAGCAGCCTGAGACAGTGGAAGGTGTCCCTGCCCATGGAATGAGATGATCTTTAAGGTCCTTTCTAACACAAACCATTCTATGATTCTGTGATTTCTAGCATTTAGCAATTTTTGTTTTTAGGTAAACTATGAAGAAAGATAACTCCCTATGCCCTCAGTATTTTCCACATGTTGAGATATATTGCCTGAAGAAGTGCTGTACTTAGGCTGATTTATTCTGCTCAGTTAAAACTGCAGCAGTTTAAAATAAATGGGAACAATTAAGTCACAAGCCCACAGACTTCCTTCAGGTGTTAGCAAACAATTTGGCTGTAATTTCTACCCGTTTGCGGATGCTTGAATTTAAATGAGTAACAATTAAACACAATTAGTGGCGTGTCAAGTTCTGGGAGGCAAGAGAAGAGCTGTGGAGGATGATGGTTTGCTCTGACACCAGTTTGCTTTGCTTGGAGCTCTCCAAAATCCAGTTTTTTAAGCACAAAAGCCTCTCTTCCTATTCCAGGGAGAGCTGTCTGTGACAGGAGAGGGGTCCAGGTATGGGGTTCCCTGGAGTTCTGGGAGGTGCTCCAGCCCTAGGTGCTGTTACTGACTTTGGTGCAGGTTTGTCTCTCATTGTATGATCAGGAAATGTGCTTTGCAACCATCCCTCAGCTGTCCATCAGTGACCCGTCACTCACTGTGATTTATCTGGGGTTTCAGTGCCAAACTGATTAAATTGCATGTTTCACCAACAAAAAAAAAAAAAAAAAAGAGAGTTTCACTCATGGCATCAAGTCTAATTATTGCATCTATCCAAATCAACCAGCAAAGGTTGCAGTGTCTGTTTGCATTCCTCATAAAGAAAACCTTGTTAAACCCAGTCTCGCACATTTTACAGCCATGCTACGAGCCCCTGAAGAATATGCTGTCAGGAGAAATGGTCCCAAGCCTTTTTATCTCATTTTATGGAGCAGGAGTTGGTGGAGTTTGATTAGGGAGTCAGTGGGAAGCCTGAATGGTGACACAGAGATGCCTTGGTCGAACAGAGGGTGAGCTGTGGGATGGGGTTTGCTGTGTGACAGAAAGTGGTGCTGCTGGGGAGCTCAGTGGGACAGCAGCCTTGGGATCGGGTTTGCCAAATGACTGCAGCTCTGTGGCACTGGAACGTGGCATCATTTGTC
This sequence comes from Struthidea cinerea, assembly GCA_013397865.1. NCBI lineage: Eukaryota > Metazoa > Chordata > Aves > Passeriformes > Corcoracidae > Struthidea > Struthidea cinerea. Next base: position 338,565 of record VZTI01000220.1, read on the forward strand.
TTTTTCAGGTTCACTTTGGTGCCTTGCTTTGGCCCTGCTTGGAGTTTTCCCTGCCCACCCCGATTTCTGCAGGGCTGTGTAAGAGCTAATTTTAACCTGTGATACCGATCGGGTGTCGATCAATCCCCGTCTGCTCTCACTCTCCCAAGTCAAGTTTCAGCAGGTCTCAGACTGAGCTGGATCCCGACACTGTTCCCATCCCTGTGGCCATGACTATCCATGTCAGCCACCTCCACTTGGGCTTGTAGCAGTGAAGTATTTTGCCCATGCAGTAATCCAGCTGTTTCCTTTTTGTTCCCCATGTTTTGCTGGAGAAGAGCACAAGTGAGGCTCTGAGAAGGCCATTCCAACCAGTGTGTGAAGTTTCCTAGGACAGCATGAGGGGCAGGCCTGGAGCTCAGACATCCCCTCAGCTCCTGGTGGGATGGTTGGCTCCCAGCTCGTAGGACCCAGCCACATTCCACGCTCTGCAGGTCCAATTCCCTTTCCAGCAGTGATTCCTCACAAGAGTGCCATTGGAACTGCCTGACAGCACCTTCCAAATCCTCTCTTCAGCCCAGAGACCACACCTGGAATCCCGACTGGTGTGGGAAACGAATTAACTCAAAGTCTGTGGGTTTGGGGTCATCTTTCTACGTATCATCTTCCCTGTATTTGCTTCAAGGACTCCCAGTAGTTCCTGGAAGGGCCAGGCAAGCCAGCATAGATCCCTTCATCCCTCAGAGATGTTCAGCTGCATCTGGGTGAACCATCCCAGAAAATTGCACAGAAATCGGAGCAACTCAAGACCATTCCCGATAGCTGAGTCTAGGCAGGGAATCCAGCCTGGCAGGACAGACTTACCCAAGTGGAAATCTGACCCACACAGCACGGGAACCTTCTTACTCTTGCAGAATCAGCCACTTACAATTTGGTTTTATGCTTCACCAGGAGGAAGCCATCACTCTCTAAAAGTCAATAGTTCTGATCCTGGAGTTTCCCTGATAGCTGGAGCTTCTCTTCCCAAGAGGAGAGTTAAAATTGCAGAGCCAGTTTCCTGCAGCACCCTGCTGCTCCCTGATGCCTCCAAGTGCAGCACTGCTCTGAACTAACCGGTTCAGTATGGGCTGAGGGCCTGGCTCAGAGCACACGGGGCCGCAGAGCTGCTCAGCTGCTGCAGCCCTGACAGTGATAAATGGCCCCTGGGAGAGGAGGATGTTCTGTCATCTCCTGAGGAGGATTTGATGGACACGAGTAACTGGAGCCTCAGGACCACTGAGTTGCATCATGTTAAAAATAGCTCATATTGTTAATGTGCTCTGATGCACCGGCCCTGTTGGGTGGCTTTTCTTCTGAAGAACACATTCTCCCTAATCCTGACATCACCCTGTGTCCCCTTCGGGACCGGGAGGGACCACCCTGGATTTCAGAGGGATCCTGTGCTGAGCTGCTCCTTTCCCTGACCCTTTTCTGCGCCAGCAAGGTGGCCACCAAAGGCAGCGCAGAAGTGAAGGGCCACATTTCACCGTGCCACGGCCAGCTTGGGCTGGAAAATGGTGTGCACTTCCAGGCTGTGGTGCTCCAAGGAGTCCTGCTCTACGGAAGAGAGTGTTTCCCAGGGCTGTAGTTGATTTTTCACAGGCGAGTTTGTGCACCGGCCAGGAGCGCTGACAGCTCAGTGTTCAGCTGCAGTATGTAATTTTCTGTCATTTTGATTTATGCTCTTCTCTGCAACCGGAGTCCCACGTGAGAAAAAAATCGGAAGGAGCCTATCCTAAAGTTAGCTCAATGCTAACTTCTTCAACTGACCTAGCAAAGTAAAGATATTTTTAGATGTTTGGGGTTTTTTTATTTATTTCTGGAATATGAAAGAAGAAAGTGTTGAAAAGTAACCTCTACTGTCAGTTCTGTGTCCTGCAGTTGCCATGGGGTTGTTGTCATGGAGGGAGAAGCCGAGCTGGGCCCGTGAGACCAAGATCTGCTCTTGGCTCGAGCTTCCACCTGCACCCAATGACCTTGTCCAGGGAGGCTCTCACGCACCAAAGCAATGCCCCAGGACATCAGGGCCAAGCTCCAGAGCACTGCTCCACCTCAGGGCATCTTAAACCTCTCAGTGGCTGGGGCTTTTTCCTGGGAAAAAGCCCAGATTCCCCAGAGAAGAGGCTGATGTAGAGCCATGCATGGTCTCTGCTCCCTCTGGACAACAGAATAAGGGCTCATCCTCCAGCATTTTGGGTTTGCTCAGAGCTTTTATGGCACAGATCTCTCTTTTGCCTCACTTCTGGCACCCAGACTTGTGCTCTTGAGTTGTTTTGCTGCACTTGGAGCTTTGTTTCTTGGCGTCAAGAGTTTGGGGATTATTGCTTGCAGTTCCCTTTCGTCGGATGCTTCAAGAGCAGCTCTGAGCCAGAGCAGGGAACAAACCCATCCCTCGACTGTTTTTGTGAGCCACAAAATGCCTGTGAGACAAAGGAAGGGGCCACATGAAACAGGAATTGGGGTAGCACTGACAGGGACAAAAACTCCACGCACAGCCCTAGGAAAAGGCAAGAGAGCAGGGAAGTGTGTTTATTCCAGCTCTCTGCTTTCCTACAGAGTTCAGACAACTTTATTTATTGTGTTTTAATACTGACTTCAGTGGAGCCAGGAGTGTGTTGTGATCCCATGGTATTTGGGCAAATGGGTAAAATGCCTTATTTCATGTGTGTATATATATATATATATACACATACACGCAAACCCTTTTCACAGGACACATTAAGTGTATACAGGGCTTTTCCTTGATGCCTGGCATTTAGCAGCTGAGTTACAGATGGATTTCTGTGTCGTCTGCACAGATATTAATCACAAAATGCTTTTAATAGATCAAAGAGTGCTGTGTAATTGAAAATTTCTTGTAGTAGCGTTTGTTTCAAGCAGTCCTGAAAATTTTCTCCTAATGTGTAATCTAGGAAAGGAAGATTTTTCAGGGTGTAAAATGCAAAGAGAAGTTTTGTTCCTTGCTTCATTTAGTTCTCCACTCAAATTAAGGATTAGTGACAAGAAATTGATGTTTTACTGTATGCCCAAAGGTTTTTTTGTGTTCATCAAAGCCACTTGGTTAAATCAGGAGTGGGCAATAATCACCACCGAAGGGATGGATACATGCTGAATTTTTACTTGCTTTACGCTTGAAGGTTTTTCTCCATCAGCAAACTCTTTTCCAGTTGAGAAAAGCCTAAAAAAATCATAATTGTTATTCTCATTGCTCCCTAGGCCTGTAACAAGATAGAATTTGGATATTTAAAGAAAGACCCATCCACCTTTTAAATAAGATGCAGAGTCTGTTTTGTGGAGCCTGGTGCTGGGCATGGCTTTGCGGGTGACACAAGCAAAGATGAATACCAGCTGAAAACATAAAAATATTTTATTTTTCCTAGTCCATAGTGCAACTTTGCAGCAAGTAAAGCCTCAAGCACACAGTGTGGGCTTCCGAAAGAGGCCGTGCCTTTGTGAGGAGCTCATGTGCTTGGACGTGAGGAGCACGGCTGAGAGAAGAGCAGGAAGGAAATAGCCCTGGGGAGCTTCAGTGCTGGGGCTGAAGAAATGATCTGGTGCTTGTGCAGACAAGTGCTCACCAAATTCTGCACATCATTAATAATAATAATAATAATAGTAATAATAATAATAATAATAATACTAATGATAATCTCTCTGCCTCCCCTGCATCCGATGGGAAATGCATCTTCCCCATGGAGAGGCTGTGCTAAATAAAGGTTTGCCCTTCCCAGGGAGCAGGAGAGGTGGGAGGTGGACACTGGGCTCCCATCTCTCTCCCAAAGGAAGGTCATTAAGCGTATAAAATATTTATGATTTCCCTTCAGCAGCTGTTGGCTTTCTCAGCCCAAGAGCCGTAACAGGACCACGAGATTTGGAAAATTTCTGCCTCCCACATCTGCCCCCCTCCCCACCAGCACTGCTGCTGAATCAGCAACATGGGATTGTGCAGCTGCACCTCATTAGCCCAGTGCTGCTAATTAAGTATTGGCAAAAAATGGCTTCAAGCCACTCTGCTTTGGGGTGGTGACTTGGTGGAGGATGGGACTGAGCCTTCTCCTGGTGGTGTTTCCAACCACCACTGGTGAGTTTGCAAGAGATGGTGGTCCTGCAAAATTAAACCCTGGCAGAACCTTCCTTCTCACTGAAAGGATATGAAGGCCTTCTGTGTCTCTAGGGAAGGGAATTGTTCTTTTCTTTACCTATTTCTAGATAAAAACCGTGGGAGAATAATTGTAATTTTGTAGGGTCCCAGGCTTGCACTGAGGTGTCCTTACAGCAATCCCTGTCTGCTCCTGCCTGGATGAAGAAGTGCCATTTTATGCAGTGCATTGACTTGGATTAGTTAATTAACTACTTGGATATTCTCTTCCAGTTGAGGCTTTGCAAAGTTTTGCCCAGCTCATTTGCACAGAGGACACAGGATCTACCTGGGCATGTGGGAAAGACCTGGGTGTAGGGGAGAGAAGGGGAAAAACAAACAGAAGAGGGAGGAGTGTGAGCCTCAGGGATGCTCCGTGGGCGCTGCCTGGGCTCTGTGGGCAGCAGGATGGCTGGGGACACGGGGCCTGTTTGGGATCCTGCCCTTGCTCAGCCGCGTCCCTCCGTCTCCTTCCAGGCCTTCCGATGAAAACCACCCCGAGGTGAAGCCTGACGCCTACGTGAACAACCTGGCTGAGGCTGTGGACATCATCCTCCAGCAGCTGTAAACCCCAGCGGGAGCAGGGATGAGCCCTGACGTGCAGCCCCTCCGTGGAACCACCTCATCCTCTCCCACCTCCTCCTCACCTTACTGAACCCAGCGCAGCCTTGCCCGGGGCGGCGGGCACCCGCCCCCGAAACGTTTCACGTAATGGTACTGAAATGACCTCCTGACCTCATCCAAGGGGACGCCAAACCTGCTGTCCTCTGGCCAGTCCTGAATGTCCTGGGGCACCTTGGTGAGGGGCCTCAGCCTCCTTGGGGTGATGCTGGGGGGCTGCTCCCCCTTTTTATCTTTGCTCACACTGGGGACCCAGCCTGGAGGTGGGAAACAGGGAACCCGGGCACCCCCTCATGGATGGATTCACCTGCTTAACCCCCATGTCCTGTACCTTTTGGGGTGCCTGAGATGGGATGGGGGATGTCCCTGGGGGCAGTGCAGGAGGCCACCAAGCCCCAGGGTCCTGTGTGTGCCTCGGGTGGGACAGAAGCCCTGGGGAGGGGGACAGCCCCACATGCCTTGGCAAGGCAGCAGCCGTGGTTCTGCCAGGATTAGTCTGGAACAGCCCCGGGTGAGGGCACAGGAATCACGTAACACACTAGGGAATAGATGCACCATCCTGTCAGGAATAAACCCTGTCCTTTGGATCTGGCCTGCTTGTCGTCGTCGTTCAGTGGGATCATCACTGGCAGGGATGTTTACAGGACCTGAAATGCTTTTCCCTCCCTGGAAAAGCTGGAAAAGGCCATGGGACCAATGGGCTTTGCCTTCCCTCTGTGAGGGGGTCTTGTGAGCAGCCATGGCTGTGGGGGAGGGGATGTGGGTTTCCTATACCTCTCCCCATTAAAATCCTGGATGTGCAGTCAGGGGCTCCCCTGTGCCAGGGAGCTGTCGGGGCTGAGTCAGACACAGCTCCAGGTGAAAATGGACTTTTCACAAGGGCATGCCGTGATAGAACAAGGGGCAATGGCTTCAAAGGGGTAGGTTCAGATGGGATATTGGGAAGAAATTGTTCCCTGTGAGGGTGCTGAGGCCCTGGCACAGGGTGCCCAGAGAAGCTGTGGCTGCCCCTGGATCCCTGGAAGTGTCCAAGGCCAGGCTGGACGGGGCTTGGAGCAGCCTGGGACAGTGGAAGGTGTCCCTGCCCCTGGCAGGGGTGGAACAGGATGAGCTTTAAGGTCCCTTCCAGCCCAAACCATTCTGGGATTCCAGGATTCTGAACTCACCCAACGCCCCCTGCGACTGATCCTGCCCCACATTCTTGCTGAGAATCTGCTGCACCAGCTCAGCTCCAGCTCAGCCCTCTCCTGCTGCCAGGAGCACTTAGCACATCCAGTGCTAGGACAGGCATGAGATTTGCCTTTTTTTTTCCTAATCAGAATAAGGATTTCTAAAAGGAGCTGCTCCCTGCCTCCAGGCATCGCAGCCCTTCCCCAGGGATTTTAGTTTCTCTCCCTGTCAGTTTTGCAGTGCAGCTGTCACAGCGTGTGTGCTAACACCTGGCCATGCTGCACCTGGCAAGAACATGGAAGGGGCTCAAAATGGGGCAAAAAATTAAAGATTAGGGGTTGCTCCATCAAGTCCTCTGCCCACCCTCACTGACACGTGGTAGTGTTTGCAAGGGTCACCTTCTGGAGGCAAAAGTCCCCTTTTAATCAACGTATCAGCAGCTCTGCACCCTCTTGGGCTTTGGGCAAGACTTTTTGGGCTTTAACTTGTTTCAGATCTCCCAAGAGACCATGGAAATCATGTAATTATGTTTGTGTTACATATATTTATATATCCATACGCTCAGGCAGCGTGTGCTGGCCACTGTCTGCATTCAGCCATTGCTCTCTGCATCTGCAAGCAGGAGGCAAAGGATAATTCCAGCTCTGTTTCCAGCAGTCCCAACAGCTGAAGACGACCCCGTTCACCGAAGGACACCAAAATGATGCTCCCTGCTCCTGGAGTGTTGGAACACTTGTTTTTCAGAGCTACCAGCTGGCCCTGGAGCTGCACAGCACCCCTTGGGGACAGCAGGGGAAAGGGGGCTGGGAATTAAGTTCTAATAAAATAAACTACATCTGAGAAAATGACCTTAGTGCAATTTTTTGGTCTGTTTTTGCATCTTTTATCCTCTGGGTAGTGGTTCAGCCAAAGTGTATGGTACTGTCAGCATCCACACGCATGGAAGGACACTGTAAACCCTGGTCAAACGTTCAGGCTGTGATGGATCACTGAGAATTTCTTTTTTATCCCCTAATTCTTCCTTTTTTGTTCTATTATACTAAGCCTATCACTTCAATCTGATTAAGCTGAGGCAGATAAACATCCTGCCATCTGTCATGAAACTTTTTACACTGTTTGCCTGCTGGAGGAAGTGCAGCCGTTTTCCTTTTTGGGTTACAGAGGCTGCAGGGAGATACTGCCCTGCTTCCCCAAGAACTTACTTAACACCCCCATGTGCCCTTGGCCTGCTGTGGGCTCTGGCCTTGCTTCAGTTTGGATTTTAAGAGGCAGGATATTCTGTGTGTCCTTAAACACAAGGAAGGAGGTGCTACTTGCCACTTCAGTTTGCATTTTGTTGTTCATGTCTTTGGCTGTGTTGCAGCTAAATGACAGGCTGGGGAGGAGGCACGGGAGACGTCCCCTCACCATGGGGAGGGGTGCAGCGTGTCTGTCTGCCTGTGAATATCATAAAATGTCCATTTTCCAGTGCAACCCATGGCTGGGACACCCTTCCTATTTCTAACACAGACACCCCGAGGGAGGGTCCTGGTTGAGGGCTTTCCTGACCCCCACCCATTTTTTGGGACAGCCTTTCCCAGCACCCATGGAGATGTCAAGGAGGTGCAGCCAGGAGAGGAGAGGAGGGGGTTCCACCAAACTCCAACCCCATCAAACTCCAACCACTGCCACAACCCTGAGGGGCAGCAATGTCCTCAACCCCCCGGACCCCACAGACGCGCCCGGCCACGGGGACAGCACAGAGAGGCGAGACACGGGCCGGGGGTTATTGAACCAGGAAGCTTTATTTACACAGTAAAAGTAACAAGCAATTTCCTGAGATTGAGCTGCTCTAGTGCAATCAAGTCATGGAGGGGGCAGGAGCAGCCTCCTGGCCCGCCCCGGAGGGGACACCTCGGGCAGCCCCTCTCGGGACACGCAGGGCCCGCGGCGCTTTGTGCAATTGCCAGCGAGACTTGGCTACTACAGGTCATAGCTTCAGAAGGCTTTGTTTTTATTCTTCTTCCCATTTTTTTTTTTGTTTTGTTTTGTTTTTTATTTGGCCATCCTCTTCTTTTTCTTTCTTGAACACCAAACCCACACACGCCGCAAAGCACTGCTACAATCCTAGAACATCCTACGTCAGTCTGTTCGCCTGGGCAGCCAGGAGCTTTAAACAATGCACTTGAAACACAACTTTATTGGCCAAACAGGCTATGCTAGCACGTGGAAAAATTACAATCTATTTTACAAACACCTCTTTCCGTTGGTTTCTTTTTTTTAATGTACTCTTTCGTAGGACAGGCTCAAAAGAGCCACATCTGCAAAACACACAGCAAACTCCCGTGCGCCTGCTAAGACTTTCTGCATTAAAATCCTATTTTTTTCAGGATGAGGAACCTTTATTGCTGCTGCCACAGCTTTGGTGTCATCCCAAAATGGCTGCTGCCCAGACTGGGTCACACCTTGGACAAGCAGCCACTGAGTCTCTTCACAATAATGAGCCTATTTTAGCTACCTAGCAAGGAATAACATCCCTTGTCTGCATATTACTTTAATATCACATTCTGGCAGCTGGCAGGGACTTGCCGAGGGATTTGGGGGGTTCCCAAAGCATCTGTGTAATAGGTGAAGTCCTTTACAAACCAAGAGCAGGACCCCCTGGGGATGCCCTGCTCTCCCACTGCGTAGGAGACGGATCTCCCGACGCCGGGGGAGCAACGCCACTTCTGACTTTACAATCAACAGGATGTCCCCTGAATCTGAGGCACATACTATATTATATTTAATATTTTTAATTACTTTATTTATATATATATTTATATATATATTTATATATATATTTATATATATATTTATATATATATAAATCCGCAAATGTTTTACCTCTACACACAGAGACAGAGAGAGAGAGGAAAAAAACTTTTAAAAGTAAGGCTTTCTTAAACTGAGAATAAGTACATGAAATCATACAAACCCAACAAGAAATACCCAACAGAACACCACCGTGGCCTCAAAACTGTCGCTAACTGTAGTCTGTGCCTACGCCAACGTGCCCAGTGTAAGGCCATGACTCATTGGAGAAGCGTTTTTAGTAAGGCAAACGGGTTGTGCTGAATGTAAACTGAATGCTACGGCTACGTCCAGGACAGCTGGGCCGTGGCCCATTGGCCACCACGTCCAGGACAGCTGGGCCGTGGCCCATTGGCCACCACGTCCAGGACAGCTGGGCCGTGGCCCATTGGCCACCTTCCCGCTCCGGGGGGTTAGCATGGCACCAGGAGCAGCCCTTGGAAAGAAAACAGAAGCCCTTAGGAATTCCAGCCCTGGGGATGCCCACGTGAGAGCCCACCCGGAGCTCTGCGGCGGCAGCCGGACGTGGATTTGGGTGAATTTGCCCTTTTTTGCTCAGCTGAGGAGGCGCCTGTGGCCAGCGGGAGCTGTGCGCCCCGAGACCAGGACGTGTCAGCGGTGGGGAGGGACGGATGGAGCATCAGGAAGACTCAAAGCCAAGAACTGTGCTGTGAGGGTGCCACTGCAGGGGCACGGACAGAGGGGCAGCAGCCTGGGAAAACACTGGCATGGCTGGACCCTCCCAAAACTGAGTCTGAGCCCAGCAGCACCTTCCACACCAGGAGGGCTAAAAGTTAACCCAGGATATATTTTCTTCTAAGTGATGCATCAAGCGACACTCTAAAAGAGCTGGAGGGTTCCCCAAAATGCAAAGACATCCCTGTCATCCCCTCCCTGAATATCTGGGGCTTGTCCTGCCTGCCTGGAGGGAGTGGACATGGCCACGGCCACCAGCAAAACCTCTGCAGTGCCAGGACAGGGGTAACAACCAATGGGTTCCACTGTGGTGGGAGATGCCGCACGCATCCCAAACCACGGCAGAAAAAAGTGCACTAACATAACCAGAAATGATGAATGAAACCTGTACCAGCAGCTCTCAGCCTTTCTGAGTTATGGACCCTCAAGGCGTTGCCAGCAGGGGTGCTGAACCCCGTTAAAAATGTCATGTCTTCAACTGCTCTTGGTATCAATGGTTTTTTTTTCCTTCTTGCTTTTGCAAAGCTCAGGAAGTGACCCCTGAGCTTGAAGGAACCAGCAGAAGGAATCCAGAAGATGCTGGAAGCCATTTGTACAGCTTTCCTAGAGCTTTAATCAAACAAACAAATTTTAAAAAAACCAAACATACAAACAAAAAGAAACCCAGAGGGAGAAAAAAAAAAGTGTCCTTCTAAACCTGTTAGCAAGCGGACAGCTTATTTTTAGCAAGGAGAATTCATATCGTACAGACATAATGGTCACCACTTTATCTGTGCTTAAAAAAGGCACAGGAAGAGGAAAAGCTTTCAGTGCTGCTACCTGGATTTTCAGCCTTTTGCCAGCTGACTTTGTCAAGTAACCCCTCCACGACGTGCCTCGGGCGTGCAGCCCTTCACAGTAAAGCCAGAAAAAAGAGGGTGGCAGCCGTGTCCCGGGTAGCAAAGAAGGGCACAGCTGCTGGTAAATGGGTAAACAGCCCAGCCCTGCTCAAAAACGGGTGTTGGGAACCCAAATGAGGGTGACACCGAGCCTGAGTAGGGCTTTTTTTCCCAAAAGAGTTGAGAGAGGGGACTGGAAAGAAAAAAAATAGGGAAGGAAGGCATTTGAGCATCCCTGAGCAGCGCCCAGCAAGCACTGCTCTGGATGCCGCCCCGCATGGGCCAGGGATCTGTTTAATTCCTCATCAGGAAAAGGAAAACTAAAAATAAAGGAGTAATAATCCAGCTCTTGCCATTATTAAATTTAGGCAAAACACTTCACTTGTGATTTCCTTCTCACGGCACTGCCAGGGACACGGGGAGCGAGGGGGGTGCTGGGGCCACACGGGATGCGGCCGGAGAAAAGGAACTGCAGCCACCCCGGCAGCCACCAGCCAGTGCTCGGTTTGCAAATCTCAATATTTTGCTTTTCCCTCCCTTTCTCCAATCCCAGGGGTGGTGGTTTCTCCTCGTGCACCCCTTTCTGAAGTAGCACAGGCGGGACCTGTGGGAGCATGGCCAGCTCCGTCAGCTCCAACCCTATCCTGGCAAAAGCCATTTACTCGTGGGTTCCGAGTTTTTGGCGATCCCCATGCCTGGTTTTCCTGTGGGACAGGCACTTTCCTCGGACTGGCTGATCTCTGGCTACAGTAGTTACAAAGAATTTCAAGATTTACACACGCATGCACATGAATTCCTCTAAATACCTGATGAAATTTTGGCAAAGCTGCTTCGTCCCCTCCAGCTGGCAGGAGGGGAGCAGTGACAGGATCCCACAAACTTGCTGGCAACGAGGAGCCCTCCAAGGCTCTGCTGGCAGCCCCCGGACCCCAGGGCGAGAGGAGCTGCTCCCTCCTCAGTTGTTTTCTATCTGCTCGATGTCTATCTCACCGTCCAGCTGGAAGAGGCCCTCGCTGCCCGTCCCGCCACTCCGCCAGGCCGCCCTGTCCTCCTCCTTCCCGGCGCTCTCCTCCTCCTCCTCGCAGGACAGGTCATCCCTGCTGGCCCGGCGGTCGTCGGGTCTGGCAGGCGGTGGCTCCGGGACCGGGGTGCAGGCGGGGGTCCTGCCCGGCATCACCTCCGGGGCCGCGGGCCATGGCTGGGGGCCCGCCAGCCGCTCGGAGCCGGCCTCCGCCGTGGGGCNTGGCTCCGGGACCGGGGTGCAGGCGGGGGTCCTGCCCGGCATCACCTCCGGGGCCGCGGTCCATGGCTGGGGGCCCGCGAGCCGCTGGGAGCCGTCCTCGGCCGTGGTGCTAAGGCAGGTGAGGCTGTTGAAAGTCTGGCGGTTCTGCAGAGGCAAGGGCAGAGAGGCAGCTGAGTGAGAGACCAGGGGGAACCCTGAAGCTGGGATGGAAGTCACGCCAGACGAGCTGAGGGTCTTCCCAACCCCAAACCTGAGCTCCCCCAGCCCAACAGAAAGCAAGCAGAGCAGCAGGAACGCTCAGCTCACAGCCAGCAGGTCCCCAGGAGATGGGCGCATGCTGCAAAGCCCCACCTCCCCATCCATGGCAGGTCCTGTGCCTCTCCTGTCCCTGCAACAGGCAACAGCACCACAACCATCCCCAGCCTGCTCTGGATCGGTCCCATCACCATCTTCACCCCCTGCATCACCCAGTTCCACATGCAGGGCAGTACAGAGCTCACCAAAAATGAATGAACATTCCCAGCAACTCCGTTTATTAGCCAAGAGAAACTTCAGCCCTTCCTTTAAGTAGCTGCAGCTTGTGTCCTGCTAAACCCTCCTCTGTGATGGCTCATGGCTGTTCCCCTCTCTAAAGACCATGCAAGCACAGTTCTCTGTTCCCAGAGTCTCCACGCCTGGTTACCTCGGCCAGAAACTTGATTTAGTTTATGTGCTGTCACGTCTTCTAAACAGTTTCAAGCTCTGAGAATGACAAGGAGCACGCAGGCATTCCAAACCCTCTGGAGCAGAGCACGCAGAACCTCCCGGGGATGCCGTCTGGCCACCAGCGTGCTCACCTGCCAGGCAATGCCTTTTGCCCAGGCTGGATTTTAAAAGAGCAAACGAAACCCTCATTGCTGAGCGCCAATGGAAATAATGAGGCCGTCCCAGTGGCAGAGTGTGTGCTCCGAGCAGGAGGAGGCTGAGGAGGATCTCAGCAGCTTGTGGAGTCTCTCATCAAGCCAGCGTGTGATGGTGTGTTCACTTCTCGGACACTTGGCCTGGACACGTCCCATGGGATAGTCCTGAACGGGAATTCCATAAATACTGGGGAGGAAGGCATCCCCCTCACTAGCTGGAGATGTTCACCTGTTACTGGTCAGGTTTGGGACCCTCACGACAAAAAAGACATGGAGGGGCTGGAGTGTGTCCAGAGAAAGGAAGGAGCTGGGGAAGGGTCTGGAGCACCAGGAGCGGCTGAGGGAGCCAGGAGAACTTCAGTACCCAACAGAGCATTGGTGACACAGAGGGACAGGGCTGCTGCCTGTATTTGCTCTGGCTGGCCCAACTCAGGACCAAACACACAGCCTGAGACACAACCTTGCTCCAAAATATTCCTGCTGGCATTCCCTGGGAATTGGGCACATTTGCTTGAGGTTTTTTTCTTTCAAATTCAGGTAAACTGGGAGAAACTCCACCAAAATAACTTACCCCAGGCTGTAAATGAAGGAGAATCACCCATTTACACAGCCCCTCAGGGAGATGCAGGGGCTCTGCATCACAGCCCAATCAGTTCTTAACAATTCAAAGGGCCTTGTGTCGAGTTGGACCCACGGACCATTGCTGAGAGGCTTTGGGTGCTGCACTACCCCATGCACACAGTGAAAAGAGTCATTGCAGAGGCTGCTCTATCTAAACAGAGAAGTTCCTGCTGCCCCAAGAGGAGTTGGCCACTGCCCAAGCTGGGGGAAGCTACATTTCACATGGCCTTCAGTCTCCGAAATCTTCAGAAACCCACAAGCCCCAAGCCCGTGTGAAAAAAAGGGCATTTGTTCCCCAATTACGCAACTGCACCCAGTGCTCACGTCATGATGGTCGCATTTTTTAGAACCCAGCCGAGCCTCTGTCTTCTGGGTGCTGAGCATGCAGCAGCTTCAAGCAGAGAGCTGCACGCTGTGGTTAATGGACAACTCGTAATTACCACTGGAGAAGGCCCGAGGACATAGCAGAAATATTTTCTAAGCACTTCGCAAAATTTGCAAGCGTATTTCCAACAGTGATTTAGGCACTTGAAAAGCCTAGGTCTCCTGAAAGTCAACAGCCCTCTCAGAAGTGCAAATCCCTTCTACAAACAAAACTCTGGCACTTCTGGGAATGCTAATTTTTCTCCTTCTTAATCGAGCTCATCTCCTGGATCAGGCACTTCCCAGGGTCTGGTACCCAGGTGTGGACATGCCGGGCTGCTGCAGGTGGGATAGAGCATCCTGAGAGGATGGGATATGCTCTCCAGTGCTTCAGAGGAGATGAGTGATTCCTGCGGTGGTGAATGAAGGAGGATGCAGCCTGGAGAGTAACTCAACAGGTCCACAGCACATTCTTCATAAAAGTGTTTCCAAGCTTGGACATGTCTCGGGGAACGGCCATGAAGTTACTTGACTGTCAGGGAAATTTTGCATTTTATGGGACTTTAGCAAGCCAACCAAGCCAACAGCCTCATTCTCCCTGCTCAAATCCACACATGCTGCAACCCAAGCCTTGAGTCATTCCAGGGAATGCAAGAGGACGGAAAACCCCTTCCGATGGTCCCGGTGCTGCTGGCGCTGCGGCAGCTGCTGGTGGAGGAAGGCCACGTGCGGAGGGCACGTCTGAGGCAGGTTTGACAGCTCAGAAAGCAAGTTTTTACAGGCACTGGCTGCCACAAAATCCCACAGCTCACCTTCCTGGCAGCTGGGGTCAGGAGAGTCCCCCCAGGACGGTGGTCACCAAGCCAGCATTCCATGGGCTGGCTGTGGAGCAGTGGTGGATCGACCACCATCATCAATGCAGCGTCTGTCTTCAACCCTTCAGAGTCCTTTGCTTGTTTTTTATTTATTGGGTGAATTTAGCACGTGCTGAGGTGCTGAGCTGGCAAAACCGGGCAGTCAAGTCCTCCACTGATGTCAGAAAAGAGCAGGGTTGCTGGCACAATGCGGCGCTTGTTCCCCATGGCCAGGCAGCCCTGGGCCTCTCTGAGCCTCTCCACAACCTTGGCCTCCAGTGCCAGAAAAAAAGGGTGTCAGGCACCTCCAGATCCTGTTGGTCTCAGGGAAACTGTGGGAATCCAACACAGATGGCTTTTGGGAGGTGTTTCTGGCCATCCTGGCTTCACCCATGAGCATCTGTAACACGCCTTACACCCAAACCACCTTTACGGACCACAGGGACCCATTTCTGACCATTTGAGGTGCTGGTTTTTCTTCCCCCAACCCTTCCCAAAACTGCCTTAATCCAGCACGCTGGGCAAGCCCCCAGGGAGAAACTGAGGCGTTACTAGTGCAAGCACCTGAAAAATCATCTAAAAATACAAATAAGAAATGCTTGGCCACTTGGAATAAGCCACAGGGCTGCTCCAGAGCAAAGCCCTTCTTGCATGCTGGTGACCAAGCTCAGGCTACTTCTCTTTCCCACCGAGTCTCGTGATGCTCCACACTTTGCAGGGACCAAGGCTGCAGTCAGAGAAGGCTGCAGGAACCAACTCACCCCTCACATCCATCCTTTTCCTCAGGTTTCCCCTCCCCTTAGGCACATGTCCCCATCAGGGACGGGGCTGGAGGCTGGAGAACCCCGACAGCAAGCTGGAGAAATCCCTCAGCAACATTCCTCCGTTTGACTCTTCCCGTGGTAAAACACCCAGCTGTGAGCTCTTCCCCGAAACACGTCCCTGCAAACACGGCGGGTCTACCAGAACAAACATCAGCAGCACTGTGATCCCTGCGGTGATCACGGCTTTTGCTCAAACACCTTTTATTTTCTTTCCACCCTGCCAGGTGATTGCCGCAGTTATCCCGGGAAAGGTGTAACGCTACAAGCTGTCAGCAGCACCGGCCCTACCTCCCAAGCTGTCATCACCTCCTGTTAGCACACTGGGCTACAGTTGCTTCAGAAAGCTGAAAATAACCGGGTGCCAGAAGGGAAGGGGGAAGCGGGCAGCGAGCGGTGCTGCTCCATGCGGGAATGATGAGCCTCTGCCAGTCCTCCAAGCCAGCAAAGTCACCTCCACTGGGGGATTCTCTGCCTGGCTCAGGTTTAAATCACTCTCCGAGGCAAACGCCTCCTGTAAAACACCTTCAGCCTGAGTTGTTATCTTTGTATCATTATATAGAAATGCTTTGGTTGTTTGCATCACGCTAAATCCTGCCAGGCATTTGTGCTAGGGAAAGCACTCGTCCATGCTGCTGAGGAGGGCCAGGTGCTTGAGACTGGAAAATGAGACTGGAAAATGGGTTTGATTTGGTTTTTAAGCTCTGCAGAACTTCATTATGGCAGCTGGTGTGATTTGGGCCACACGCACACACACATCACTCGGGTTCAAAGCTCTGCACTGCCTTTAAGGCACTCCCAATCTTCTCCAACTCCATCCCCAGGCCGGTTTCCTGGCAAGTGGGAATGGAAGGGACATGGGAAGGGAGCTGCAGCAGGCATGGCTCAACCTTGAGGCTCCAACAACCAATCCTCCTCTCTATAACCAAGGAGGACCTCAGCAGCGTTGCCAACAGGTCCAGGCTGCAGCACTGGCACAAGCACATGACAGGCTCAGTGATGCCCTGGACAGGTCTCACCAGCACCTTCCTTGCTGCAGTTTGGCCTCCCCAAAGAGAGGGAGACCCAGCCACCTTGCCCCAAGGAGCACTGGTGACCACTGCCACATCAATACTGCCTCTGAGGGAAGGTCAGGGCTCCTGCACCGACCCTGTCCTCCCACAGAAGGAGCCTCTGAGCAATGAAGTGTTGGGAAAGAAATGCTGGAACGCCTGAGGAAGAAAAACACTGGAGGCAGTGATGGGGGGGGTGTGAAAAGCAAACAGAGCCCCCGTGCCCGGTGCAGAGCAGAGCTGGGTTAGACGCAGTGTTGTCATGTCAGGGAGCTCACACTCATCTGCTACTCTTATTTCCTTTAAAATTTTATCTATGGAGGCATTGAGCAGTTCACAGGCAGCCCCACAGCCTCCACCAGGCCAAGGTGCTGCAGGACGTGCCTGCAGCAGCATCCCCAGAACAGGGGATGGCTCCCTGCCCTGCTCCCGGTGGGTACCACATTCCTGCCTTGGTTTTCAGGGTTTGCCTTCCCAGCTCCTCCCTTCTCATTCGCTAAGGAACAACATTTACTCAGCCCCAACCCTCATTTTGCAACAGGCACCAGTGCTTGCTTGGTGCATCCAAAGCTTTAGCAGATAATTTTGCTTTCATTCTGTTTGGTGTGAAAAACAGCTTTCACCAGCAGGCTCAGAAATATCTATTATCCTCCCAAGTCACTTCACACCACAGTATTAAACAAACAAAACAAAAAAAAAAGCAAGAAGGAGGCTTTAAGTCATTAGTATTGATGCTGCCTTTGGAGCCTGTGGAGATAATTTGGATTTGCTCACAGTTCTGCTCTTGCCTTTGGAGAGGTGTGGCTGCCTCAGTGACAGTGAGGATGTTGAGGGAGATTCCGTAAGTGCAAAAGAAAAAGCTGCTGTATGACCCACCAGCGGGAATCCCTCTGGTGCTACAGAGCCCCAGGGAGATGCTGAAGAGACAAATCCCAGAAATCATGGAGAAATACGGCAATGCATAGAATCAGAGAGCAGTGAACACTCTGGGGCTCAACTGTCCCACCCAAGCACAGCTCCCACACGTGGGGACTCAGTCCCAGCACAGCCTCCCAGCCCCTTCCTACCCGTAACGATAATTGGAGGAAACCCTCATTTCCTGCCCAGAACAAATATTTTCCCTAACAGACACCAAACCCTTTGCTGAGAGCTGGAGAAATCCATTTGCTCAGACAGGTCATGAGTGACCACTGTGTATTTATTTATTTACAGGATGCCCTTCCCAGCCTTTCACCCCTGCCTTCTCCTCTGCATCCTCTTGGGATGTGGCAGGGCATCCCTGGAGCACTGCAGCCCCTCATGCCAACACACCCAGCACTGCCAGGAGCCCAGTGGGGACAGTGGCAGGGAGCAGGGCTGCTCTCCCAGTGATGCTTTTGCAATGCCATGGATTTCAGTGGAAAAGGGTGAGCCTGAACCTGACTTGCCCCCAGAGCTGGCGAAACGTTAGGATTTGGAGTGGCTCATCTTTGGGGAAATTCAGTGATTTGACTTGTCCCAAGTTAGGACGAAACATCACTAATATGGAATTATTCTTTTTTCTCAGCCCTATTCCATTTTCATACTTCATAATTTTCAGCACAGAAGTGATACTTCTGTTACGCCACTCTGGTTCTCACTTCAAGGCCTAAATGATAAGGCAGGACCTTATAAAATTAAAACCAAACTTCAAGCCACTGCTTCAGCAGCACTGCAAAGAGAACACCAGCAAGTAAAGGGATAAAATCATATTGCAGGAGACTGAAAATCCAGAGTTTGTGGCACCTGCACCCACTGCCCCCACCTACAAAGACCTCCTGCAAATCCAATGCAGACTTGAAATACACCTCACTTATCTGTCACAGCCTCGGCCTCGGGCTAACCCTGAGCATCTTTCTCTGGAAAGGAAAAATGAAGTGCCCTTATTTAAGTATTTATTTATTATTTATTTAGCACCATTTCCTGAAATGCTTTGCCTTCCTGAAACGCTTTGGGAGAGTTTTGCAAGGCAAGTGGTTCCAAGTAACTCCCAGTAGCTCCTAACTGACCCAGTAGCTCCTAGAGTGCCGGGGGGTTTTTTGTAAACCATGAAAAATCCCTTTTGGCTTTTTTGAGCCAAAATGCCACTTTTGAGCATTCTGACTCCTTCAAGGATGAATCTCTGTGCTTTCTACAAGCTGTTTTTTGGAGTCACACAGCACACAAGCCTGGGGACAAGAGGGTTAATGTGCACGTGGTGGATCAGATGTGCATCCTCGGGATACAATTGGATTTTGTCCACGTTTGGGACAGACACTGCCAAGCTTTGTTTGTGTTCCCAGCCCTGTCCTCCCATGTGAGTGTGAACAACGGGTGCAACACTCAACCCTGCATCCCCGGGCCTCATGGTGGGATGGAGCTGGGAGCAGGGGATGGAGGCAAGAGCAGGAGATACAGCCAGGAGCAGGGGACGGAATGGCATGGAACTGGGAGAGACATCAGAGCCCCTTCCTGTGCCTGAAGGTGCTGCACTGGAGCTGGAGAGGGACTTTGGACAAGGGAGTGACAGGATAAGGAGGAATGCCTTGATGCTGCCATAGGGCAGAGTTAGATGGGATATTGGGAAGAAATTCTGCCCTGTGAGGGTGCTGAGGCCCTGGCACAGGGTGCCCAGAGGAGCTGTGGCTGCCCCTGGATCCCTGGAAGTGCCCAAGGCCAGGTTGGATGGGGCTTGGAGCAACCTGGGACAGTGGAAGGTGTCCCTCCCACCTTCAAACCAGCCAGTTTCTTTTGATCCTGAACCAAAGGCTTTTTCCCACCAAGCCACAAGCTGACCTTTGCAGACTCTCATTCCTGTTTATTTAAAAAACACTGGGGCTTGGAAGCTGGAATCTCTCTCAGAAGTTACATCAATAGCAAACTATTTCCTGGGATACGTATGGAATTTAAAACCTCCAGTTTTTCGCCTATCACTGCATTTGGAAATATTTGTCACCAGCTCGAGTGGGTGCTGACGCCAACCGAGATCACTGCCACCCCTCCTGCCCTCTCCAGCAAGCCTGAAAGGTGCCAGAACTCAAACAGAAAATTAGCGAATTTTACCCTCACGGAAAGACTTGGGTGCTCAGAGAGGAGAGGTCCCTTCTCCCACCATGCAGTTTGGAACTTCTTCCCACTCAGTGCCAAGACCAGCCTGAAACATTTCAAACTGTGTTTACTTCAGCTCTGGGAGTGTACCAACTCCTCTGTGCATGGATCCTCATGGAAACTGCCATTATTCCTGAGTTTGGAAGGGAAAACAAGGCAGGGAGGCCAGCCAGGCTCCCAGCCATGGTGAGCATCACACACCTCACTGAGTCTGGAGACCCTCTGGATCTCCAGCCCAGGTCGGAGCTGATTTTAACCCTGAAAACCAGAAGAACTACACATCCTCATTTCAGGGGGATGCTCCTGCGATTCCTGGTGCAGATGACTCCATCCTCTGAAGGCACGTGCTCCTCGTAGGGCAGTGAAGTCACGCCGTGAAAGGCTCTGTCTGTCCAGGCAGCCAGGGAACAACGTCAATGGTCCCCTTGTGCCCAGACCCTTCCCACACCAGGCATCCCTCGGGCACAAAGTCCTCTCTATAACTCACCCTCATCAGGCACACCCAGGGCTTCACCCTCACCACCTCCTCAGCTGGTGTCCACTGCTGACAGCGCCCTCTCATCTACCCTCCCTCACAGGGAAGAAGCCATCTGTGAACTCATAACCACGGGATGCTCTCCATAAGCCATGGAGATGCAAGGGAATATTGTATTTTGATAGCATTATTTATCCTACAGTAGCTACTCTCTGTCCCCCATACTGCGAGACATCACACAATACAGAGCTTCACCGAGGAGAAGCACTTTGCCAGCTGCATGGGAACCCTCAGTGCTCATGGGTACAACCTCTGCAGAAAATTAAATGGGTATTAGAGAGGAGGAAAAGACCAGGAATAAAGGATTTTTAGGAGAGATGTAGCTCTTCAAACGTCAACTGCTCTGAAGGCTCACGGAGAGGCCAAAACCTTGTCGAGACATCAGAAATGGGGCAGGAGTGCCACCTCCAAGCCTTCATTTGCTACCAGTGCACAGATCCTGCAACTGAGAGGAACCAGTATCTCTCACCATGTCTGACAATTCCTGTCAGCAGCCCAATGCCTTACATGCCACTGAGATATTTGTGCCTTTCTTTTCATGGAAAGTTGCACTTTCAAACTCTACAGCACCACCCTCCATTTCCAGCCAGGGCTACTCCTGCTGGGGGTTTGTGCTGCAGGGAACATGGCTGGGTTGAACAAATACAGATATATATATAAAAAATGAGAAAAATAGAATGGTTTGAGTTGGAAGGAACTTCAAAGACCATCACTTTCCAACCTCTGACTTGGGCAGGGACACCTTGCACTAGACCAAGCTCCTCCAAGCTATATTCAATCTATATAAAACATCTATATGTATTTATATATATATATATATATGCACAAACATATATAAAAATATATTATCCATTGAAAAACCACATCTGTATAAGAAGGATGGCTGTGTTTGGAACCGTCTTAACACAAATTGAAATCTCTCAGCCACCACCACATCCAAATTTTAGACGGCAGGAAGCAGAACGGGGAAGAGATAGCGAGGGCTTGCACGGCCACGGCCGGGGATCATTGCAAATTCCCACCCTGGGTGGCAGTGGTCGGTGTGAGGGACGTGTCCTGTGTCCCCTGCAGCTGCCCAGAGCCTGTGTGAAGGAAGGCAATCTGCACACACCACCATCAGGGCTGGCCCATGGCTTGGCTTCCCATCACTGACTCAGCCAAGCCACCAAACCCAATGTTTGTGCTGCCACGAGGCATTTGGGCACGCAACACCCAGCATCCCAGGAGGCATTCAGGCACACAACACCCCAGATCCCAGGAAACGTTCACACCGGGATGTCAGAAAGCAGCAGATGTGGAGGTGGGCCATGTCAAGTTCCTCTGGAGAAGAATTGCACCAGATCATGGGAGAGGAAAACCCAGTGAGTGTCTCTCCACCACACAGCATCCCTGGCACAGCATGCCTTTATTTTAGAAAATTCATTTTCTCACCTATTTCTCCCAGATGCTTCTCTGAGTGCCTTGCAAAGGGTAAATCCACTCATTCCTGCCAAAATCAGCCACCTCCTGTCACCTTTGCGACATTTCTCATCTCCCATTTACCTTAGATGCACCCACACCAGAAAATGAAAAACCAGCTCTTTGAAAAACCTCCCAATTCATGGAAAAATCTGATCCCAACCATTTCTGATCATGGCCTGTCAGTACAGACGCAGTCCCTGGGGCTGTGAGGCCAAGAGCACTGTGCCTAGGAAGGAGAGCAAGCTGTGAGGAGATTCATTAACACCCTGTCAGAACAACTGCTGGGATCACGGAGGCAGGATGTTGTCCTCCTTGGGATTGTGCTTCAGGTAATAATAGGAGGAATAAAAGCTGAGGCTGGAAAGCAAGCCCAAACCCTACCCTGAAATGAGGGGATGGTTCATGTCCCCGTGTTAAGGAGGTCAGAGATGCCAGGCCAGGTACCCAAATTCCTCCTGACTGGGGTGAAGAATAGAAACCAACTTCTTCCCACCTCCAGACTCAGGATAATTAAATGGCACCTCATTGTCACTCACTCACCTGACTGAGACCCCCCTGTTCGAAGGCAAAGAGGCACAAGGCAAAGAGTTCATGGGCATTTGAAAGGAGCAGAAGGATTGTCGTGGTGCCCGTGGCTTTTAAAAATTGTTGCTATTTCAACGACAACCGTGTGCACGGTTTGGTTTCTGCCCGAAGCTGAAGCCTGTCTGGTTTGGTGCCATATGAGTAAATAAGAGAGGGAGGGACATGGGCTCACCTCCCCTCTCTGAGCTATGGGAATTGCAGACAGAAGAGACACAACCAGGATTTTGAGGAATTAAAGGCAATATTTTCCTAAGTATTTTCCCTCCCAGCTTAACTCTAACATTTAGATTTCTCTCTTAATTAGCCCAGTTATGTGGCCATGTAATTGCTTCCAGGAGAGGCTCCCTCCCCTCCTGCCTGGCCTAAATATCCCTCCTGGTATGAAGAAAACATTTCTTTCAGGTCAAATTATTTTTATTTTGATTATAGCACAGGCTTTCAGGCCCATAAACACATGTGGTTACCAGCACAAGTGAAAACTTAACCAACCTGCTGCCAGAGCCAGAGGCTGACCCAGCACCTCAAAGCTCAGTTTCCACTTTGACATCAGCACCCAGGGACTCAGGGAATGCCCCATGCCTCAGCTTCCCCGTCTGAAAAGTAAATCCTTTGTGGGTAACTGGGAAGTCCAGTCTGGACACCCTGGCTGCCCTCTGCTTTGCCCATTGCACACAAGGTGTTTCCACCCCATATAATCCCAGACTTGAGCACACATGCAGCCACACAGACACTTGCCATTATTTCAGCTCTTCCCCTGAAATCACCCAACTTTGCAGTCTCCTGGACTGGAAGCATTAAAAGCAGCCTGGGGGATACCCAAATGTGCAGGGTTTTCTCGAGCACGCTTATTCCCCACGAGAAATTAGTTGGTTTTCCCGGCATTCCTGTCCTGGGGAGGGCTCCGACCGTGCCCCACCAAAGGCAAGAATGCTCCCCATGACTTGCCTCATCCTGCTCGTCCCTCTGTGCCAGTCCTCCCACGCCGAGAGCCGCCTGCCAGCACTGCTTTCCATAACCCCCCAGCTCTGAAACCCTGGCCCGTGCACGGCTTTGCTTTCTCCCCACTCTGCTCCAGCCCTGCCGCCCCACACTCAGCAGCACATCCCTGCCTTGGGGATTGACCCACTGCCATGGGCACCTGAGCCCGGGTTTCCTGCCTGGAAACTGAGAATATCCATGGGACCTGCTTGGCCTGGATCCCACTGGGGAGTTCCTTAGTGATGCTGTTGTTGGTTGTTGGTTGTAGCAACCACCGGGCGTTCGGCAGCAGCTCTGGCCGCCCAGCCTGGACCAGAGGGACAGGAGGGGCTGGGAGAGGGGGTGCCCACTGACACTGGGGGAGATGCTGCACCAGGCAACCCCCTCCCCATTCCTACAGAGCTTGTGCCACACAGTGTGGGGCTCCCAGACCCTTTCCTTGTGGTATCGCTTCTCCCAGAGGATGAGCCACCCCAACGCTGAGCAACGCTGAGCTTTCGGGCATTGCTTTCCTGCTTTGGAAGATGTTTTGCTGTGGAGGACAGCAGCCAGAGAAAACACAACTATTCCTCAAGCTGAGGGTTTTCCAGGAACATGGACTGAGCTGCTTTTGGACATCCAAGTGGTTAGATTTTTTTGTCATCCTTGGATCACCCACCCATGTCAAAGTCATGGCCATCCAAATTATAAGCATAATTGCTGGACTCAGCATCCACTGGAGGGAAAGGGAAGCTCCTGCTGACCCTCAGGATCTCCGTGGCCAAGCCCTTTTTTTCCTAGCCAACAAACTTTTCCCCTTGGACTGATGCAATGGAGAAGCTGCCTCACAACATCCCCAGAGGGCAACAAAAGTCTGTCCAGCCAGAACCTAGACACTCCTCCTTCCCTGTCCATCACACCAGAGAACCACAGAATGGTCTGGACTGAAAGGATCCCTAAAGCCCATCTCATTCCACCCCCTACCATGGACAGGAACACCTTCCACGGGACTGGACTGTTCCAAGCCCCATCCAACCAGGCCTTGAACACTCCCAGGGAAGTGAAATGATGCTTGTCTGCTTGTACAGAGAGAATTTGAGGCAGCAGTTGTGCTGTTCCACCCTGTGGCTAGTAAAATGTAACAACATATGTACGTGGTTTTGACTGTCCATCCAGCTTATTATCTAATAAAATAAGCTTGGCATAATAAATGTTGTTGCTGTGATTTATGAAAAGACAAGAGCAATCCTCATGTTTTTCGCCTGATCTCACCCAAATATGTGACTCCTTCACCCTTTTCATCCTCTAGGCTCCTCTGGGGGAGGAAAAGATGATCTCTTCCTCCAATACCACTGCACTCCTTCAAACACCCTCTGCATTGCCAAGCACAGAAAATATCACGTTCTTGTGAGGAGAAAGTGCACACACGGTGTTGGATCTCACCCGCTGGGTGTTTCCCAGCTGTTCCTCCATCCCCACCTGGTGAAGTTCTCCCAGCAGTTTCCCTGCAGACAACAAGGGGATGCCTTGCACCAGACAGGCTTTGCTGGCCCCAGCGCCACAGAAAACCTTTAGGGCAAACACTCCCGACGTGGGTGACTCTGGGATGAAGCACAGCAGGCAACCACGTGGAACTGAAACCATGGGGGAAATTTTAAGGCCAGCAGAAGGTGACAGCCCATCCTGGGACGTGGCCAGGCTGCCCCTGCTCCTACAGTGAGAGCCCTAGGGCCTTCACACCCCCCATTATCTCCATCCCACGCTGAGCTGATGGCGTCACCGACTTTGTGACTGTAAATTATTGATGTGGGAAATGTCAAATCACAGAACTGCAGGAAATCTTATGAGTGTGGAAGGGAAACATTGTCCTTCAGTGCAGCCTCTTGCTCTGTCTCTTGTTAATGTCCAGCCATTTGGCCCAGCAGGGAGAGGACCAAGGAGCAAAATCCGTGCTGATTTGTGCTTCAGATCTGTTATCTGTCTCTGTGCAGCACATCGAAGAGGGAGGTTGTGCTCTGTGCTTGCAACTGAAAATGAAACGTGATAACATCTCCAGAGTGGAAAATTACAGAGCCTAAGAGCAAGTAAAGCCCGTAGCAGTAAGAACTCAGCACCTGACAGAGCCAGGGCTGGGTGCCTTGGGGTGCTGCCTTCATCTCACCATGGCGGGCCCAGGGTTCATCTCCCCTGAACTCAAAAATGTGGAGTTTAACATATTCCTGCTCAAAATCCACGCCAGAAGGAAATGATGACACGGTGGACTTGGCGTGCAAAAATCAGCGTGGAAGAGAAATCAGCATGAATTTGCTAAGGAAATCCATTTGGGAGGGAACGGGTGATTCTGCCTGGACAGAAGGATGTGTCTCCCCGTAACACCCACACTACTCCTCGTGCCACGGACCCACCCTGGAGGCTGCCGGAGGCTCTCGAGCAAAGCAGAGAACACCTGCGCCCCTCGAAGGGACGGCCCCGCCACCTCTTACCTGGGTCATCTTGGCGAGGTCCAGCGAGGGCCGCTGCTCCTGGACCTCCTCCGGCCTCCGCCGCTTGACTCCGACCTTTTTGTCGTTGAGGACGCAGGGCTGGGAGCGGCTGCGGGAGAGGCCGGCGGCGCGGCGGCCCAGCTCGGGCGTGGAGGCGGGCGTGCTGCTGGCCGAGGGCGCGCCGGACTCCGAGCACGAGAAGCGGTCGTGCGAGCAGGACAGGGACCTCTGCATGTCCACCCTGTCCCCCCCGCGCCCTCCGGCAGCCGGCTTCCTGGGCTGGCCCCCCGGGCGGCCGGCCAGGGCGGGGTGCTCGCCGCAGAGCGGGTTGGAGCGGGCGGGCAGGCTGAAGCTGGAGCTCCTCTGCATGGTGGCGAAGCCGTTGGAGTAGCGCTGGACGCTGCCGCCGCTGTAGCAGCGCCGCTTCTCCACCGGCGTCCACACCTTGGAGCCCAGCGGTCTCCAGGAGGGCCCGCAGCCCGACATCTCGTCCGAGAAGGACAGCGAGCGGCACTGGCGCTTGCTGGGAGGGGCGGAGGGGTTGCCGTGGGGGTCGCTGAGGCTCAGGTCCTTGATCAGGTTGGTGACGGAGCAGGTGCCGGCCGTGTCCCTCGGCCAGCGCGGGCCCTCCTCGCCCTTGTCCGACAGGCAGTCCCAGATGCTGGCGCCCGGCTGCTCGAGCTGGAGTGGACATTTCCTGCTGAGATCTCTCCATCTGTCATTTTCTGGTTCAGAAAGGGGGGAAAAAGGAAAAAACAAAACAACACACACGCACAGGCGTTAGCGTTAATTAATTCTGCGACTCGCCTTCTACGTCCATAAACAAAAAGAGTAGCATATGGGACATTTTCCAGTACAAATTAATTAACTCTTGGAATATGGTTTCCCGAACTGCCAGCAGAGCGGGTTGCGTGGTGTAGACGGAGAGAGAGACAAAGTGACAGTCCCAGCAGGAGCAAAACTGCTAGAAGAAGATAAAAACATGCCTCTGAATATTCCAGGTTGCACTAGCTAAGGGGAATTCAGCAGAGTAAAATGTTGTGGCTATTTGTTATCTCTGTGCTAAATCATGTCTCAGATGTGTGCGGTGTGCCCTGGGCTCCACAACTGATAATTGCCTGAATTTACAGCTGAATTTAAAAAACACAGAATCGCTGGGGCTGGAAAAGCCCTCCAGGATCATCGTGTCCAACCATTAACCCAGCACTGCCAGGGCCACCACTAACCCATGTCAAGGGCCGCATCCACACGGCTTTTAAATCCCTCCGGGGATGGGGACTCCACCACTGCCCTCAGGCTGCTGTGCCAGGGCTGGACAGCCCTTTCCATGATGAAATTTTCCCTGAAGTCCAATCTAAACCTTAGTTGGTGCAACTTGAGGCAGTTTCCTCTCGTTTTATTACTTTTTTACCTGGAAGGAAACCCCCACCTGGCTGCACCCTCCTGTCAGGGAGTTGTGGAGAATGAGAAGGTGTCCCCTGAGCCTCCTTTTTTCCAGGCTGAGTCCCCCCAGCTCCCTCAGCTGTTCCCATCAGAGTTGTGCTCCAAACCTTTCCCCAGCTTCCCACTGATAGCCAGGTCTGAAGAGAGGATTAAGGAGGATGATCTCACTCCCGCACACAACTCACCAACAACAAAAGAAGCTACCAGGTAGCCCAGAAAATGGGGTTTCAGTGCAAACAGAAAGCAGGCTGCCCTGAAACAAAGCACCCTCTAGGCTGGGCTGCCCTGAAAAGGACGGGGCTCTCCGCAGATACACCTTCAACACTCAACAGGAAAACCATGGCAGGACAACCCCGCCGGCTGCTGCAGTGGAAAAAAGTCATCAGCCAACAGCCTCTCACCGGTGCCTGTTTTTGTCGTTGGCTGCTGCAAACAGAGCCCAGCCGTGCTGAAGAACTGTCGCTGCCAAGTTTCACATGATTGTATCTAAACCATGCAGTATTTTGGGGGGCTTTTTGGGTATTTCCACTCAGGCGTCTGAAGGATGAATTGAAAGCCGTGCCCAGCCCGCAGCTGCAGGTACCAGCCTGGCAGGGAAGATGCAACGGTGCAGAACGCTTCCGACTAAGGTTTCAAGTCAGGAGGTCAGATTTGGGGCCCCTTGCACCACCCTTGGCCGATTTTCCAATTTCTCCCTGCCTCCAGCTGCTGCCACAACAGCTCCAGCCACAAGCAGCCCGGCTCTGCCCGCAATAACCGCACGGCATTTCAACTGTTGCTCTCCTCATTTTAATAAACACAATGAAAAGTGAGAAATCTGCGCTAGACAACTCCATCTATGTTTAGATCTTTATTATTTTTCCTCTGTACTACGCTGCCAGCGGAGAGATTTCTTGGGTCAGGTCAGCAGACAAAAGAGACAGAAATAGAAACCGATTTTTCATGGCAAGCTGCCACGATCCTCTGGCCGGAGACTGTACAAAGGGCCTTGGTGAGGAGGATACGGGGATACCTTCCTCTTTCACCCCTGCTTCAGCACAAACAGCTATAAATCTTCCAAACCTGGCAAAGAAAATGGCAAGAGCACCACTATCCCCCCAGCCCCACCTTGGGGTTATTTGCTTTTCTGCTTGCACAATGTGAGCTGGCACAACCTGGCCCCTCCAGGCCCCCAGCCATCACTGACCAGTCCCAAAATACCAGGTAGCCCAGAAAATGAGTTTGCAGTGCAAACAGAAAGCAGGTTGCCCTGAAACAAACGGAAAATAGGGTAGTCTAAGGGCCGAGGGTGTAATTAAAGAACTCTGGAAAGCCTTATTGAGGAAAAGCTGCTGGTTTTCTGCTCAGTTTTTGAAGGCTAAGATTCCCATCCTGCGCATGTTGATAACGATAATTGCACTGGAGCCATTAATTCTGCTGCAGTTAAACATGTATTAATTTTCTTAAATTACACACCTCAGCCTGGTTCACCCTGAGGCAGCAATTTGTTCCAGGATAATACCCACCACAAGAACCCCTTGGTCTGCAAAGTGAGCTGCCTGGCTGGAAAACTCTCCTTTGCCTATTGGAAAACAAAGGGACAACCAGCGCACGGTGTAAGTGCAGCCCGAGGGGCTCCTGCCCTGCTTAAACAGGTCCTTCTTGGCTGTACGGGTCCCTGGATGAAACAGCATCTTACTTCTGGATTTTGACTTAAAACTGCAAAAATAAACGCTGACACCTTAACAAAACCCAGCTGTTCTCTCGAAAAACCTTCACCACATCAAACGAACCCTCGTGGTGCTCGTGGGCTGGAGTCACATCCCAAAACTGGGGAGATGGGTGTTGTCCTCCATCCTTGAGAGCTCTGCACTGCCCCATGGAGAACAGGATCCACCCTCAGAGCATCACAGCCAGGTTTCCAAACGCCGAGCTCCAGGATTTGCGGGAGCAGCGCACGGACACATCAGGCACTCTGCAGCTCTGTGATGGCCCCGGGCTTTTTAAACGACTCCTGTGCTCCTCTGGCGACACAGAGTAAATTTTAATGACCACTCATAACCACAGAGAAGGGTGTAAAACCAAAACGCTGACACAACTTTAACTGCAGCGACACAAATGTGCTGCTATAATATTTTTACAGTTCCTTTTTATACATAATGCATGATCCTTCTGCTCAAGTTTCCTCTACGTTCTTTTCCCATGAAATAATTTACATTAATACATAATTTATTATGGCAACTTGTAAAGCAATTAGGGGTTTCAATCAATTTTTCTTATCCTTTTTGGCAGATAAATTCTGTTTGGAACCTAACCCAAACATTTGTCTGCGCACAGGTGCGCATCCAATTCCCTTTTTTTTCCGTGTTGTTCCAGTTGAATTTTGGTCCCACAGTCCCCGTGCACAGGGGAAAAGGCAGCCTGCATTTTCCACTGCCCCCTATTTATGTTCAGGAGATAATTTCTAAGTGTGGAACACATTTAATGGTTGTAATTAGCTGATGGCAGTGCCAGGGAGCTTTCCTAGTGCAGAAATAGGATGAAAATACGATGGGCAGATCTGTGCTTCAACGGGAAACGAAAACAACAGCCCCAAAATCTACTCTGGAGATTAAACACACCTGTGGGTTCCTCGTGCCAACAGCCTGCATGGGGGAGGGAAATCCCCAACCTCGACAGCGAAACCCAGCTCTTCAACGGGATCCTCTGGAGGGGCGTCCCTGCTCCAGCTGCACCTCACCTGAATTCCCCACACAGCTTTTTCTCATTGCAGGGTGACTGTGTTTGAACGTGCACCAAGGTGCTCTACACTGATGGCCTTTCCGAAAAAAGCCCGAAATTCCAGAAAACCCTGGTGCAGAAGGAGGAGGCATGCAAGCCTGGCAGGTGCTTTCGGGATGCAGTCAAGGGCCATCACCCCCCATGAAGGGTTCAAGGTTGGATTCGATGATCTTGGAGGTCTTTTCCAACCTTAATGATTCCACGAGCTGGCTTTTCTCCTGGTTTCTTGGCTTTCCTCTGTCACCCACGGATGCTGAAAAGCCACTTCCAAGAAAGAGCTGTGCAACAGCGAGCCCGAGGCTGCAACCCTGCCCCGGCACACTGGGAATGACGGTGGTGCCAAACGTGGTGGAGGAGCGACGCGAGAGTGCCAAAGGACACACAAGCTGACCTGCGTGCTCCATCCCTCACCCTGCTCTGCTGCAGCACTCTGGGAGGACAAACTCTGAGAGAGCCCTCCAAGAGAAAGTGGAAATGATGGCTGGTTTGGAAAGAGCACTTCCCAGAGGATGAGTGTGCAGGATCTGTCCCGGATGGGCTCAAAGCCATCCTCCTCCTCCTCCCTTTTACAATCAGGGCCGGGACTGGGATCCTGCCTGCGCAAGCACCTTGTCACAGCCTCAATAAAACCCTGCCTGCAGCTTCCCTCGGAGATAATTTCTTGCTTACACAGAAAACAGGAGGTCACGGCAGTCAGCACATGCCTACTGAGCTGCTCATGCTAGGTCAGGTTGGACAGGGCTTGGAGCAGCCTGGGACAGTGGAAGGTGTCCCTGCCATGGCAGGAGGTGGAACGAGATGGGCTTTAATGTCCCTTCCAACCCAAACCATTCTGGGATTCTGTTACTTTTGACTTCCTGTACTGGAATTCTTCTGCCTTTGGGTGGACAGGAAAAGATATGGGCAGGGACACCTTCAACTATCCCAGGCTGCTCCAAGCCCCGTCCAACCTGATCTTGAACATTTCCAGGGATGGGGCAGCCACATCTGCTATGGGCAACTTGTGCCAGGCCCTCACCACCCTAACGCACCAACTTTCCAATATGCCACTTTTTCTAGCACAGACACTGATATTTTCACTGGGGACTTGCCATGGAGACTGCTGAGGAAGGAAAAGGAAAAAAAAGGAGGGAAAAAAACCCCAAACTATACATCAAGAGGACAATTCTTACACTCCTGGCTGTTTCAAGGACCCATCAAGGAGAAGGGAAAGCAGAAGTTGTTGAATTTATAGTTTTAGGCATTTCACCTTTAATCTTCCTCCAGGCAAAGGGCTACATAAAGATAAAACCCAATCTTTTTAGCAATATTATCATTTCACTGGCAGAAATATTTCTTACAAATCTAAAAACCAAAGGATTATTTAGGTCACCTTGAGAATTGGACCTAACCATGCATCATCCAATACATCAAGTCTTTAATAATGTTTACTCAGTATACTCAGTTTGGTTACAATCCATAATCCATTTTCAGATTCTTGCAGTGTTTAGTACCTTATGAGGAAAGCTCCAGGGTGTGGCTATGCTGTCCCTGGCAGAGGCTGGGCTTCCCTCTCCCCTGCTGCCCCATGGCCACGGGGTCCAGAAACAAGCTGCCTTCCTGCCCAAAGCTGCCCTCACTCCAAAGGCACCTGAAAGATTCTTTTCTAAGGTCCTCTTTTGTCTAAAATCCCAGAAAAATCAGCCAACTTCCCTCCAAACCTCCAACCTACACAGGACTGTGAGTCTTTGCCTCACGCTGTCTGTGCTACCAGTCCAAACTTCACTGTGTTTATTTATCTCAGTGCTTTCCACCGACAGGGCCTGGGCCCTTTGACGTGAAATATTCCCCCAGTTTTGCACTTCAACAGTAACTTATTTAAAAAGTCAAGCAAGTTTTGATACTGGATTAGTCTGTGATCGTGGCCCACATTTGGGGACATCAAGAAGAACTCTCAGGGAAGATGCCTGAAATTAAACCCAAGCCAAGCAATGCCCTCCACATGAGGGAAGGATGGGCTCCTCTTGACTGGGCATGACAGAGACCATGACAGGGCAAGGCGAGGTCAAGGAGGTGACATTCAGTTCCCTCAGAAGGAGGATAATTTGGCAGCCACGAAGACCAGCACAGCAGCGCTACGAAAACGCAGAAGGCTTTGTAAAAGCTCTTAAAGACAAGCTGCTTCTCAATTAGGAGAGACTCTGCGTATCCGCCGAAGAGCCTGCCAGTGCCACAGTGCAAGACAAAACCATCTGATTCGGGTTCTTTGTTCCTCACTCGTGTTTGAAAGGCAGGAGAGAGGGAACGGGCTGTCTCTATCCCTTCTTGACTTCGAAGCTTGTGATTTTCATCTGAAAAAACCCACAAACGCTCTGCGTCTCCCCATGCTCCCAATGGCTGGAGCTATCGGAGAGCTTGGGAGACATCTCCTGTCAGAGCATGTGCTCGGCTCTCATTAACGCTAATGAGAGTTGTGTCCACGAAGAAAAGGGGCAGCCTCTTTGTCTGTGAAGGATTGGCTTTCACAGCAAGGAGCTTGGCTCAAACCTGACCTACAATTTTAATTGGGTTTTGAGGCCTCGCCCAGTGAGCGGCTCCCC
Organism: Struthidea cinerea; assembly: GCA_013397865.1. Taxonomy (NCBI): domain Eukaryota; kingdom Metazoa; phylum Chordata; class Aves; order Passeriformes; family Corcoracidae; genus Struthidea; species Struthidea cinerea. The sequence continues at coordinate 370,679 of VZTI01000220.1, forward strand.
GCTACGAACGCCAAAGAGCACAGCACAACAGCACATCCTCTGGCACTATCAGTTTTTCGGGATCATTGGCCAAGGCACCAATCCTCCATCCATTTTGGTGGCTGTTCAGCATAACAATTGATAGCAAGCTCTGACATAAAAGGTTTCAAACATCTTACATCATGGTTGCTGTCCACGGCAAAAATTAGGCACTTTCCTTATTGTTTGAGGTCTGTCCAACCACTTTGGGCCAGGTGGTAGAACATCTTAGTGATAATGCTGTTATTTATCGCTTGCATCATGCAAACAGTCAAGAACTGCAGTCGTGGGCTGGATACTCAAACACAGCCTCACACCCCAAATATTTATAATCTCAACTGTAAGAGTAACTCCAAAAATAAGCAGATGTATCAAAGGGGAGGGGAAAGGAGATAAGCAAATCACTCAGCAATGGCAACAGGGCACAACAACCACCTCTGGGGAGGAGAGTGGCACAGGTGTGGTGGGGTGGGTGCCCCTCCACCCCTGCTGTGGGGGCCCACCCCAGAATCTTCAGGGGAGTGGTTGTGGAGACATCCAAAAGTCAGGACATCTTCGCGCCCATCGCCACGAGGAAGCGGGAGCGGAGGTGGAGGAAACGCGGAGAGAAGTTTCTGCTACTTACCCATCACGCCACAAGAGAAGAGGGTAGGTCCTTGACTCATCTTTGGAGTGCGCTGCAAACAACCAGAAAAACTATTCACTTCTCGCAGACTCGACCTGGGCACCAGACACCACCCTGCCTCCAGCCTGGGCAGCAGCCCCTGGCACACAGGAGAGCCTTCCACGGCCCCATTCTGGCAGGGACCAGGGGACACACCCAGTCACCTTTCCTCAGTGAAATCAACTCTAACTAAACGCTGTGCAGAGTCCTTGTCGAGGACTCTGAGCTTGCAGATCAAGGGTCCTGCAGCCAGTCCTTACCTCAGGGAAGAGCTGCAGCAAGGTCCCCGTCCCCCGGGACCCAAAACTCGGGAGGAACTAAGGGGGGAGCTGCAATTCAGTGGTAATCCTGGATTGGGCAAGAAAGCAGCAAAAGTGGTATCCTGAACCTCATCCAAGCCCATTAAGGCCTTCCCATCTAGGCACAAAGCAGCTATTTAGCTTTTTTAAGCATATAATGTGTTTCTAAGGCAAAGGCGTTCTCACCTCAGCACTTCTGGAGAGTCTGCGCTCAGGCTGTGCTGTTTCGCACTAAAAATAGGGGGAAATGCCACTGTATGGGTACAAAATAATCCTCATTGCTTTTTACACTCTTTTTTTCCCCAAGAATTTTCCTCTTGACAGCGTAAGAGACACCATCAGACTTCTAAAAATGAGCATGGATGGGTTCACATATAATAAATCAATATGTTATCCACAGCTGCATGCCATTTCAGCTATGCCTGCAAAAACACACTTCCATACTAATTGTTCCTTTATTATCCCTAAAAATATCCATATTCTGGTTTCTGAAGTGTCTATCCTGGCAACACCATCCCATCTGACTGAGGCTTTACACCATCTGAGGGAAGCACCAGCACGGCCTCCAGGCTCATCTGCACTGCCATAATTGTGTTTTATCTGGCATCAGGCCACGGCACTCACACCTTCCCTCCTGAGCCACGCTTTACACGTCGCCTGCTCACGTGACTATGGAATCTCAGAACGGTTTGGGTTGGAAAGGACCTTAAAGCCATCCAGTTCCACCTGGGCAAGGACACCTTCCACGTGTCCAGGTTGCTCCAAGCCCCATCCAACCCGGCCTTGGACACTTCCAGGGATGGAACAGCCACAGCTTCTCTGTGCCAGCATCACCAGTGCATAATGAGGATAATAATAATAATGAAGTACCAAATGATGGCACCTGAGCAATCCAATAAAGGATCCCACTTCATACACAGAATGCTGGAAATACTGAATATAGAGGGATGGGGAGACATAAAACAACTCTGGGGTGTAGATGTGGAGAAGGTAAATAAGGGTCAGTCACCTTTGGAGCATGTGCCACTTTTCTAGGCAAAGTAAGGATATTTCCATCTGTCAAGCCCCACCTTATGGTGCATCAGCAGAATTAATCAGGAGGCAGAGAGGACAGGTCTCCAAGGAGCAGCCAAAGTGGGGCAAAGATGGAAGTGGGACAAGCCCCAGAGAAGGCAGGGGCTGTGCCAGTGCACATCTGTGAGCCAGCCCCAGAGACCAGACACTGTCTGCAAATGCAGGAGGGAGAGGAGTCTGACACATGCCCCATATTGAGTACAATTACCATTTTGTAAGAATTTTGTCTTTATACAGAATTGGGAGCTGAACCAAACAAGCCCATCGGCTGTTGGCAGGTGATACTGCCCAGTGCTCAGACATTTATTTCCTTTGGGTTTCACTTTCTGGCCTTCCCCGTGAAGTCAACAGAAAAACTCTTGCTTTCTTTAGTGGATCAGCCTTCTTGTGATTGTCTGCCCCAATTTAACAGTCCAGGCAACCCAGCAATTCACCTTGTGTACCCAGGACTATCCCTGCACTCGTGACCCAGCCCCAGGGCTGTGGGAAGCACTCGGCAAACACGCGAGGCCAAAGTTTTGTGTTACAGCTCTGCATCTCTGCCACCTGCCATCGCACGGCCTGAGCACCCAGCCCTTCTCTTAGGAGTAGCAGAAATTACTTTCATCTGCCTCTCTGCTGCCAGTTCCCCTTCACCTGCCCCCCACACTTCCCGGGGCACAGCTGGAGTTGAATGTTCAGGCTCCCTGCTTCCCACCCCGAGCAGCAGCCACGGGAGATGCTGCCTTCCCAGCAACAGCTAACACTGCAGCAAGGATATTCTTTTAATGTATCAATATCCTTCCCAAATTTCACCCTTTTAAGGCAGGATTTTCCACTGCCTCTGGTCTGCTCACCTTCTCCTCCGCCGTTCACTGCCAGGGCGGCCAGCCTGCCTTTACCCCAGCACGCTGTGCTCTCTGCCTGGGGAGCCCAGCTGGACAGCTTGTCATCCTCAGCAAACTCAGGCATTTGTATTTCTTTTATGCTCAGAATGCCCATTTATGGCTCATCCTGCCAGATGCTTCCTGCTGTGCTCCTGCACGCCCTTATCTGAGACTCTCAGTGCACCCTGCCTTTCGGCCGAGTTTCTTCTCAGACCATGCCCATCTCTCCAGGAGGACAGAGGGAAAATGTCCACAGCCAGCTCTCCATCACCCTGCACCTCTTCCTCATTTGCTCTGACTTTGCCTCCAGACAGTGTTGTCCCTTATTTGCCCCTACCACAGGTACACTCACCCCTTTAATCTGTTTGCTGCCCCTCACTTGTTTTTGTGCTGTTGCCTGCTCATCCAGCATGGTGGATTTGCACCTCTCCAGGCTCGCAGCCAATTTAACTACCACAGCACTGCCCTTCACCATCTCCCACTTAATCCTCCTTCCCACTTGCTCATCCTCCTATTAATGATGAGCATCTGTTCGCTGTCAGTGATGCAACTTCTCACCTGTGTTATTCACAGCACTGATTTAATTTTTTTGTACTGTTTATCCCATTGTGTGCTTACTGGAATCCACGTATGCAAAAGCCACAGCACTCCACTCACCTACAAATCACCTGCCCCTCGGATATTAATGCAGCTTGGTAGAAATCAGTGCTGCAAACCATCTAAAGACCCATCCCTGCAGGAAAGAAAACCCTCATTACAAAGCTACAGCAAAGTTCTTGGCAGTAAAAGAGTTTTGAACAGAGATTTCACAAAGCTTACCAGCTCAGTCCTGCATGGTATGGAGTCAGCACCTTTGTTCTCCCGAGTTTTGGTTAAGATCATCACCATGGTAATGCAGTCCTGCCTCGGAGTCCATCAGGGTGCAGGCAAAGAGTGCTGGCAGCTGGGGGCTGGCAAAGCTCCTCTTTCAGTCCATGTTCCCCCAGGAGAGGCTGGGCCCTGCCGGCTCCTCGGGGGATGTGCAGGGACAGCCTCGGGGTGTGGAAAATTCCCTGCACAGAGAGAGACAGAGAGGAACAGCTTTAGGGGACTTGCCTGGAGGGTGGATGCACTGGGCAAGGGGCAAGCACTGCCCAAAAAACGCCCTGATGGTGGTTGCTCGAGGGGAGTGTTTGTTTTAGGATCTTAAACACTGTCGGTGCCCCTCTGCTCCCCATCGGCACAGAGGGGTTTCACAGGACGGGGCGCTCACAGGAACTGTGGGAAGCACACAAGGTACACAAGGTGATCCACAGGGACACAAGTATTTCAGTCAAATATTTAAAGTTTCCTCTGAATTCTCCATTTGAACAGGGGACTCGCATCCCCTATGCTGAAGATACCAAGACATTGAAAGAAGAGCTCATTAAAGCTCCAGGGTTGATCTCACAGAGGCCCTTGCCCCCTGACCAGCTGGGAGCAGATGTCCAGCAGAAAAAGCCTCTCCAGCATCATTACGGCTGTGAAATCCCCTGGATGTCCCTATCCCACCCCAGTTACTCCATGATTCCCAATCTATGCAGAGCCCTTTAGGGAAAATAAAAAAAAAAAGGCAAAGAGGTGCCTGCAAGGAAGGAGAGACAGCTCCTTGCCCTGAAATCCTAAGGGCCACACCATGCCTCCTGATCCTTACCTACTTCTTAGGTATTTTAGGTAAGAAAAGCTAAGGCTGGACAACAAGGGGGCTCTTCAAACACAAACTACGAGCCAGGCTCATAGAGCACTGCCCAGCCCTGAGCATGAGCCCTGCCTCCCCTCCTGGCATCCTCCCCAACAGACTGTCTGCTTGTAAAGCAGACAGATTGCAACTCAAATCTGATTACCGAAATCAGTGTTTTCCCCAAATCACTCCCCTAATCCCGTTTTGCTGTTTTGCTGCTGTGCAGTTAATGCAAACAACCAAACCCACCACTTGCACAATCCAAAGAGCATAAAACACTGATCTTGCACCATCCAGTCAAAGCCAATTGTGATATTTAAGGACAATAGGTGAGAATATTCCACTAAGTATTAACCTTTATTCCAAACTGATACAGCTGCTCTTCCCAGCTCCTAAATCATCCTGTCCATGTTTACTGGGATTGGAGCTTGCAGTGGTGTTAAGAGTAGCTCGTTTAAAGGCCAGCTGGCTGGTAAAGAAAAATCACCTTCTACTATTTTATGAGGACAAAGTTCATCCAGAGTGCAAAGCCAAGATTGGGAATCAATACATTTTCTGAAGATTTACTGTTCCCAAGGGCGTCTGGCACAGTCTCCAGCTTTCTGTGGGATATCAGTGCACTCATAATTTACAGTTTACTGGTACCTTCATCATAAACCTTTGGGCAAGCCACTGACCAAATGAAAACTGTCAAATAGAGAAGTAAACATTTCAGAGTGTCAAAATGACACATAATTTGTGAGCAGGGTTCAGTGGGATATTGGGAAGGAATTGTTCCCTGTGAGGGGGCTGAGGCCCTGGCACAGGTTGCCCAGAGCAGCTGTGGCTGCCCCTGGATCCCTGGAAGTGTCCAAGGCCAGGCTGGACAGGGCTGGGAGCAACCTGGGATAGTGGAAGGTGTCCACAGCAGTGGGTGGAACGAGATGGTCTTTAAGGTGCATTCCAAATCACACCATTCTGTGATTCTGTGACTTCAATCTAAGCTGTCCCTGATCCCTCCACAGAGACAGGAGTGCTTGCTGCAGCGACAAACTCTCTGTGCTGGGAGGACACTGGGGCCACTCTCGGCACCAAGATCAAACAAGGGCTCAGAGCAGCATGAAAGCAGCTAAGCACAGTTCCTCGCCGGCCAGGTATGATCTCTTCTGGAATAATTACCCTTCCCTAAGGTGATGGTTAATGCTGCAGCAGCAGACTCGGGTGCACACCCGGGCAGGAGCAGCGGCAAGCCCAGGCAGAGGCTCCCTGCCCCGGCCGGCCGGGATGCAGCACACAGCATCACACCTCCCCTCTGCCTGCTCCTCTGCATCCCCTGCAATTAACACAGCCCTAATGACAGCAAACTGCTGGCAAGGTGGCAGCCAGCACCACCACCACCCCCCAACGTCGGGGCCGAGGCGCACTTGCAGGTATCAGCAATTTTAACCACCGCTTGGTCGGGTTTTGGAACCGTCCCCATGGAGAAACTGCAGTAAAAAGGGAAACTTTCCAGTGAAATGTGATCTCTGGCTCCCCATCCTGCCTCACAGGGCTCCTGACGCACGGTCCTGCCCTGTCACATCCTCTCCATGCAAACAAGTGCCATGGGACACAAACTGCAGAGCCGAGATGGACCCTATTGATGCTGAGGAGGAAACCACTGCGTATTTATAGACTGGACGCTTTCACACACACACACATGCTAATCAAAAGATACTCTTCAGGGACCATTAATTACTTCAAGAAATGTATTTCCTCATTTACAATCAGATAAAGCAACTGTCTTCATCGTGATGTCAAGGTTAAGTTTAGACTCGAGCCGTGGCCACTGGGACTGACACAATCTCCTAAGCTGTATGAAGTGCCCACGAGAAGCTCTAGTGCACAGAAGACCCCCGAATTTTAGCAAACCCTGCTTTTTACATGGTTTGAAACACAGACCAAGCAGAAGCCTCGTGTGATCTTTGCAGTGGCAGAGGCGGGAAGAGGTTTCTCTCAGAGCTGCTTTCTGGACCACATCACAGCCATGGAGTGTTGGGCTTGGAAAAAAATTAAGTCAAATGATCCAACTCTCATCCACAGGCTTAAAAGATGATGCTGGGGAACAAATATGCTCCTTACAAGGCACAAGCACAGCCCTAGAGCTGCTCATGGGGGACAAACAGCCCTGCCCTGCAGGGAGGTCCCATTCCCCAGCCCACAACTGGTGTTACCACAAGCACCCCTCACAGCCATGCCCTGTTCACCTGCTACACTGAACTGCATGGAAAAGACCTCAGGATTCGGCAAACTGTCTGTCAGATGCTCTGCCACGGCTGGAGGGAGCCTGAACAGTGACCAATATCACATTCCCATGCACATCATGAAAAACTTCCTCACAGAAAGGGTTACCAAGCCTGGAGTCCCCAACCCTGGAGGGATTTATAAGCCCTGTGGATGTGGCACTTGGGGACATGGGGCAGTGGTGGCCTTGCCCATGCTGGGGAAACAGCTGGACTCCACGATCTTAGAGGTGTTTTCCAACCTACCAACTCCCTGATTCCACGGTCTGACCCCCAGAAATACTCCTCGTGAAGGCGACAGAGGCCCAGCATCACACAGATTTCCACTTGCTGTGGCATCACCACCCTCTGCACAGAGAACATTCAACCCCTGTCCAGCTCAATAATCCATCTCCAGACACACGCACTGACACAAAACCTATTTACAGTGGAAAGGGCACACGGGAACGAGGGGCTGGAGCTGCATTTTGCATACTGATACACCTTGCAAGCAGAACGGTGCGAATCCTCTCAGAATATAAATCACCCGCTCCGGCTGAATTTCTAATGCTGATCAAAGTCTCCCGTGAAGGAGCCACGACCCAAGCAGGACCCCACTCCCTACCCCTGCCCCAGCACCATTCCCTGTGCTGTGCTTGAAGAAAACAGCTGAGCGAGGAGCCACTGTGATTTCTGGAGTTCATTCAAGGCAGGTTAGACCCACATGTCTGAAGGACCAAACCTAATCCCTCTGGGCCAAACTCTGAGCACGATTCTAGGGCTTCACCACCCTCCCACTCGCACCAGAGAAACAGAAGTTCCCTCCACTGTGCACATCTTGATTCCTTCATGCAGTCAGACCACTGTGGGGACCAGGCACAGCACAGCTGGTCATCCCTTCCCAAACCCCACAGGGGCCTACAAAGAATTTGGGGAAATAGCCAAAACTGGTGACTGTAATTGAAAATTGTGGGGTTTAAGGCTTTCTACAAGCACAACGCGGCAATATTCACCCAGTTTGGGGGAATCATGCCTCTCTCCCCATCCTTCCACTCCTTAGAAATGATTTGGGGCTACACTGAATCTCCTCATTGCACATCCTGTCTCACCCTCAGGGCTTTGGACAATGCCAAGGAGCACATCTCCAATTTTTTGATTCATTGTGCTATGAATTTGGAAAAAATCCATGAAGTGTATCATTTGCATGTAGCTAAGTCTGGGTTTATTTCCTCACTCAGGCAATAATTTGCCTTCTGCAGCAGGGCTGAGTGGGCTCAGCTCTGGGCAGTTTGTTCCCCTTGCTTGAGCACTATTCTATGCCGTTAGAGAACATTGAGTTTATTTACGGGGTAAAAACCTCCAATAAATGTGAGAGATGCCATTCAGGGCCCAAGAAGAAGCCTTTACTCTCTGAAAATGCCTCATGGACTAGTCCTGGGTAAACAGGATCATGAGTCAGCGCACGTGACTTTCAAAGGACCAAATTTCCATGGAGGCAGCCGCTTCAGGATTGTCCCCTGGGACTCTGTCAAGAGGAAAGAGCTGGCCCAGGCTGCCCAGCCGTGGCAGGAGAAAGGCTGCAGCCCTGCCCATCTCACCCTGAGCCTGCAGTCGGTGCTCCACAGGGTCTTCCCCAGCTGCTGGAAGGGCAAGCACCATCCAGGACACCACGGCTCCCACAGGGTGTTCCCCTCCTGCCTGGCAGAGACCTGTGCTGCCCCATGCTCCAGGTACTCAGAGACTACCAGCCAAAGAAAAGGAATAAGGAAATGTCTTCCTCTGCCTCCTGCTTGCATCCAGACCAGACTTTTCCAGGGCTGACAAGACAAAGACACACTTTTAGCACTAATTAATAAGAAAGGACTTGCCTGCACGTACCATAGCAAAGGGGAAGCAGTGTCTGAGGTGAGCACGGCTCCCGAGGGCTGCACAGCTTCAAGAACCACATCACCCCAGTGCTTCTGACCAACAGCTTCACACAGGAACACAGCTTCTCACCAACACACCCAGAACCCACCTGTCCTGCCAGCGCAGGACAGCCTGGGCGGAGCTGACATCTACAGCCACGCCAACAAATCCGCAGCCAGGAGGAGCTCAGGGTCTCCCACGACAGCACCCATCCCACGGGGCCACGGTAGGAACCAAAAATGCCATGTGCAGCCACCAGGGATGGCCAGGTGCAACCTGGCTTAGGGAGCCTGAGATTAACCCCCCTACCAGGAACAGCAGACATACCAGGCTCCTGCCCACAACCATAAACGAATTACTGAGCAAATAAAACTCTCTTATTTCAGTCTGATCCCTCGCTCCACATGCCTGGATACTGCCTCAGCCTGACACCAAAGTCACACAAGGCAGAGGGTCCCCAGCACTCCAAGCCCCAAACCACACCCCCAAACGCCCCCAGTCTCCAGGCAGAGCCTGAAGTCCAAGCTAAGAGACAGATCTACGTGCTTGGGTTGAGCCTCAGCTGCAGGCAAGCTCTCACAAAGAAAGGAATAAGAGGAATTAAGGAAAATTACACACCATCTACTTGAGTAAAAGGTTTATTGCCCCCGTGCTCTTAGGGAGTAGGAGTGGCAGGGGAATGAGTCCCGTACACACCAGCAGCGGAAGGACTGAAAGGACAGGGCAGGGGCAGAGGTGCTTTGTCTCAACATCTTTAGCTCGAAGGAAATGGTGCTGGCAGTGACTTTGCCTTTTCCTCCCTGGCAACTGAAAAGGAAAAGAAGAAAGCAAAATTAGTCATTGCAAAACAGCGACCAGCAAGAGAGGTGCAAGCGAGGAGCCGTGGGAAGTAACAGGACAAGGGGGAATGGCCTCAAACTGAAAGAGAGTAGGTTTGGATCAGATATTAGGAAAAACTTCTTCCCTGTGAGGGTGGTGAGGCCCTGGCACAGGTTACCCAGGAAAGTGGCTGCTCCATCCCTGGAAGTGTGGGCCATGCAGACAGAGCGTGCAGCACAATCCCAGTCCCAATGACCACAGAAATGACACGTTTTCTTTGAGCAAACCTCGAATCATTGTCTTTTCCACTCATTAGGGGACTGCTTCTACCTTTGAGTAGTATTTCCAGGGAGGAGTGGAAATACTGGACCAAGAGCTGTCTGTGGAGAAGAGCAGCTGAAGCAGCAGCAGCAGTCCGGCCTGCTGGCCCAGCAAACCATCTCACCTTTCTGTGGGTTTCCCCCGCCGCCCCAGTTGTGAGATTTATTACAAGAATTTGCAGTGGTCTGTGAGACACTGTGAGTGTTGGCCACGCTCCCAAAAGCTGAGGAATTGCTGAATTGAGAATTGCTTTGGCTGCTTAATCTCAACAACCAGGGATGCTGAACAAGGCAGCAGGGTCTGGGTTTACTTTTAATTACTGCTCAGAGCATGCTGCTCTAGTAAACAGACACAAAAAACCAATTCTTGTTTCTTCCTTATGCTTTTTTCCCATATACAGCCTGAGATGTCTGAGCTGGAGATGGTAAATGGCCCCACCACACAGCTTTTACTGACTCACTTCTCAAGCATAAACAGCTTCAAACAGCACGTGAACCCCTCGGAATACCTGTCTCCATGAAACACCACCCATCTGCTTACAGACACACCATAATGCTCTAGGGTTAGAATCACTGCATGGTTTGGGATGGAAGGGACCTTAAAACTCATCTCATCTCATCTCATCTCATTCCATGTGTCCACGTTGCTCCAAGCCCCGTCCAACCTGGTCTTGAACACATCCAGGGGTGGGGCAGCCACAGCTTCTCTGGGCAGCCTGTGCCAGGGCCTCACCACCTTCAGTTAGTGGGGGTTCTCAGCCAGCCCAGGCTTCCTTGCTGCCTCCAGAGCTCTCAAGGTCCCTTTGAGAAGCAAATCCTGGAGATGCAAAGTGAACTCAGCGCTGCAGCACCAACTGTAATGCTGCTGCTCATCAGTGACCACCAAAAATCCACCCAGATGAAGCAGGAGCAAGATCTGGGACATCTCCCTGTGTACTTGGGGAACATTTGCCAAGAGCCACAACACCATCATCGCTGTCAGAGCAGATTTGGATGCTGCTTCTAAGTCAGATTTCTCCTTTCTCCAAGGCCGAGCTGGAGAACAGGTAGAGGCTGACAGCCCTTATGGACATGCCTGGATTTAAAGCAGGAAAACACTGGATGTGTGGATCAATTGCCAGACTCCACATTATCTTCCACCACCTGCCCTTTATGGATAAATACCACAAGGTTACAGAGCCCTCATAGGAAGCCCAGCAAAATGATCCCTTAGAACCTTCCAAAAATTGAAATTATCTCCCTGAACTGAGCAGGCAGCATTAAAAGAATTTCAGATGCTTTCAGTGGACGGTGCCTGTGCCCACACAGGGTGACACACGTGCCTGCTGTCACCTGCACAGCCTACACTGTTTGCATTAGACCAAAGTACTTTGGCTCTTGGGCAGGCTCTGGGGGTTCATTCCTCAGCTGAGAAATGGCTTTCAAAGAGCTCCTGGGCTCCTGAAAGACAAACCTGGAGCCTTTATTAATCCTCCTAGCGACCAAAAGGCACTTTTCCCTGCTGTTTGTCCATCCGTTGCCATCAACACCGGCAAGGGGAAGGCACGGTGGAGGGAGGGAAGGAGCCCTCTGGGGCCAGGAAACCTTTACCCACACTGCCACCTCCGTCTCTCCATAAATTTCCGAGCCCTGCATCTTCCACAAATTTCTTTAACGAACGAGCAGCCAAACATCTGTGAGTTGTCTGAATTAGCGTGAATTTGGCAGACTGAGCAGCAAACTCGCGTCGCCCCGCAGCCTTCACATCTCTTGTTTTCCTCGGGTTCATTAAATACACAACAATCTGTTACCAGAAGACGGTTCCTACGTGCGGGGGCTGCCAAGGAGCCGGGTTTGATAGCTCTGGTGGAGATAGGGGAATGTGTGGGGAGCAGAGGGGGGCTCTTCCTGGTGCAGCAGGGCAAGGAGAGGACGGGCTGCACCCACCCTGCCTCCCCCAGCGACCACCCACCACATGGCAAAGGCTGTCTCTGATGTCAGAGCCATCCCGCTGCATCCAAAGCTGGAGGTGATTTTGGGAAGCTTCAAGGGGAACAGAACAGAGTGTGGGACAAGCAGGGGGAGATGCCTACAAAAGCCAAGGATGTCCTTCCTGCAGCATCATCCCAACTGGGATGACTGTGCCTCATCCAGGTGGAGAAATCCAGGGTTATTCACACCCGTGGGCAGGGGCCATCCCTGATCCTGGGGAAACTGGGGGGGTTCCCACTGCTGCTGGGCAGCACGAGGCCCAGGCACGCAGTGAAGGCACTGCCAGCACCCAGCCACAGGCAGCCTGGGCCGATGCTGTGATGGGGAACAGCACTGGAGGCTTCGCCTTCCCTCAAAGGAAGTCTTTGGCTACGAGGGAAAAGTCAAAGCAAACACCCACTCACCGTGTTTACCCGTCTAAATCAAAGCCGAAGCAGCGCTGAAACGTGCCCGACAGCACTTCCACGGGGCCATTCATCGAGAGCTTGCACTTGGCTTTTAGCTGGTGGTTTTAATATCGCAGGGAGACGCTCGCGAGGCTGGTACAATACCGAATCTGTTGCTGTAACACGCTCCCGGCCCCTGCGAGGTGTCAGCAGCACGTAGAGCCCAAACCTGCTGCAGGTTTGGCTCCATCAGGGGAACCCTGAGGGCCAGCAGCGAGATGCTTCCCATGGGGAACAGCTCCAGCAAGCCCGAGGTACCACTGCCCCAAAGCAAGGTACCCCACCAGGGGATTGCCCAACCGGAGATGTAATGCCCACAGAGGACAGTTTTCCCAGATTTGGGATGCTTTGTCCCTGGAGATGGCCCTGATTCCCACGGAGTAAGGCAGGATGAGCTCCACTGTAGCTTAGCAGCCATAAAAGCCCAGATTTTGCAGCCTGTCTCAGAGGGGAGGAAAACTTTAAAAAAGTAAAGTGGAAATGCAAACAGCCCCTGGTTTTATTTGGGCTGGCAGGAACACAGTCCTGCCCTGCGTTCCTCGAGCTCATTCATGACAGTGTGAACATGCAGTAATAAAGAGGAAAAAGAAATTAAAAATCTGCATTTTCCACCCCACAGGTCTCCACCTCTGGATAGTCTCCATACACCCCTCTTTCTCTCACGCCACAGCTGAAAATCATGAGAGAAGAAGCTTTCCCTGTGCCACGGAAACAGGAAGCCCAAAGGACAGAGGGGTTGGCCCCGGCATCAGCGTGGTGTGAACCACAAAGCCCACTCCTGAAACGGCATCCCGAGGAGAACTGACCTAAATGCTGCATCCCACCCCGTCTCCAAAGCTGCCAGGAAGGGAATCACGCCAGGTATTTTGTCAGTGCACAAACATGAATGATTGCCCAGGACAAATAGGGCAGCAAAAACGTCCACCTTCATCACATGGAAAAAACATGGATCGACTTGCAACCCTAATGAGCGAAGGAATTAATGAATCCTGGAATTTGTAGACCATTATGGAGTCCCTAAAATAATGCCAACACCTTAAATGAATGAGACTGCGAGTTAAACATCAGGTTCTGTTGGAAAACAAGATACAGGGGTTTTTGTAGATATTAAGGACAACAAGAAGTCCCAGTGACAACGACAGAAAGAATGGTGGAAACATTAGTCAGGATGCAGAAAAGGAAGACACAGAAATATAAACATTACTGTCCTGGGCAGAAAGGAAAACAACACAGTCACATTTGTCAGGAGTAACCTGGGGTGATATTAAACAGCAGGCACTAAATATAGATCCTTTTCCATCAACAGCTCCAAATAAGTTTACACCTTCAATTTTATAAGATCATGCCAAAGTCTTCTGAGCTATCACCACTGATGATCCCCGAGGACGGGCACAAGCCAGCCTGGTAAATGTGGTGGGTGAGACCTCGAGCCCAGCAAGGCTCTGGTTTCAGTGCAAGGTCAGGGAGTCAGGAATCACAATTACAGTGGCAAGGAAAGAGCTCTCCCCTCACCTGAAGTCTCTGTGCAGGTGGAAGGCAGCGCTGGTGCAGCACACCTCACTAAAGTGCACAGAAGTGGATGACAGCTACGGATAACACTTGACTGGCACATCTCAAACAGACCTGCGAGTGACTGGTGGCACTGGCTGCCACAGAAGCTCCACTGTCACCCTATGCCACGCAGTATTCCTGGCAGTAATCGGGAAGGAAACAGGAAAACCAGTGCTGTGTAAGTGACTCGAGACCAGCAAAGCGCTGAGCACGGAGAACAACTCGGTAATACAGAGCGGAGAGAAGCAACCAGCACAGCTGGTTACAGAGGTGTTCAAATACACCTTAAAAAAACTAAATTGCTTAAAAGCCACTCACCTCAAAGGCAGGGACATGTTCCCTGGCTCCTGCATGGTGCAGTAGATTACCCAGGCATGCAGGGGTATGTCCACAGGCTGGATAAATTTAGGGTCTCCAGGAAAAGAAGGGATGGTACAGCCTCTGTGCTCTGCACTCCAGGACCTCTGCAGGCACCTGGAGCCTCCTCCCACCTCTGACCAAGGTCTGGAGGAGACTCCAGGAGTAACTGGGGGGCTTGAAGAGACAGGTACAGTGCAAGACTGGGGGAACGTGGAGTGGTGACTGCTGAGGATGACCTGGCTGCCTCAGAGGGGACAGGAGAATTGGAGCAGGTCCCTCAGAGGGAGCAGACCGGCAGTGGGACACCTCCCAGCACGGTGAGAGGCTGGAGCCAGGCAGATCCAGAGCAAGGGCAAAGTGCAATTTTTTCCTGAAGAACACAGACAATAATCATTGCAATAAACTACAGCACCATAAATGACTGCAGGGGGCTCTCAGCCAGTGCTACAGCTTTACCTCTGCACTGGGGGCCTTTCTAAAAGACACCGAATCATAGACTCGTTAGGTTGGAAAAGACCTTTAAGATCATCAACTCCATCCTCCAGCAAGAATTCAGAAAATTACTAAAAATGGTGATACATGGAGCAGTCCCAGGAGCAGGGCTCTCCTGGCTCGCTGCCCTACACCCCGAGTGAGCTGCTGCACCCCGTGCCCAGCAGCCCCCATGTCCCAGGGTGGGATGTGCAGGGATCAGGAGGGTGGACTGACAGAGCAGCTCCTCCACAGGCTGGTCTGGCTCTTGTCCAGCTCCTCTTGAAGCTGGCACCTTTATGGTGTATCGTGGGGTTCACAAGACAGGCACAGGGAGGGCATCGGCAGCACAATCCATCACACTGCAGAGCTGGAACTTTAAATTAAGTTTCAAATACGTACATCTGAAACCTCCATGGGAAAATCTACCAGCAGCACAAACCATGCACAACCGAAAATGCGGGTGAGAGTTTCTGAATGAAACATTTACATTTTGGCAATGTACCCCTTCATTAACCACGGTGCTTTCACTCTGAGAAGTACCATCCATTGCACTGCATTCATTTCATTTGTAACACAACTGATGGTCCAGTCATCACTGAATGGCCTGGATTGGAAGGGACCTTAAAGAGCACCTTGTCCCACTCCCTGCCATGGGCAGGGACACCTTCCACCAGACCAGGTTGCTCCAAGCCCCGTCCAGCCTGGCCTTGAACACTTCCAGGGATGGGGCAGCCACAGCTTCTCTGGACAACCTGTTTTTCTGAGTTAACAGAGAGACTACAAAGCCAAAAGTGGATATTTTTAATGCTTTCTGTATCTTTATAAATATAAAGGCTCTTCAGCTTTGGCACACAACTGTAGCTTTTGGCACCTAGTTCATGGTATTACCACTTCTCCTTTCAAAAGTATTATACAATATTCATTTGTACCAGCTGGGACAAAAAAACCCCAAAGCACGTGGCAACAGGGATAATAATATATACACTTGCAGTAATTTCATAGCATTGACAACTATTGCCCAGCACAGCAGAAGGCTGTTCTCAGTAAGGTTAAGGCAAGCACAGAAACACAAAAATCACAGTTATTGTGACTTTCCCACAACACTTGAAACGAGAAATGGCCAGCTCCACCTGGCCTAACGGTGCTGCCAGGCTGTCCTAACCAGAGAAGACCAGTTGTCTGCATTCATTCCTTTTCCTTATAATTAACATTTCCCAGTGGTGCAGAATAGCGATGATGGCACTTGTACAACCGGGGCAGAGGAGCACGAAGGATTGTCTGGGGTCACTGCAGGAGTTGTCATGGGGTAAAGGACAAATAAAAATACCTTAAATGCAAATAAGTAACACACTTTAACTCATCCCCTTGGCTTTAGGAGCAGGATGAGGGGTGAGTCTCTTGACTCCCGGGTCCAGACCAGTAGCTGAGACCAAAGCCAGTCGCTGACGCACCTCGGCAGCCACATCCTTCTGCAGCACCACCTCCCCAGGCCCTGCTTCTCCTCAGCCATCCAAAGGACTCCTGGTCCTTCCTTTCAGGAGCTGGTTTTGAGCAGAGAGAGGGAGAGCAGGTTTTCCAGCTGCCGGATCAAAGCTTGCCAGATCCCATTTTTTACAAACCCTAGGAGACGTAAGGATACGTAAGCACAGAACGGCCGCGAAGTCGAACTCCTCTTTCACCACGGTCCCGTACCTACCGCACAGCCAGCCTTGAGCCCTGGATGCTGAAAGCAAAAGCTATGGCCAGGAGCCACAAAAACAGGGAATGATGTAGCCCAAGGGATGCTTCAAACGGACTGCAGAGGAGTGACACCAATGATGCTGCTATATTTAATCCTCTAAAAGCAAAAACCATGACCAAGTCTCCCTCGGGTACACTTTTAGGGGGGAGGTACAGAAACTCAATGCACCAGAACAGATTTTTTGCACTCACTCAACCAGTTCTTAAAATATTACCCAAATGAAGTGATTACTGAGCCAAACTCGCCTGGTACTTCCCACCCATCCATGCAGGGACCCACAGCCTGCAGTGCTGGGAGCAGCCACGCTTCACACAGGGTTTGGTGCTGCTCCTCCAGGTCAGTCTAATGCAGTTTACTCCTCTCTGCATTTCGGAGAAACTTCTAACATATCAAATCTTATTTATCTCACATAGCATAAGCCAGATGCGTAAGATGCAATATCACACACATCCAATGCCATGGGCTACAAAAGTCATGGATAAACCACCTGAAGCCAGGAGAAATTCTGGCTGGAAATTAACTGCACCGCCACACTTCTTAATTTTCAAGTCCCATTGATGACTAAAGACTCACACATCCACAGCCTGTACTGAGATGCACCACCCCAGCGAGGTTTCAGAAACAGGCTCTTGCTCGGGAATCTTTGTCTCTCTAAAGGCAGCCAACTCAGAAAAGTTTGGAAAAACAAAACTGCCTGTGGATCTGCTCTCTCCAGTTCCCTGCAGCAGAGCCACGCTCTGCATTGCTGCTCTACAGAAATAGCTGGGTCGCGGGCAGCCAGGCTGCAACTGCGGGCGCCGAGTGTGACCTTGGAGAAGTCCTTTTTCACAATTAGTTGCTCGTAGGGAGACTCGTGGACAGAACCAGAGCTCCAGGGCTCGGGTCTGCCAGAGTCCTGACAGCTTTCAAGGAATTTACAGAAGGTCTCATCCCTAAAGGAAGTGGTGGCACTCATCCAGTGCCATGCTGGGGATCGGGGACAGGGGCTTCCCCAGGGGGGAGCAGCCCATAGGCTTCATGACCCGGCAGGCTGGCAGGCACAGAGGAGTAGCATGGTGGAAAATTCCCTCCTCTACGCCCGATTAGTTTATATTTAGCTCTCTGAGGAGCAGACGTGCTGGAGGAGCTGTTGTTTTGGTGATATTTTTGCCCAGCCCCGCAGGGACCCCTGCCATGGGAACTGTGGCTCCCACCGCTCGCTCCACCACCGCAGCGGGCACGTGAGACCCACGGCAGTCACAGCCCTCTGCTGCTCGGCAGACCTGCTTTTTTTTTTAGTTCTGTTTCCCCGAGTCAGCAGGCTTGCTTCCTCTTCCTCCTCCTCCCCGCTTTGGGAGAGAAAGGAGCAGAAAACGTCAGCCAAGAAGAGAGTTTGCTCGAGGAGCTGCAGAGGAGCAACCTCCCAGCTCCTCTGCTGCCCTGGTCCCCCATGGCCACGGGAATAAAACTTGTCTTTCTGAAGGTATTTTCATTCTAGGAGTGAGTTTTGGCGAGTGCAGATCTGACACAAAGGCTCTGCTTGCCCTCTCCTTCCCCTGGGATGGGAGAAGGAGACTCGACCCGGCTGGGCTGAGCTCTCCAAACAGCTACGAGCATCTCTGGCACCTTGCCCCGTCCCAGCCCATTGGTCCAAAGTCTGTCCTGCCACAGATTAATGTTCATTAGGACTATTTCCCAGCAACACCATTTGACAAGCCACGTGACGTGGGAGGGGGAAGGGAACAGAACCAAAATCACCCTTTCAAAAAGCTTGGGGTGTCCCCTTTTCCATCTGAGATTTTACAAAGCAAGTGCAAACCACCTCCATCCTGACCAAGAAATGGAAAACGCTATTCAACATTTTAAGAAAGAAAGAAAAAAGGAAGAAGAGTCTCAAACCACGCAGCTGCCATTTGAGAAATCAAAAATCAACCAGCAATAATAAGCAGGCAAATGGGATAAAGCTCATTCCCCTCCCCACCCATCAGGACACAGCCCACAGTGGCAGTTCTGCACACAAATACAGGTGTTTTGGCAAAAAATTGTGTATCTTGTTCTACCTAAACTTTTGCTGAAAGTGAAGCAAGCCTTTGCTACTAGAAAAAAACATTATTGCATATAATTAACCAAAGCAGATTTGGGGATTTATATTGGTATGTGCTTGCCTATTTGCTTGTGTGCATATTTATACACATGTATTTATTTATGCAGGTATCCATAGCTGAAAATTAACCTACATTGGTGCTGGCTCTGTCCCACAGCCTGCTTGATTTCCATATACAAAAACCTGGATCTCACTCACCCAGATCAATTATCTGCTGAACTGATTTGCACAGATTTTCTACGCAAAGTTTCGCATTTCCAGCAAAAGGCCATCTGCTTTCTATAACCCATGTGGTTCCTGGACACCTTGGCCCAGTGCAGAGCTGGAAGTCGCAGAAGTTTCCCTCCCTCCTCTGGGTTGAAGCTGGAAGTGAGAAAGCCTGGAGCCAGGGATTCAGCTGCAAACCCTCCAGCACGCGTGGCCGTGCTCCACGTGGCTGTGCTTGGCAGGGTGTCCTTCCCTCTGAAGTGGAGAGAAGGAAGCGATTCCACGGCAGGTTGTTTTGGCTGGGTTTTTCCCCCCAAAAACTTTTGCAAGTGAGGAGGCTGAGTGCTCCTCCCGATAAAGTGCCTCCAGCACAGGGTGAGCAGCCCTAATCCTGCCTCCCTGAGCCTGGCCGTGCCAGAGCTGGGTGTGACACACCCACCACCACAAGCATCCTCAGGCTCCAGAGGACTTTCAGAAATGAAGGTCTAAGTCAGAAGCTGACTTCAAACCCGCACCGAGCCACGACAGGTAAGGACAGAGCAAACCGCTCTGAAATTCAGGTTTTTTCCTATCACTCCAATTAATCTGTTTCCTGACCCACCCCAAATATTTTCTCTAGAAACATTATCTACACTGTTTTGGGGTTTCTTTATTTCTTTTTCCAGCCCTCAGCCAAGCCCCGGTAAATATTTCTGCCCACGACAGAGGCAGGCCAAGGGAATCTGGGCTTTGTGATGGCAGCAGCATCTCCTGTGCTCAGAGATACCGACACTGGGCAGAGATGCTCACAGCCCTCCGTGTTTTTACTGGATTATCGCAAGACACTGCTACCTCTGCAATTTGCAAGTAGTTTTTAATCTGTCAAAATAGACTTTTATTACTGCTTGAGGATTCAAAAGGAAAATATGCACATCTGGTTTCAATCGCCAACTGAAGTTTCGTCTATCAGCCTATTTCATAACAAATTACGTTTACTTTTCACTCCAGAGGATTTCCTAAGGAGGGGACGAGCTGCCAAGGTACACCAGCGTCTGTGGAGACCGCACGGCACCGAGGCAGCGGCACAACTCAGTGACAGGCACCGCGCTGCTGCAAACTCTCTCTGTGTCAAGTAAATTAGAATTATTGAGGAAAAGCCCCTTACTCATGCAATCTCTGCATTCAGCTGTACGTGAAACCTTCACGTACCTTAGAACCTGGTCAACCTGACGTCACTGAATGGAGAAACAAGACTTGCAGGCTTTCTAGGACAACCCCACTGCCAGGGTACTTCACTCAGCATGGAGCTGCCGTGTCCCATCGCAGCAGCAGCGGGTGCTGGAGAATCCCCCGGGGACCGGCCTGTCCCCCTCTCTTGCTGCCCTGAGCCACTTCACACGTGCCAGGAGTGAAATCCGAAGCATGGCACGGTGGGAAGTGTGCGCTGGCCCTGGGTGAGCTGGAGAGCATCTCTGCGGGGATGCTCAGCCACAGCTGCCCTGGGCTGCAGCCCCCCGTGAGACCCAGAACCCGGGGGGTTTTGCACCGAGCCCGACGGCACCCGAGTTCCAGCCCCCTTGAGCACCACTCTCGGCCCGGAGAAAGGAAAGCACGTGTTGATCCTTTCGCAGGAAATAATTCCAGTGGCAAAGGCAGAGGACTCCGAGCGGGTGAGGACCGCTCGCTGCCCGCTCGCCAAACTCCGGAGAGCCGCCCATCCCCGCACGTCGGGCTCAGCATCCCGCACCCCCCGCCGCTCCGGACACACATCCCACCGCTCCACGCTCCCTCCGGCCGCCCAGACGGCTCCTCCGCGGTGCCCCCCGCTCACCCCGGGGCGGGGTGAGACCCGACGGCACAAAGGCGGACATCCCTAGCCCGCTCCGCGGGGATGCGGTGGCGGCGGGGGGTACCACCCTCCTACCCCATCCCCTCCGTGCCGCCCTGTCCCCGGGCAGGGCGCACCACCGCCCTTTGTCCGCAACCCCCGGCACCCCCCGGGGCGGCACGGCCCCGCTGCGCTCCGGGCATCGCTTACCGAGCGCTTCCCGCGGTGGCGGCGGCGCGGCCCGGCCGGGCCGGCTGTGGGCGCCGCTCCGACCGCGCTCCGCTNAAGGAGGAGGAGGAGGAGGAGGAGGAGGAGGAAATGCGCTTGTCACTTCCTGAGCGGAGCCAGAGCGGGCAAAGCCGGGCCCGCACCTGCGGAGCGTCCGCCCCGGGGACCCGCGCACCGGAGCGCTCGCTGCGAGGGGAGGCGGGGGAGACCCCCGGCTGCCGCCCCGAGCGGGCATCCCCGGGGTTAAACATCGCCAGAAAGAGCGTGTGTAGGGGCAAAAGGTCCAAAAATAATAAAAAAGGGGGCTTCGGGCAGCGATGAGGCGCTGCCCGACGGGGAGCCGTGGGCTGGCGCAGGCAGCGCTGCCGCGGCATCAGCGCCCGCACTCGGCCCCGCAGCCCGGGATGCTGCGGGTGCGGCTCGCGTGGGGCTCCGCGGCCCGTTCGGAGGCCGAGAGTGACTCCTGGTGGCACGGCCGACCCGGGGAGGAGCAGGGGAACTGGACTCCCATCAGCAGTTCATTGCAAGGTCCCCGCAAGAAGAACTAGTGCCCAAGTTTTGGCACATCACAGATGGACACCATCCGCCCCTACACCCACCGGTGGGATACGGCCAAAAAAAAAAAAATAATCCCAGTCTTATGTTTTTCATAGAATCGTTGGGTTGGAAGGGACCACTAAAGATCATCTAGTTCCAATCCTCTGCCATGGGCAGGGACACCTTCCATTAGACCAGGTTCTTCAACCTGGCCTTGGACACTTCCACGGATGGAGCAGCCACAGCTTCTCTGGGCAGCCTGTGCCAGGGCCTCACCATCCTCACAGGGAACAATTCCTTCCCAATATCCCACCTAACCCTGCCCTCTCAGTCTGAAGCTGTTCCCCCTTGTCCTGTCACTCCAATCCCTTGTCCCAAGTCCCCCTCCAGTTTTCTTGAAGCCCATTTAGGAAGGGGCCACGGGTGCTCCGCAGGATTGAGAGGCACATCTGCGTGGCTTCACATGGGAAGGGCCTTCAGCAGCACTGTGCTCTCACAGTGACATTTTCCATCCAGCCAGGCTGCACCGCGCACAGCACGCGGGCTCCTTCCGAGAGCGAGCGTAACGAGCGAACAAGGAAACTACATGACAGCTAAAAGGAAGATTTAGGACTCATTACAAAACAGAGCCTAAACATTAATCTTAAACATATGTGAGCAGACAACACAGATGTCATCAGGAATGAATCTGGGGCTGAATTTCATCCACCCGGCTGGATGGCCGGGCACGGTGCTGGGGATGCCGTGTAGGGACAAGTGAGGGACAAGTAAGGGCATGAATGGTAAGGGAAGCTGTAGCTGTGAACTCAGCAGTGCTCTGGGTGTCCTGCCCTGCTGCTGCACAGCCCAGGACAACAAATTACTGTCGAGAAAGACTTACCAGTTAGTATTTAATGCAGTGAAGAAGTGAGAGGGAAGCAAGCAGAAGTAGCAGGCGGATATTTAATGAGGGAACAGCTCCCACCAACACAGTGAGGGCTGATCTCAACAAAAGTGGCTCCGTTCTCAGTACACATAACAACAAGCAGAAGTGGCCAGTCTGAGTGGGCGATGAACAGGGAGAAGGGTTTGATGATGTGAAGGGGCTTTTGCATCATGTTCCTTCATCCCACTCAGTATTTGCTTTTCTTATCACGTGTTGAGACTGGTAGCAATAAAACACTTGCTAACTCCTTTTCCAGAACTTCGGGAATCAAGTCTGAAAATGTTTTTTTATGGTTTCCCAGTGGAATATTTCAGCAATAAAGCTCACAGCGTAATTGAATCCATTCCCGTGGCAGCCTTGGGCTCCAAGACTCAAGCAGAAAGTTGTTTTCTGTCTGCTTCTGCAGCTTGCTCCAAACCCAGCATTTTCTGCCTCTCATCCTCTGTGCTTCCCAACAGATGAGCTGGCTGTGGAGAATTCCCACCACATGTGAAAGCCTGGTGCTGAAGCACAAACCTGTTTTCCACAGACAGTATTTTCAGTAATATTGTTCAAATAACTGGCTGCCCATAGGTCCCTGCTCTGGACAGTGCCTTTTCCCTTTGTCAGAAGGGGGGAAAAACAGAAATAACTTTCAAGCTTTAAAGAACTGGCCAAGACAGTTTAGTCTTTGTGGACAGAAAATTCATTCTGTTCATTTGTGAGCTGATTTGTGTTTTTGTCTCAGATGGCTGTGCCTTTGCTACCCACTGACTAGGAGCCTTCCTGATGGGGATAGGAAAAAATCTAATGATCCCCACGGTCCTTCTGAAGTGATTCTGGGCTCCAAGTCATTAAGACATGTTGACGTAGCAGTGCTAAGCCCTGTGGATAGACAGCATTTCCTTCACTTCCAGTGCCCAGGATTTGGCTGCAGCTACAGCCTTCTTTCCATGTAGCCTTTCCAACGCTTCGCTGTCTGCTCCAGTTTGTTGTTATTCGAGTAATATGCACCAAAGTCACCAATAATTTCAGAAGCGTGTCCCTTCCACAGTGACCTACAACTCTGCCCTGTCCTTCTGAGCACCTGAGCCATCCCAGTTACTTATGGGTTTATCCTTCTCCTGCCAGGCAAGGAACACAGGTAAGGGACTTGCCCAGGGCCAGAGAGTCAGAGTGTCCCAGTCACAGGCTGATGTCCCAGTCACAGGCTGATGTCCCAGACACCCAGCTGTGCTGGGTACCACGTAGTCACAGGGACTTCTTGGCTCCACCACAGGTCTCCAGGAACACAAAATGGAGACCAGCTTCAGAAGCCACCCTACAGTTTCAGTGAAAATCCTCAGATTCACAAAATCTAAATAACAGCAAGAAGAAGTATTTTTAACAAATATTTCATGCCCAGGGAATGAACATATCTCTCTAATATGATCAATGTGCTCTGGGTCAGAAAGTACCTGAATCACAGACGCCCTAAACAGGTGAAGCATTGCTCTGCAGAGGGTTGAAATGAAGGGTGCAGTTCTGACTACACTTAGCATATTATGGGATTTCCACCAAACTTAAAAATCCCTTTTTTATGTCACAGGCCATTTGCTGCGCACATGCAACAGCTTTGTGTTTGCTGCCTCCCTCTCTGCCTTGGCAGAGGGCGTGACACCTGATCTGGGTGCCCCAGACTGGGAGCAATGGAAACATTGATGGATAAAATAAATAGACCATGAAATACAAATGTGAGCCTTTCTCTCGCCTGAATGTGCTTATCACTTTGTCAGCCACCTTTGGGTCTGAACTGGCTTAAGTCTGGAGTTATTTGTCCTTCATCCACAAAGCCCGAGGCAGCTGCAGACATGCCCCAAAGCATCACCCTACGCTGGATAAGCAGCAGTGCAGCACCCACGGAGTTGAGGAGCTCTGGGGTAGGGCAGCAGTCAGAGATACTACTGAAAATTGAGGTAGAAGATCCTTCTGCTAGAATTTCTGTTCTCAACCCTATCAACAGCTGAAATTTCTCAATATAAGTACACTCTCCTCACCTCTACTTGACACATGACACTGTCCATGGATACCTGGCTGCTGCAGTGACTGCTGAGGTTTGTGCCTGCTCCCTCACTGGGCTCTATTAGCTCTGGTTCTCCAGCACGGGCTCGTGCACTTGTGATTACCCAGGATTTATATGTTACCTGGCAGCAGCTGGTTTGCCTGACAGCATTCAGTTTAATTTCCAGTAACACAGAAATGGGCTCATTTCAAGCGATACTGTTACCTAACAAATGAAAATTCAGCCGCAGGTTGGCTTTTCCCTCACTCGCGTTAAACAAAACACGCCAGCGTTCCTTTCCCTCCTTTGTCTGGAGGCTATAACACCTCATCCCCTTTCACTGAAAGCCCTTGGTAGCCATTAATTGCTCCTCAATTTAGCTGCTACCACAAGGGTTAGGTCATGCTCAACCTAGTTGCAGCCAAGGCATGGGATGGAGCCGTGCACCGCCCATTCAGCCACGGAGCAGGTAACGCTGTGCAGGGCAGCCTCCCCCTCCCCTTATCCCAGAAAAGGCAGCAAGCAACAGGAATTCAAAGGCAGATCTCCTTACGGCTTTGCAAAGCCCTGGCCCAATTATTTTCTTTGTGCTCTCCACGTATTTTACAGGAGATGATTCGATACATTAAAATGCTTGCAGGGCCTATAAAATAAAGCAGTTATTGTTGCAGCAAGCAATGTTCTCCACCTCTCAGCATGCCAAGATCAGGAAAGCAAATCCCAGTGCCAAAACACTGAAAATTTTGCTGTATGTTGCTAAATACCACACTTAAAGATTTTGTCTGGTATGAAACAACATAAAATTTGGCAGTTTTATACCAGGCACCCTGGCTCACAGCAGAACAGACATAGCAGAGTATATGTTCAGGCAGATTTTCCTCACAATGGCTACAGTGCTGCCAGTGCATTCCTGGAATGTGGAAATACATGGAAGCCACCGCCAGCAACGAAGAGAAGCATGCTGTGCCTAATGTACCAGAAAAGCTATTCAAGAACTCATCCTTACATAAAAATAACTCCAAAGAGGCTGTGTCAGCTCAGCTTTGTAGCTTCACAGGTATCTGTTCGCTGTGCCCTGCACACCTGGCTTCACCCTGCACTCCTGGGTACAAACCCTGTCCTTCTAAGTGAGGGATTTCAGTTCATCCCCGCATTTGCCCATTCATTTGTCTCTTTGGGCTCACAGATGTCACAGCCAGTGCAGAACTGAAATAATTTCGATACAAATGATATGAGAGAACGTTGTTTGCTCTCCAGAGAATCACACCTGAGATCTGCGTGGTGGGACATGCACTTCTTCACCCACGTGTAACGAGCTCTGCTGTAAACAGCAACTGCAGGTTTAAAAACCCAAATATCCAAAGTTCCTTTCTAAAATTGGTTGGAAAACTATAAAGTAAAAAAAAAAAAACTGGACTATCCTTTTGCTGTGGGTGTTAAATACTATGATACAATCAAGGCAGCTGGCTATTCCCAGATTTCAGAAATGGTGTTGCAACGCTGGGTTTGAATTGAAGAAGGTGAGCCCATAATGCATACAGTTATTTCAGCCTGATGCTCTCAGTAACAATTTGCAGGAATATTCTCCTGATGGGACAAAGAGCCTGTAATCTTCACTGCTGGCCCTGTGTGGAAAAGCAGCTGCCATAATTCTGTTGGTGTTGCTGATGTAACCCAACAGCTCTTAAAAAAAAAAAAATTGTAGCTCCCAGAAATTCTTCGTGTTACACCACAAAATTACACTGAGTTTCAAGAACAGAATATTAATTCCATATCTTCTAAGCCTTCAAAAAAGAAAAATCAACCTTTAAAAAACAGCCTGTGGACAGCACAGCAGGCCAGGCTGGGGAGGGTTTGGAGTAACTTGGTGTAGTGGAAGGTGTCCCTGCCCATGGCAGGGAGTTGGAATGAGATGATCCTTAAAGTCCATTCCAACCCAAGTCATTCCGGGATTCTGTGACCATTCCTGCTCCTTAAGGACCATCAAATGAACGTGCCTCTCTTGTAGATAACAAGTTGGTCACCAAAAGGGAAGTCAATGAGTAAGGAAACCTTAACTTTCCCTCTGACTTTTCTATGTTCATTCAGTTGTGCCATGATTTTCATGTCTGGTATTTCTCACCTTTTAATTCATTTAAAAATGGTTATAGGAGTACTTATTTCAAGAAAGTACTGTGATGCTGAAAGGGCAAAAGCTTTTTGTCTTGAGAACCCATTTACCTCACACTCTAGCAGAGTCCCATGTGTAGAAACTCTCCTAGAACAGACGTCTCAAATCAATAATTATTTCATTAATATCACTCGTTCACCTCTCTCAGATACTGCATCCTGACAGTTCACTTCTGTGATAAGCCCCATAAAATTCCAGTGTAAAATCCTCCAAGCTCTTTCAGTAGCACAAACCCTGCAATGAATTCAGTGGCCTCTCCCAGTAAATGCCTCAAAAGAGCATCCCTAAACACAGCTTTCTTGGCAATAGGAGACACCAGGAGCCAGGTCTGAGCTGCGCCAAGCACAGATGTTGGTGGACGTGCTTTGTTTGGGCTTAGGCACTAAAAGCCATCCTCAATCTTCCAGGAATAAAAGGTCATTCCTGAGAGAATTTCATCCTTCAGCATGCTGTCAATGAACCAGGGAACACAAACCCTTTCTGTTCTGCCCACGTTCTATGCAAAACCACTCCAGGAAGGTTTGCCAGCTCGGCAGCATCACCCAGCCTAAACTCAGTCCTGCAGGAACAGCCTGTGGGCTCAGCCACCTCTGGGATCCATGGAATATGTTAGTTTTACTACCCACAAACCTCATATTTGACAGTGAAATCACATGCAGAGTTTCCAGATAGGAAAACAATAGGAGTAAAACACGTTTCAAATGCTCCATTTATTCCCCTGCCTTTAGTCTGGCATTGCAGCTGGAGCCGAGGGTCACACAACTGTGTAGTCATGAAGATTCCAGCTTTCAGGAACTACCATGAAGCACTCCCCCAACTTCCAGCAGAGATTTGCTCCTCCTAAATCACCGCTTATTCCTCTGCCTCTTTTTCTAACAGTTTTTTCACTGAAACACATCAACATTTAGACATCACACCATCAAGAAGCTCCCGCCAAGATGAACTGCCCCGAATCAAGGACAGTCTTTGACAAGTCATTTCCAAATCCTAGTAGCCATAAAAAACCCCACTGCCTAAGTCAGTATTTGAGCAGCTACCTAGACTCCATTATCCAGAAAATACCAGGTTTCCGACAGAGTAGGTTTTAAATAGTAAGCCTTTGGTTACTGTTGCCTTAAAATAAAGCTCCTAAAACATGTTTTACAAGCATTTTTCTGCTCTCCAGTGACACCTGGAAGTGCTTGGGACTGACAGAATATGCAAACCACACATCAGATGCAGAAATACTTATTTTCAAGCAATTTTAAGAAGCTTATTTTTTAGCTTGACAAATTGTATAAAAATACTACCCAGAGAACAAAAACTAACAGTAATCAGTTCTGTGACGAGGGGAAAGCAATCCTTGCCCTGAACCTTACATATCTTGTGGAGTGGGAATCTATGGTTAAATTCCAACTAATTCATTAAAAGAAAATCCATGCCAGTCCTGATTTTATTTCCATTCCATGATTAAATACACATCATGCCTTCATTAGCAAAAATTACAGATGGGAATAAAACAGATGCCCGGAACACATCCTGCCAGAGTCCTCGACAACTAAAATTTCCTTGTATTAACTCTACCTGATGCCAAAAATGTCATAGGCTTTTTACTGAGGCTGTTATCAGCAGTGTACTTTGAATCCTTTGTACTACTATGCTAAAAAAATCCTCTGTTTGGATTCCCAGTTACATTTCCGAGCGTTCCAGCTGGCTGCTGGGCAGAGGCACAACACAGGACTACAACAGTTACCCAAAAGGTAACAAGCCCTTGGTTTTGGCACTCAGGTTAGAACCCAAGTCTGACCAAATATGCAAAGAATTATGCTGGGACTACATTTTTTTCAGCTCTCCTGATAAACCAGCCTCCCAATTGAATATATTTCATTTTGCAAAAAGATGCAGCAGTAGGATTCCTACCTTGAGGACATCAACAGGTGGATCACAGAGGGAGGACTCATCACTGTGCAATAATGCCTTGATTCCTATCCTGGGAAAGGACTGGAAGTATTTACTGGCCCTTAAAGATCTCCTGGGCCCTGGGAACGAGGAGGAGCGTGGAAAGTAGGAGAAGCAATTCCCCAATAAGCAAACATGACCTTGCCTGTGAAACAAAACCTGATTGCCTAAGAGGGCCTCCTTGATGTTTGAAAGAACAAGTTTATTGTCACCTGCAAATGTGTTTGTCAAGGCATGAAGAAATCTCATTTTCCTGCCTTTCAAGCAACAGCAATATTCTGAGGTTACAAAACAGAAGAAATGAAGGCAACGAAATTGAGCAAAAGGATTGCACACAGAAGTTTAAAAAATATATACATATATTTTAAAAAAGGAACAAGGAATGGATAGTTATGCTTTGAATTCTTTTGGATTTATGC
Organism: Struthidea cinerea; assembly: GCA_013397865.1. NCBI lineage: Eukaryota > Metazoa > Chordata > Aves > Passeriformes > Corcoracidae > Struthidea > Struthidea cinerea. Next base: position 399,463 of record VZTI01000220.1, read on the forward strand.
AGCTAAAATCCATCCTGAGAAATTCCCTGGAAAACTTCTGGTCATTGTGGCTCTAAAGACATTAATATATAGCAGGTTAATAATGAAGGAGGCATATGTCACACACACCAGAGGCTGCAACATCACACCTTTACGTATTCATGAGATCAGGGAAAGGAACTGACCAGGCATGAACACACTCAGGCAAGGGAGACTTAAAAACACTCCCTCTGTGGGAAAAGAGCTGAGCTACTTCAGAGGAGACACAATTATGCTAAGTCTGAGAACCTCTGAAAACCTGAATTTAAAGTACCAACTGGTCCTTTTTTTTGAAAGTGCTGTGGGTTTTATACTCATTTCCCTCCTTAACAGCTACCTTCATGTTCACCTAAGAAAAAAAATTAAAGATCCAGCACTTACATTGCAAAAGCTTGTTCCCTGTTCCACTGCACAAGAGAGAAATGAGATTTTTGCTTTGTAGAATACCTTTACCTCTATTGGTCACTGCTTACCAGCACAAAAATTAAACATCAGATAATCTTTATGTTTCAAACACAAGTATCATTCGGTTACGTTGGTCTCTGTATTTAGCACATCTGATTTCCTTCTCTCTTACAAACTTGCAGCTTCCCTAAAACAAGTGAGGTTGTAGCAAGGACAAAATTTATGGGCGAATTATGCAAAGCTGAAATGTTTCTAGGGCAATGTTTTATAGTCCCTTAGAGCTCCATACATAGTATTTTACTGTGCACTCAAAAAGCATTTATTTACACACGTGTCTGAGGTTTTCTGTCAGGTTTAAAGTTCAGACTTTTCTCATCTAATCTAATTTGTCCAAGATGGATGGCCTCACTTTTTTCCTTTGGAAAACCAATGCTGTTACACTGTTTCCAATTCTTCCTCCAAAGCAAAACTTGGGTGTTGGCAGCTCCTCCAGAATTTCAAATCCTGCCAGACAGAAATTGAAATGCTTTTATTAGAAGGAAGTCGTTTTATTCGCCTCTTGGATAACCCTTTGCAAACCATTCTTTATTTGTCTGGAAAACTTGCAAGTCAGTTAATCTGTGAGTTTACAGGACTGTATTGTTACACTGCACCACAGCTTTATACAGCTGAAACTCTTCCATGGATAATAAAAATCTTAGCTGGCTGACTTGCACAAATTAATGGCAGAAAAAGATGAGGACTTGCCAGTAATTTTGGTTCCCCAGAAGGGATGGTTGTTTCAGATCCACACTGAGCTTCAAGCCTCAGGCTTGAGATTCAGGAGCTGACTGGCGTGTAAAAAAACTCCTAGATGGATCAAAAGGGCAGCTGGGGAGGTGATATAAAAGGGCACAGACTTGTCAGTGCCCCTAACCATCGGGTAACGATGCTACCCCAATTTTGGAGCAACCAAAGGGTGAACTGGGTCTAGTAATCAAGGACCTAAAAAGTATCAGGCAGCCACACACACTTTCCCAGGGTAATTAGACCAAAATTCCCAACCTCCAAAATGTCAGCAAACCTGTCCTCCCCTGGCACTGGCAAACACGGGAGCTGTAATTCCCGAGGAAAACAGAGGGAAGACAGGCTGGAGCATTTATAATCGCTTTACCTCCTCTAATCCTGATCTGGGAAAGCCAATATGCTAACACACACATTAACATTCACTCATCCCTTCCTTCAGCAACCCCAAGCTGGCAGAGGGCTCTGTGCAGCTGCTTACCTTCTCTGAACTCGTTCAGCAGCTCCTCCTTGGTCCAGTTGCAAGAGGTGATGAGGAAAAAGCCCTCTGGTTTCAACACCCTGCACAGGGATCCCACGTACAGCTTCCGCTTCCCCACGGCGTCACTGGGGTCGAGGCTTACGGCATCAAAAGTCCCCTTGTCAATGCAAATGTCAAAGCCTGACAGCTCAGCTGAGGGTGCCAGGAAGTCTTCTACCTAAACCAGAAGCCTGCAGCTGTGAGAACAATCTTCTACTCGGCAGCTTCTGAATCTTTAATGCATAGCAAGACTTTGGGATACAAAGCTTCAATCCTGACAATGGGCGTGCTCAGGGAAGCGTAACCCACAGTGCCACGGCAGCTCCTTTCTTCTCTAGACATTGTGTGATGATCTATTTGCTGTAACCTAAAGCTCAAACTGACACACTTGAAGCTCATTCTTTAAATCATTATTTGTACTTTGATGCCTGCCATGTGCCAGGCACTGCACAAATGCAGAAGAACAGGCAGAGCCTGCCCCACAGAGATTTTACAGCTGACACCCAGGACCAGAGACATCACACAGGTACGGAGCAGGAGGGTAGAACAGCGCAGCAGAGCTCAGAACGACAGGCAGCCACAGAATCACAGCGTGGCTGAGGCTGGAAGGGACCTTTGGAGGTCATCTGCTCCTACCCCTGCTTCAGCAAGGCCTCTCGAACTTCCTGCTGTTCAGCTGCTGGTAGGGATTCTGTCACTTAAGGATTTCTTCCTCTACCTCAGGTCTGAAATTCAGAATGTAGCAGCTAAAATACACAACTTGCCAACTGGTGAACCAGTACTCTGCTCCCTGCTCCAAGCAGGGAAATCTTGTTAGCCCTAATGACTGTTACAAACAGAAAAACAAAGACCAAAAATCTTCCCGTAAATAGATTTATTTGGCTAGAGTTCTCTCACAAATGAATGTCAAAAGACATCATTCATTTAGTACATGGAGTCATTCTGAGTATCAACTAGCTCGTTTAATCTTGAGCTCAATTGCTTTCTATTTCCTCAGTTACCTTTCTCTCAAGACTTACCTTTAATTTAATGTTAGACATCCCTTCTTTCTCTCTTACTTTTTCTGAAAGCTGTATTGCAGAAGGTGAGTAATCAATCCCTGTGAGATTCATGTAACCAGACTTTGCCTAGACAGAAGCAGAGAATCTTAATCAGTGTGCTAGCAACTGTTTTTCTCCAGCCAGTACATTCCCTAGCTATAATCCATCTCATCTCTCCTCCTCTTAGTAACAGGAAAAAAACACAACCCACCTTTTACTCATTTTTATATCTGTTACCATTACAAGAGCTAAATAGCTGAATGAGCTGAAATAATTCTGCCTGAACACCTCACCAAAATAACTGGTGACTGAAAGCTGGTTTATGTCAAGTGGAAAACTGAGCACAACTGTGAAAAGTAACACCCTGGAGGGGAACGGGCTCTCTTATCTGCACCAAAAGTAACTTAGAAACCAGGAATTTTCAGTGATGAGGGCATGTGACACAATGCCAGATGCTGCAAAATGAGGAAAAAAACCTCCCTGACACATAACACTGAAGATTGAGCAATTATTTGGTTTATTACCCAAATTTTAAGAGCCAAAAGATGTAATACGTTGCACTAGAAATCCACTGCAAAAATCATACATTTTTCTAATTATTCATGCTAATGTCTATTTGAATACAATTATTTGCATGCTGCCAGGTGTCTGTATCAGCAATTTTCAGGCAGGTTATGCACCACATGTAATAGCACACAGAGACTTTGTTAATCTAAGTTTGTTGGAGATAAGGATAACTCAGTTTAGGGAACTCGGTGAGATCCCAGCAACCCTTTGGCAAAGCAGGTGGGCTCCTGGCATCAGCTGGAGCTGGGCACGTGGGAGGGGAGCAGGGACACACGTCCTCACTCCGAGGTAGGAGCTGAAAGGATCAGCTCAGGGTATCTCGTGTACCAGTGGGTCTGGCAAGATCCAAACCTGATGGAAGAGCTCTGATTCTCTGGCCAGCTGCAGGCTGTCACAGCAGAGACAGGGAGGAGGCTGGGGTTTGGAAAAACACATGGACTGAAGTGGTGTTAAGCAACCAGCTGCATGTCTGCTTGTTCCAAAGGCTGACACCTCAACAGCCAGGAAAACTATGAGGAGTTTCCACAACTGTCCTTCCTCCTTGCAGCAGCCCCTCAGGCCTGAGCTCGGTGCTAACCAGCTGTTCTGAACTGAGGGCTAATTGCAGCTGAACACAAAGACACTGTTGTTTGCATGGGATGGAGAACATTTATTGCTCAGGCTTCTGCCCACGTTCCTCCCCGGAGCAAAGCAGGCTTCCTCAGATGCCTGTGCTGAAGGTTTGGGGGTGGAGGAGTAGTTCCCACAACAGCTCCTCTGTTTGCAAAGGAAAGGCCTGAGTCACTTGAGGGAGTTCCCATTCACTCCTCAAGTCTTGGGGGCAGAGAAGGAAGGTTTAGAGATAAACATCATTAAATGCTGCAGAACCTGTAGGGCCTGACTGTGACAGGAAGGGATCCTTCCCTCGTGCCAAACGTGACCACGCTGCACCCTGCAGCTGGACTGCTGCCCTGGAGCTGGCGTTTACAGCACTCTGCTGCTGCTTCTTGAAGAAGCAGATTGAAGAGCAGAAGGGAGTTTGCAACATTATCAGCTCTGCCCCGTGTTTGGGGCTGACACCCCCACCTGGGTGAACGCCGTCCACTTCAGAGAAGTTCTTCAGTATTGGTGGCTCCCACATTACTCATGAAAATAAGAGGGGGGCCAGAGCTTTCTGTGGCAGCAAGGTTTCCTCAGAAGGAATTTTTGGAAGGAAAAAGAATGATGTCTGGTAGCCTGATGACCCAGGCTACCAGATCCCTGAAGTTCACATGGGCAGGACCACAGCCTATAAAAAACCATCAAGGGGTCCCACTTACGTGATGCTTATGTACCCTCAAGTAGCTCCCTTGCAGAGAGGTGCTACTAAAATGCTCTGTGACTGAGTTTTTTTCCAGTACTGCCATTTCTATCCCTTGATGGAGTCCAACTTCAGTGGCAGGACAGTCCTACAGCAGCTGCCAAAAGAATTCCAACTTGATTTCCAAGCCTTGCACTAACACACAAAAAATTCCTTTTACATCAACTAAGCGAGATCCTGAATTATTTAGCAAAAGTAAACAATGCAATGTTTGAAGCAACTTTTCAAGAGGGAACTGGACTGAAAATTTCCTGTGAAAGCAACCACAGTACTGTGAGGTGCTTAATGTAAGGGAGGAGGGTGCTCTCACAGCAGTTTAATAGTTTTTAAAAGCTATCAGGCTGTCATTTTCCCATTATAGTGTGAAAAATCAGTTTCCCATTTGTAAGTGGAGTCAGTATAAAATTGAAGTCTTACAAGTAAGAATTTTCTGTTGGGTATTTCAACCATGATAGAGCTATCACTGCACTCAACAATCACCATTATTAGGCTAATTCCTCTTAGTGAGATGAGACATTTCTGCTTTTGATGACATAAATTCTCCTGTGCTGTGGTGAAGCAGCCAGTCCCCACCAAGGCTTTAAAGTCTTTTAAAATCAAAGTCCTTGTTAAAAAAATTTCCAGTCCAAACCTGACTTTGGCTTCCAGCCCTTCCAATTCCTACAGGAACTAATGGAGCCAATGGGGAATGCAGAACAGATGCTGTGACAGTATGACAGCCCCTTTCTTTACCAGCTCCCCTGCAGTATTACACCAACAAAAACCCCAATCAAAAATGGGAAAAAAAAATACTAGAACTCCTAAACATCTTCTGCACAACGACATCATAACACTTCAGAACATGCCTGATCAGATTTTCCACCCTTAGAGAAATGGACAGTTCTTTAAAAGAAGTGGTAACAACTTTTTAAGTCATATACACAAAACCTTTGGTTTTACCTACTTTTTACATCAATTAGGAGTGTTATTATGAGAACTGAGTGCAGAGAAAGGGTCTGGTTTTGCAGGTGAGGGTACTTTGTGAATAAGTCAGCTTAATTCCCTTATCTGAGGGAGTTGACAACGGGAAGAAATGCAGTTTTAAATGTGGAGTAAAGTTAAAGAAAGGTTAAGTTAAAACAAGAGATTCTCAGGCTGATTTAGAGAAATACTTCAAATTTTGAAGCCTGAAGTATTGACACTTTTTGTGCTTCGCACAGATTACAGCTCCCCATGATTACCACTTGTGAGAACTGTATTTAAACTGCTCCGATTCTGTATAAAAATACACAAACTTTGCAAAATACCAACCAATTCAACCAGTAAAACACCGTTCCCAGTCCCAATGTCAAGCACAGAGCTGTCAAGGGGGACCTTGTGCTTTTCCAACCACCTGATTATGCGCACCATGCTTTCTTCTCCAAACCTGGAAAAAACAAGGGCTCAGGTAATTAAACCAGAAAAAATGTACAGAAGGCACAGCAAGTTTATTTCATCACTCACTCTCTCCTGCTTTTGCAAAGCCGCTCTTACTGTTGCTGGAGTAAAAACTGCCATAGCTCATATTCCATGTTTGCTTTGTTCCGATGAAAATTAATCACACAGCCTTAAAATTCACTGAAACACCAACTCTGGGAGGTGAAAACATCCATATATTAAAAAAGGTAGCAGCAAGGGCAACTTGTGGAGCTGAACCTGAGCTCAGGGATAAAAAGCAAATTTGTCAGTAACACACACCTCAATTACCAGCTCAGTTTCTGTGTAATGACACTTGTCCAGGTGTAGCTGAGCAATCTGCACCGTGAAATTGGGCAAGGGAGGAACTGCTGGTTTCAATGGTAAAACTCCCCATCATTTTGTCAGCAACCCATCGAATTGCTGGCTGTGGTTTTGCAATGTCTTTTACGGTAAAGAAACACCAGAAACACTCTGCAGGAATTATTTTGTTTACCAGATTTCCCCGGCATCTCCAATGTCTTGAAAAGTTTGCAGTTCTCTTTCGTACGCAGCATCCCAGCTGGAGTCGCGGGGGAAGAAAGGAGAGGATATCTTAATTAATACTGGGAAATATTTGGATTAAAGAGGGATGGGAAGAAAAATTGAAAGATAGATTAAGGCTAGATATTTTGAAGAAATTGACTGTGTGGGTGGTGAGGCACTGGTCCTCAGCATAGGGAGAACATGAAAATGTGGGACAGAGCCCAGGGAAGGCCTGGAGATGCTCCAAAGGCTGGAGCCGGGCTGGCAGAGCTGGGGGTGCTCACCTGGAGAAGGCTCCAGGGAGACCTCAGAGCCCCTTCCAGGGCCTAAAGGGGCTCCAGGAGAGCTGGAGAAGGACTGGGGACAAGGGATGGAGGGACAGGACACAGGGAATGGCTTCCCACTGCCAGAGGGCAGGGATGGATGGAATATTGGGGAGAAATTGTTCCCTGGGAGGGTGGGCAGGCCCTGGCACAGGGTGCCCAGAGCAGCTGTGGCTGCCCCATCCCTGGCAGTGTCCAAGGCCAGGCTGGACGGGGCTTGGAGCAGCCTGGGACAGTGGAAGATGTCCCTGCCCGTGGCAGGGGTGGCACTGGATGGGATTTAAGGTCCCTTCCAACCCAAACCATTCCGTGATTCTATGAAAGGGCGAGAAGGCTGCACCCTGTGTAGCAGCGCCACTTCACAGAATCACAGACTCTCTAAATAAATAAACACTATATAAACCAGAGACCGGTTTGTGTTGGGAGGGACCTTTAAGACCACTCATTCTCACTCCCCGCGCCGCGGGCAGGGCCGCCTTCCCCAGAGCGGGCGGCTCCGCGCCCCGTCCCGCCCGTCCCCGCCGCGGGGGCACAGCCGGTGCCCGGCCCGTGCCCCGGCACTCACTGCTCTCTGGTGCCCAGCACCGAGGGGCTGAAGGGCTCGTCCCCGGCCACCGCCATGCCCGGCACGCCCCGGAACCAGCGAGCGCTGCGGGCGGAGCGGCCGCGGCCGCTCCCGGGCGGGAGGACCCGGGCTCGGTGCTCCGGGCGTGAGGGGCGGCACGGCCGTCTCCGGAACCCGGGCTGTTTTCTAATCGCTGCCGCTCTGATCGCCGCAGCCGCCCAAAATCCCGTCCTGGGACTGTCCGAGGCCGGGTTGGGTGAGGCGTGGAGCGACCCGGTCTGTGCAAGGTGCTGCTGCCTGTGGCAGGGGTTGTAAGGAAATGGTTTTTAAGGTCCCTTCCGACTCACACCGTTCCGTAATTCCATGAGAATCGGTGCGATATTTAAAATAACTGTTTATTCTTTTCAATATTTATTCGTTGCAAATGTCGCAGACGTTATTGCTGTTACAAGGTTTATTGCAAGGTGTTCTAATTAAAAAAAAAATACAAGAGTGATAAACAGCACTGCTGCACAGTTGCCTCCTGTACAGCTCCGTGTGTGTGTCATAGAACCACGGAATTTCTCCCCAGTATCCCATCCATCGCTGTCCTCTGGCAGTGGGAAACCATTCCCTGTGTCCTGTCCCTCCATCCCTTGTCCCCAGTCCCTCTCCAGCTCTCCTGGAGCCCCTTCAGGCCCTAGAAGGGGCTCTGAGCTCTCCCTGGAACCTTCTCTTGTCCAGCTGAGCACCCCCAGCTCTCCCAGCCTGTCCCAGAGCAGAGGGGCTCCAGCCCTCATCATCTTCGTGGCTTCCGCTGGACAAGCTCCAGCACATCAATGTTCCTCACGACAAGACAGACATGGAGAGGCTGGAGCGTGTCCAGGGAAGGGGACGGAGCTGGGAAAGGGCTGGAGAACTCCTGAGGGAGCTGGGAAAGGGGCTCAGCCTGGAGCAAAGGAGGCTCAGGGGGGACCTTGTGGCTCTGCACAACTCCCTGACAGGAGGGGGCAGCCGGGGGGGTCGGGCTCTGCTCCCAGGGAACAGGGACAGGAGGAGAGGGAACGGCCTCAGGCTGGGCCAGGGAAGGTTTAGATTGGACATTAGAAGGAATTTCTTCACAGAAGGGGTGATTTGACTTTGGAAGGGGCTGCCCAGGGAGGTGGTGGAGTCCTCAACCCCTGGAGGTGTCCAAAGAACCACTGGACGTGTCACTCAGTGCTTTGAGCTGGGTGACGAGGTGGTGATCGGTCACAGATCGGGCTCGATGGGCTCGGAGGTCTGTTCCAAACTCAGTGGTCCAAAATCTCGCTCCCAGTTTCCCCTCCCTGCCATATGGGTACCCGACTTCCCCCCGGGACTACATTGCCCATGAAGCCCCGCGGCGCCGCCGGAAGCGGGCGTGCGTCCGGCGCGCGTGCGCCCTGGCGGCGGCGGCGGCGGTGTGTCCGTCATGGCGGCGTCCATCTCCGGCTACACCTTCAGCTCCGTGTGCTACTGCAGCGCCAACAGCAGTGCCGACCACGTACGTGTCCCCCGCTGCCGCCCCGGGTTTGCGGGGCTCCCTCACACTGCTCCCCCGCCGGCAGCTGCGCTGCGGGGCTGCCAGGCCGCGCCGCCGCCGGTGCGGCCCGGCCGCGGGTCACAGCGGGCGGGGGCGGCCCCAGACGGACACAGCAGGGCGGGATGTGGGGCGTCCGGGCGGCTTCCCGCGGGTTGTGGGGTGTCCGGTATGTGGGGTGTCCGGGATGCTCCGCGGGGTGCCGGGATCTGGGGTGCCCGGGTTGCTCCCTCCCGGGTAGGATGTGGGGTGTCCCGGCTGCTCCCCGGGATGTGGGGTGCCCGGGGTGCTTCTCCCGGAGTGTGGGGTGTCCAGGATGCTTCCCCCGGCATGTGGGGCGTCTGGGCGGGGTGTGGGTTGTCGGAGCGGGGTGTGGGATCCCTCGGGATGTGGGGCGCCTGCGGTGCTCCCCTCGGGATGTGGGGTGCCCGGGCGGGATATGGGGTGCCCGGGGTGCTCCCCGCGGGGTGGGGCTCCCGCAGGACACGGGTTGTGGGTGGAAAACGCTCCTGTAAAAGCTCCGTGAGCGGCTTTCCAGCAGCTGCGACTGACCACGGGCGCAGTGCAGAGCCGGGGTGTTGCCGAGTCCCTCGGTTTTGCTGGCACATTTTTAGCCTGAGCTTGCTCTTTTTCTCTGCACCTTGTGCCAAAACCTCCTGATTCCAGCTCATTCTCCTTCCTCATTTTGGCTAGGGATAGAGAGTAAGTTAATTTACCTTAAAATTACCATACTTTTAAATTGCCTTCTGCGTTTTACAATGGTTGTTGTTCAGGCTCCAGCCCAGTCTCCACACTAAAATTTGTGTAAGTCCCTGCAGGTTTAAACTCCTCTTGCCTTGGCTTTGCTGGAGCAGAGCAGCATCGTGCTCAGGCCTCCTTCTTTTCCCACAGCAGCTGGGGCTGGGGCAGAGCCCTCCTTTTGCGATGTGTTTGCCTTGTGTAAGTTGTGTGTAGAATGTTCCTTTTGGATAACCCATCCCTGTGGTGTTGTAAAAAGATGTTGGCAAAGCAGAAAATCAGCTTTGGTAGAACCTCAGGGCAGTTTATACCTGCTGCAGCTCAGATGTGTCTTTCAAAGTTCATCTTTGTTTCAGTTTCAGGCTAAGAACGTTACAGTAAATGACTGCATGTAGTGGATTTTTTCCTATTTTTAATCTTTTCTTTTTTTCTTTTAAAATTGCAGGAAGGATTTCTGCTGGGAGAGGTGAGACAAGAAGAGACTTTTAGCATTAGTGATTCACAGATCAGCAACACTGAATTTCTGCAAGTGATAGGTAAGTGATGTAACTTTGAGATGTTCTGAAATAGGCACTGCTCAGGTTTCAGGTTTTCGGGAGGTTTCATTAAGAATTGTTTCACTTGTGAGACCATCACAGGATGTCAGACTTTCAGGTTCACGTTTGCCACAGTGTGTGTTTGTGGTTGAGATGTGAGGAAAGGAAACAAATCTTTGCAAGTTACAGGGGTTTTATGCGCCTCCCTTTATGGAGGAAAGGTCATTTATTGAAGACATTTCTCTGCATTCCGTGATGGAGAAATTACTGTGGGGAATTTCCTGCTTGATACAGTTGCCTAAATACAGCATGTGCTCAAAATAAAATGAATTCATTGCTTGATTTACTGATACTGCAAGGGGCAGATTTTCAGTAGCAGGTTTGGACGGATGGCTGGGAGCTGGTGACATCATGAACTGTCACACCAGGGCTGGACAAGGAATATTTGTCAGGCATTTGTTGATCAGCACAAGTTCTGTACAGCTGATCTGCTGTGAAAAAGGAACGAACATCAAAGATCTTGCTGTTAAGTGTTGGTTGAAGGAGATTGTTTTAGACATGAGTGAGAAGTTGTTGCATCTTTGGTTTATAGAAAAGAGGAAGGCCCTGAAAGAAGCTGCTTTTTTGTTTCTGGAGAGATATATATATAACCAGCTGTTAAAATATATGTAAACCTTCCTAAAGACCCAAGCATGCCCATAGCTGGCTTTGTGAATGTGATCCCAGATAACAAAGCAGGGTGTGCATAAAGCTCAGTGAAAACACCAACGGCTCTGGATTGACTCTCAGATGTTATTCTGACACAGGACAGGTGGTCTGGGGACATGTGCAGTGGTACCACATTACATCTCAAGAGATTTCTCACCTTGGAGTGGTGATGGTTTTGTGCTCTGGACTCCAGAAGGTCGAGTAGTTTCCTGTTTCGGTTATTCCTAAGAGAATGTGGGTGGTAAATTGACTGTGAAGTATCAGTTATGAGGTAAATTACAGAACTTAAAGGCATAGCATTTTTTACGTGTGCATGCAATCACTGTCAGAGTGTTGCTGATGGCTCTGTGTGTTCAGACAAAACTGACAGAGCCAGTCATTTTTAGGTTTTTAAATTAGACCTTGCTCTTCAGTGGTCACTGATCTTGGTTATTGTTGGCAGTGATGTCACCACCTGCAGCCTTGGCCTGGTTTCCTAAACCAGGTGTTTGTGGTGTTAAAAATTGCTCCCTTTTTAGATCACCCCTTTGTCACATTATTGGTTACAGTGACTTTGTGAAAATGGAGATTACCCACTCCTGGAGACCTTCTGTATATTTTTTTGTTTGCCATTTTTGCTTCAATATTTATTCATCAGGATTAACTCTCGGACTCCCAGTTCAGCTCACGAGATTGACAATTGTGGCACTGTTGTCACAGATGAGTTTTAATCTTCTTCTGTGTCTCCTTAGTATTGATGTTTAAATATGTAAGTGTGTGTACATAGTATGTGTACTAGAGATATATATAAATCAATCAATGTGTAAACCTTCAATTTAGAATGTTGGCTGCTTCATGTGGTCTGAGCAGGATGCTTCTTGCTTCCTGTTTCTCAAAACACAAGGTCTGTTTAGCAACATCATCACCCAAGAATCAAGAGTGTTGTTGCAGTCAATGTACTTGCTGGAAGGAATTGGTCTAAGCAGGAGTAATTGTACTTGCAGGCTTTGCTAGCAGATTGTTTCCACAGATTCCTGCACGATGGTGTGAAAATATTAGAGTTGATACAATTTTATATCAAATAAAGGGAGTCAGTAACTCTTAACAACAGCATCCTGAGGAGTTGTTGCCAGTGAGATTGTGCAGTTTCTCAGGCAGTGTGCCTGGAATGGGTGCTCAGGGCCTTGTTTTGATAGACACCAAATGTGCTGAGATGTGAATATGTGCTGTCTGCTGTTCTTGGGAATTGTGATCCATCCGCTGGTGCCTCTGCTGAGATGGCAAACCCTGAGCAGCCCGTGGCTGCCAGAGCAGCAGGTGGTGAGTCACTGCAGGGAGGCAGAGCCTGAGCAAAGTTATTGCTAAACACTCCGGTGGGTTCTGGTGGAGGAGCTGGAAATATTTGTGCTACATCATCACAGAATCCCAGGGTGGTTTGGGTTGGAAGGGACCTTAAAGCCCATCTTGTTCCACCCCTGCCACGGACAGGGACACCTTCCACGGTCCCAGGTTGCTCCAAGCCCCTGAAAAAAATAAGTGATGCTTGCTGTTGGAAAGATAGTGTAGATTGGATTTTTACTCTTTTCTCACTCTTCTCTGAGATTGCTGACATGTTGCAACCTCTGCTGATTAAAAAAGCATCTTAGCATTTATTACAACCTTTTCAATGAAAAAACACTGCCCTGACTTTTTAAGATTTCATATAGAAAAATTATAAAGTACAGCTGAATGTTTTGAAATTGCTTTTAACCCCTTTTCTCATTAGAGATTCTGTTTGCCTTGCCTCTTTAAACACTACAATGTACGATATTTCAGTGCTTCCCTTCCCCATCCCTTTTTTTATTCATTGCTGCTGTAATAAACAATGTATGTGAATGCAAGTAAGCTGTTGTGGAAAGGTGTAGCAAAAAGAAAGCAAAAATCAGAAATGCCTTTGTGAGGAGTTTGCAACTGCAAAATAGTATCAAAAGTGTGTATTTGAGGCTCAGATAAATCTCTGTGTATCTGACCAAGTGTATGCCTTGCTTATTAAAATATTTTTCTATGTAAAAGGGCAAATTATAAAGTGAAGGCAGTTTTCTGGGTATGGTGCTGTGTCATCCAAGTGTTTTTGAGACATTAAGGGCAGCGTGTGGTCTGACACAAATGTTTTCTTGCTCAGTAGCCCTGATGTGGAAAGTTCATGCAAGATATGCCACTGTAATTTCTCTTTGCCTGGAGCAGTTGGATATATGTCACCTTTTTTTTGTTTGTTTGTTGTTGCAGAAATCCACAACCATGAGCCTTGTTCAAAACTCTTTAGGTAAGCTTTTTTTGTTGTCTTGCTGTGGTGGCTGCAGAATACAAAAAATGAGGGGCTGCCTGCAATATATTAGCATTTCAAATGTCCCTACCAGTGTTTGCTCATCTGATGGTTTTACAGAAACACAGGGAAATGGCACCAGCCATGACAATCGAAGTAGAGGTTTACAGTTTTAGTAGTAGTTTGGAAGGGGTTTATTTCTCTATCTCTTTGGATTTCCATCTTGTGTAGCTGGTGGAGGTAGGGCAGCAGTCAGGTCAGCTCATTTCACTCTGATGATGAGGATGAACGTCAAAATCAATTTAAACTATTGTAGTCTTAGGCTGGCTCTGCCTGGGCCTGGTGGGTCACAGCATCCCCTGTGTGCCCTGACCCTGGTAACTTGCTGGGTTAACAAATTGGTTTGTACTTAGTGGTACCAACCTGCATCAACTAATTACTGTAAAATTTTCAGCTTTCTAGTTATTTTTGCCTTCTGATCTCCTGAACTCCAGAATTTAAATTAAATATGGGGCTAATATATTCTATTTAACAGCTCCCATCTATTTACATGTAGATTTTCTGTATAGTCTTCACTTGTTACACAGTGATGGCTACTAAAGCGCTGTCTAGAATTCCTTCTGAGAAGGAATTCCCAATTAATCTCCTCTTGTCTTGAGAGATTTCCAGCCAATTAAGAAGACACAGTAGCTTAGACATTATGATTGACACTGGCTGCATTAAAGAGAAAAGCTGCAGTCAGTCACTTGCTGGCTGATAATTACAGAGAGGGTACTCTTAACCCAGTGATTTAAATGCTGCAGACTCCACACATGGAGATAATATCCCAGTGTCTGGTCAGCTCCTCCTGGATCCCAGGGATGCTTTGTGCAGCACATATCCAAACGGATCACGTTCCCTGCTTCCCCCAGGCAAGGAATTGGTTGTTAGTGCTGGAGCTGATGGAGGAAGGGGAGCAGGCAGGATCTCACTGCGTGCTGCTGCTCAGGAAAGCTGATGAATTCATTTACTGCACAGCACCAGGAACTCTCACAGCTCATACACTTTTTATCAGGACCAGAGCATGCTGTTGGTTATTCCTGTAAAGCACAGACAGAGAAAGAGTTGGATATCCACTGCTTACCAGGATTAAAAGAAATATTGCAAACATGGATTGAAAAGATTGTGACAATATAACATACTGTCTCAAGTTAGTCATTAGTTGTAGTCTGGGTTTTCCCAACAATTTACACCTTGAAGCAAATGATACTTCCACCTTTATTTACCAGCCAAGCACTGAGCTCCGGATTTGGTGGTTTTTTACCCCACCCCACAAAAACTGAGATCATAGACCCCTAAACCAGAGCGTTTTCCTGCATTGCTTTAGGTGTTAGTGATATCAGCTCTTGAAAGAGACCAAGGAGGAATCTGTTTTCAAGTGTTTTTCCTTTTATCATGCAGTATGATCTATTTGAATTTCTAAACCTGTCTGCATAGGTAGATTTATAAATTCCTAAATCCGTCACGTCCACGAAATAACGACATGTCAGGGTTTGGGTTCAGCTGTGGAAGCAGAACCATATGGAAAGACCATGAGTTATTGCTGACGTTTTTGGCTTCAAGGGTGCAACCATGTGAGTGTAACTGCAGGATTGGAGCTCAAGAAGTTGATTTGGAGTTGCATGTAAAATGGCCCTGCTTTCATTTCCTCTAGGCTGGTAGGCTTCTGATTATCACAGCAGGGTTTTACAGAATGCTGGTCAAAATAAAATTGCACAGTGCACTTCTGTTGGTAAAAGTAAGGCTGTGGAAGTTGCTTTGTATTGTCTAGAATGCCATCTACTTGTAGAACAATCAAAAGTAGAAATTATTTACTTTATGTGTAAGAAGTGTGTATGAACTGTGTACCCACCTTTCTCTCTTCCTTTTTGTTCAAGCTTTTACGACTATGCAGGCAAAGTTAATGAGGAGAGTTTGGACAGGATTCTTAAAGACAGAAGAAAAGTAAGTTTTCTATCTTTTCCTCCTGTTGCAGGCATTAGAAAGAGTGGGTTTGGAAAACAAATGGGTAAAAAAAGGTGGTTAACTAGAAGAAATACTTCCCTTCACAAATCTGGTGGTTTGTTTTGATCCAGGGCTTATCCTGTACAGAAGTTGTTGGATTTGTGGTGCTTAGAATAAACTGGGGACAATGTCTAATTTCCCTGAAGAAATGTAAAAGATTAAAGTGCAGGTCTCCAGAAGTGTAGGGCTGTATTGATCCTCTCAAACTCAAGTCTCTAGGAATTCCGTTTGTTTCATTGTCCTAAAGCTTTTGGGTAATGGCGATACCACAGTTTTAGCCCCTTTATTCTCAGAAGGTAAATCTGTGTCTCTCAGGTAACACTTTGGGTTTTCTCTGATGTAATTTGATTACAGAACGTTATTGGATGGTACAGATTTAGGAGAAACACTCAGCAGCAGATGTCATATAGAGAGCACATCATTCATAAACAGCTGACACACATCCTTGGAGTGCCTGATCTCGTCTTCCTTCTCTTCAGCTTCATTTCCACTGCAAATAACTCAACCCACGCTTTAGAATATGTGCTTTTTAGACCAAACCGAAGGTAAGCAAACTCTGTCAATGAACCAATCCTCATTCTTTGTTCTACTTCTTACTGCTGTTCTTTAAACTATTTAGCAGTTTGTACAATTGCACTTAGAGAAGGCTTTGTGTTTGTCCAATGATGTCTTGGGGTGCTTGTTAGTGATGACAGGTTTTGGGGTTTTTTTGGTGCAAATAATTTATACATTAAAATTAGGGTGAGCAAAAATGCTTTTCAGTCTCTAAATCATCAGACAAAAAATGTATTTTGAGAGACATCAGATGTCATTACCATGTTTCTTATAGTGGTTCTGAAGGTTTGAGTGCACATTTCAAAGGTTCTAAGAGGTGTGGAGATGGCCCTATACTAAGGGAGTTTTTGATCCTGCATTTATCTTGAACATAGCTTATAATATTCAGCTCCTTTTATAACAAACCTAATGCAGAAGCTTTAAAATTAGATGAGTTCTGATCATCAGAGGGATGGGATAATATCAAGGCTTTTGTAAAGAATCTTTTTCCAGTGAATTAAGAAAGCTTTCTGAACTTTCTCTGCAGGTATAATCAAAGGGTGTCACTTACTATTCCTAATCTAGGCAACACTAGTCAGCAGGAATACAAAGTTTCTTCAGTGCCAAATACTTCTCAGAATTATGCCAAAGTTATTAAGGAACACGGGTAAGGACTTTTCCTTTTTAAATAAAGTAGTCATCGAGCTCTACACTCTGTACCTCCCAGAGAACACTACAAATGTGCATGTTGAGCAGCAAAAAAACGGTTCTGGAGGACAGTGATCAGTTCCCAGGGTGCTTTTTTCCTGCTTGGAACTGGATCTTTTAGAAGAACCAAGGGAACTTGGTGCACTCTTCAGAAAAGCAGAGTTGGTGTGGCCAGGCCATGCTGGGGCCCTGCTGGCTGGAAGCTTCTGACTTGATTTCCACCCACCACCCACCTCCCCAAGGAATTCCGTGTGCAGGCTTGGTTTAAAACTTGAACTCTGCTTCAGAAACATTGAAGTCTTGTTGTTTTTCTTAAGTATTTTCAATTAAATGCCATAAATTCAAAGTAGCTTTTCTGGCTGTTAACAATGAAATTATACAAGCTTAAAGATTTTGGCACAAGTTTAATCTCATTCAAATGAGACTTTATTGTTCAGAAGGAATTTTGGTATTGAATATGCTGCTGTCCAAATTTTGGTTTATGACAGTATGTACTATTGCTAAAACAGGATATTTAGCAATAAAATACATGTTTAAAATACAGTGATAGACTGCTTAACAGGAATTCAAAGACAGCATGAGCTAGAACCCTGTATTGTCTTTTCTCACTAATGATTTCTGCTTTACTTTCATTTTTAGTACTGATTTTTTTGACAAAGATGGAGTGATGAAGGACATCAGGGCTATATATCAGGTTTATAATGCACTTCAGGAAAAAGTACAGGTAACATCCTTTACTCCATATTTATCTGTATATATGTGGCATCTTTTATTCATCCTTTGGTTAAAGCAGGAGCGAAGGAGATGGAGATTTTTAAAGCTCATAAACCATTATCAGGAACTGGAGGGAAATAAGTCTGATTTTAAGTGTTTCAGTTTCTTTTTAATGTGAGCATTTACAGTGGCTGCTGTGAAAGTGGTTGGTACGAATATCACCACGAATATCAATTTTTGCAAGTAAATGATTTAATACTTAGTGATTTATGGGAGGTGTTAGTCATTTTTAAGGGTTTGCAGTGAAGAGAAGCCCTGCTGAAGCCTGTAGGGATTTGCAGAGGTTTAAAAATGACTCCTGGCTCTGGGTATATGGAGCATGAGCAGAGCACCATCTGTTAGTTAAAACTTGTGAACGTTTTGTGTGGAGCATGAGTGAATCCTGCTCCAAATGTGCCAAAGCATCTGAAAATGCCTCGAGTGTCAGCTCTGCTCATTGTGAGCTTGTCAGTTCACAGCTTGTCCTGTGTGAAGAGCCGTGGAGCTGTGCTGCCCCGGGAGCTCACACATCTGCTAATGGTGCTGGAGTCGCAGCTTGTTCCCAGGCTTTCCCTTTCATCTGCCCTGGGGGGATTCGGGTCTCTGCTCCAGCTCAGCTCTGCTGGTTGGCTCCTGAAGCAGGGAACAAAGCAGGAATCCCTCCAGCCATCCCCTGCACCTGCCTGCACAGGGGGGAGCTGCTCTTTCTCACGGGGAAGTTGCTACTTCCAACCTCCTTTGGAAGGTGGGTAAGGAAGACACTTCCACGGCAGCTTCAGGGAATAGGAAAATTTATCTTCAGGGATGTATCCATTAGCTAATGGCATTATTGTGTAAGGCTGGTCCTGCCAAGAGCATGGCTGTCCTTTGTGCTCCTGCTGTTGTTTCAGTTACTGCCTGGAAAAATGGAACTGGGGTTCTTTAGCCTGGAGAAAAGGAGGCTGAGGGGAGACATTGTTGCTCTCTTCTCCCAGGCAACAAGGGGCAGGAGGAGAGGGAACCGCCTCAAGTTGCAGCAGGGGAGGTTTAGATTGGAGATTAGGAACAATTTTTTCACTGAGAGGGCTATCAGGCATTGCAACAGGCTGTCCAGGACAGTGGTGGAGTCACCAGCCCTGGAAGTGTTCTCTTCAAAACTGATCATGGTTAATGATCATGACCAATACTTAATTTCATAGCATCACTGCATGGCTTGGGTGGGAAAGGACCGTAAAACTCATCTCATTCCGCCCCTTGCCATGGACAGAGACACCTTCCTTTCACAAGCAGATGCTGTGAGGACATCCATCCTAAACACTTCTAGGATGGGACACTAACCAACTTTGATCTTATTACACATCCTCTGTCATGATGAATTATTTGGAAATTCTTCTCCTATAACACAGCAACAGCAGTAAAGAAAACAATCTTGAGGTTGAATATTTCTGCTACAGTTAAATCCTGCTTTTAGTTTTGTGCTTCAATGCCTTCTTGTGTGGTAGTAGCTTTATTAATGTTGTCCTGAAACTATTTCCTGTATTTATGCCCAATCTTAGCATATCTTATGTTTTTCTCCCAGGCAGTATGTATAGATGTAGAAAAAAGTGAACGTGTTGTTGAATCTTTTCAAGCTGATGTAAACAAGTTAAAAAGGCAAATCGCACAAAAGAAGAATGAAAAAGAACAAGAAATAAGTAAGTTGCCTTTTAATTACCTTTTTTTTTTTTTTTTTCACAAGCAGATGCTGTGAGGAGAAAGATTTTGTGGAGTTAAAATAATTGTTGTATTGCTGATAACTCATGGGGAAAAAAATCCCTTTGGGAAGGGCAATATGATGGATTTATGTTGGGTGACACCTGAGCTGTGAAAGTTTGTGTTGCAGGTATTTCTGCTGGAGTCACCCAGTGTTAGCAAGCTTAAAATACAGGAGAGACAACACTGTAAAGAAAGAATGAGCAAGTCAGTTCTGGAAATAACATAGGAAAAGGTCAGTTGTAGGAAAAGATAAGTGGAAAAAAAGCGCTAAACACTGGAGAGATTCCTTCTGAAGGAAAGAAACAGGGTACTGTGCTCACAGGCCAGGAGCTATCCATGGTTTTATGAAGTCTTTATTCCCACTCCCATTGGCTGACTTAGTGGTACAGATGTTTAGCATTGAAATACCACTTTCCAATGTTGAAGTAAATCTTTGTAGGTGTTGTTCATCTCATTTTGCTGCTCCATAATTTCCTGAGTCAGTGAGACTTGCTGTGTGAGCAGGTTCGGCTGGTTGCCACACTGTCCCTCCTTCCTGAAAACTGACTGGCCTCAGGAGACTTTGGTTAGCAGTAGAGAAGTTTTGTGAAGCACTTGGTTCTTTTCGAAGAGGCGTTGCTGATCTAATTGAATTTGTGAGTGCAAGGGAAGACTGAAGGTAGAGAGAAGGGGCAGAGAATAGGCAAATGGGAAGTAAGATTAAAACTCAAATAATTCATAAGCAAACCACATATTTCAGCAAACACTGTCTCTCTTTACCCATGTTTTGAAATGCTAAGCAAATAAGGAAATGTTGTCATTTTAGCTACAAAGTGTTTTTTATTATTTCTGTTACCTAAAGCAGTGTCTGACAAAAAGATGGTTTAGGTGGGTGAGCACCCTAAACTCCGCAATGGGCCTGCTGCTGCTATGACTGGTACTTCAATTTTCTCCAGGCAGCAAGGTACCCTTATCACATGAGCATTTTAGAGCACAGTTTGATCTGTCAGCCCAAGTTCTTCTTTCTCTGAACCTCAAAGATAAGGGAACAGAGCCAGGATTAGCCCAGGACCATTTAAAAGGTGGAAGTAAATGAGTCACTGCTGTTTCCTGCTTGGCTGTAGATGAAGTAGGCAGGGAACTGCTACCATGGGGAAGCAAAGGTGGGTATTTAGTGTGGCTGGAGCTGATCCCAGCACAAATGGGAAAAGCTGGGGGAGGAGGAGGAGAAGGAAGAGCAGTCAGTGCTCAGCTCTAGGTACTACCAGGGAGATACAAATGCCGGACTGAGAATTCATGCCAGAGCAGATAATCATGTGAGAGGCTGAAACAAGAAAACATGCAGCATGGAGCTCTGCAGTATTTTTAGAGGTGAGTAGTTAATTACTGAATCTGGCCTTCTGTTCCCTCACTTGCTCAATGCTGGAAGAATTTCCTCGGTTTTAGTGAGGAGAAGGGAGCATTTGATTCCAATTCCTGCGGGAGTGTTGTGTGAGAGCTTGGTGTTCTTACAAACTTTAGGTTAACAGGTTATGACTTACACACTCCAGCATAAAAGGCAGTCGAGACTTCAGCTGCCAGATCACTGAAATAGTTCTGTACATGGAGCAGGATGTTCCAGGCGTTGGTGAGTGCTGTGCTCCTCCCAGATGCCAGGAAATCTCCCACTGCAGTCCTCCTGTTGCGGCCCAGAAATGGAGTGCTGTTATGTAGCCACTTGAGGGAATATGTTCTTTTTATTCCCACGAGACAGCTCACTGACTTGGTTAAAGGAACTCTTCACCCTCCATTTGTGGTTTCTCCAGAAATATGGCGTTACAGTAAACAGAGCTGATCCCATTGTGCCCATCACCTTACACATCCCAGTGTCAGTTCTGGCAGGTTTGTTGGTTCATAACCCCTTAGGAACCAGTCAAAAACCTCAGTCTCTCCCAGTGCTTAGCAAAACTTCCTGCCAGGAAGTCTTTCCTTGTGTCTAGTGTACAGTACTCTAACTTACCTTTCTGCAGCAGCCTCTTAGGCACATTTAAGAATAAAATGGTTTCCTCAGTCTTCCCTACTGATCCCAGTTATTCCAGCCTTTCCTATGTTTTAGATCTCTGATGAGCCCCTTTTTTTTTGTAGTTTCTTCAGTTTTCCCTATTTTTTAAACTGTGGTGTTCAAAATTAGATCTATTCCAGTTGTATTTTTAGCAACTATAGTGAAATGTTACATACCTGTATCTCCACAGCTGAGCACACCTCATGCATATTGATATTTATAGTTTACATAAATCAAGTTTCTTTTCTGCAGAAGGATGCAAGTGTTCCTCATTTTGCAGGTTTTGCAGTTCATTATTCCTGTGCACGTCTTCCTCAATTTATTTTCCAAATCAGCTCATTTAAGATGACTTTCACATTCCTGTTCTGATACCCTGCTATACTCCCAGCTATAATTCCATCATTTAGGTTTTTAATGTGAGTGCAGTTTTTAAAATAATAATTTGAGGGAAGAAGGCGTATGGTGACTTCTTTGCTGGGGATATGAGATTGTCCCCTGGCACAAGGGGCATTGGAAGAGAAAGCACAAAGTGATATTTTTAAGATGTAACATCAAATACCAATTATCCTGGATGAAAAGTGAGTTAAGTTTTACTGAATAAGACTCAGGTGGAGAGGAGCAGGCTGGTTGAGCCCTAACGCAGGTGCTTTTTGATGTGAGAAGGAACTGAAAAATACAGAGAAAAGGTGAGGTGGAAACAGCAACAGGCTATGGAAACATCCTGTAGCTGTGTTTTTTGGGAGCTTTAGCTGAGGGAAATGATCTGTACAGGATGACTGTGCACATGAAAGTGTAGCACGCTTGCACTTGGATAGTTTATTTGCTTTCTGACTCATTTTGGGTTTGAAATGGGATCACTGGGATAATTGAGCTGTGCTGATCCTGATGAGCTTCATGGCTGTACTGCTAAATTTAGGGAAGTTTGTCACGCTCAAAGAGCAGGATGCAGCGCTAAGCAAGATTTGATGTGATGGTCAGGGGTAGTGTATTGATGACTCTGTAAGCCTAAAATGAGAAGTATGAAAGATGAGTGGAGCAGGCTGAGAGGACAGGATCCAGTGCTGGAGATGGAAAGCAGTGCCAGGGATGAACATTTGATGACGAGCAGAAAGAAAGAAGAGAGGACAGGGCAAGGTGGTCACAGCTCGGGTATGTGAAGCACGTTGCCAAGAAATCATTAAGTACCCCCTGTTCTTTGCTTTGTAGGAATGCAGCAGGCAATTTTAAGCAGGCAAATGCCAACAGATAACTTGGAACCCATGTTTGTTCCACGAATGTCCTACACTGGGTTTGCTGTGGAAGGCTGCACACTTGAAGATTCCGACGTGTCCGATCCTCCCCCGCCCTACTCGGATTTCAACGCAACCACTCAAGACAGTTCTGTCAGCCCCGGGCTCCTGGAGAGCAGCGTCTTCATGCCTCGGCCTCAGGCAGTCGGTTCTTCCAGTTACGTTTCCACAACTGCAGGATTGAAATATTCTGGCAATGGAGCATCCATGCCAGCTTCCCAAAGAGCGCTCGCTGACAATGGTGACGAGTCAGAAGACAGTGATTATGAGAATTTGCTTGAACCCACAGAGTCCTCTGACAGTGAATACTCACAGACAAGGGAGTCACGACCTTCAGCACATCCCGATGGTGATTCCAGGAACACTCAAACTTCTCAGATTTGATAGGGGGGAAAACAAAAAAAAAAAAAATCCACATGACACTGTTTTTTCATAATTGTTACCGAGAGATTTTGGGGATTTAACCCGGAGGAAATGAACTACACAGGATTAACTGTGCACACAAAATGTAGAAGACTTGCACTAGATGGTTTATTCACCTTGTGATACATTTTGCAAGTTTTATAATGGAATCATTAGGATAATCAAGTTGTACTAATACTGATGAGGTTCATGGATGTACTGGTAAATTTAGGCAAAATGAAATTTATAGAGATCTTGTAGCTTTTGTTGCCATATTTTCTTTAAGACAATAAATTGGGATGTAGTAACTAAGCACAGTTAGTCTACAGATAATGTTCTCAAATCAAAACTTACCTCTTGCACTATCATGCCTTGAACTTTAATTTTTGAAAGGGAATAAATATATCAGCCGCCTTCAGAATAGCTTTCTATGGTAAGCCAAATTGGCCTTTGCAAGCAAAGAAATTTTGATAATTCTGAGAAGCCTGATGGGAAAAGTTGTGGTCAGCCTCCTCCTGTGGGCATGCCCTCATCCGAGGAGGGGTTTGGTTCGCCCTTTTTTACTAGCAGAATGTGTCTCACTTCAACTGATGGTTGCCTTTTTCCCTGTAAAGGGTGTGTGTGTGGTGGGATGCCTGGTAAATCATCCAGATGAATGTCATAAATGGAATTATTCTGGTTTCACTGGGTTTACAATGACTTTACGCCACACTAGCCTCATTTATTGTCTCATGTGTTCTTTTAGCATAAATATGAAGTGCACATACAGGAGTAAATGACCGACAGAAGTAGTAAATTCCATCATGATTGGACTTTGGAGTCTGCAAATTACAAACATCAGAGACTGCTTCTTGCATTTTATTTGCATCTGAGAATTGGATTTACGCTTCTAGATGAGTTATTTTATGTAATAGATAGGGGATAGGGCAGGAGAAGATTGTTTGGAGAGTCCCCTGGGTTTATTACCTCTTTTCCTCTGGGTGAAACATGTAAATGATTATTTTAATTTGAATTACAGCTCTTGTCAGAAAACTGCCGTTTGGGATAAATGAAGTGTGGTATATTTAGAGAATTTCATGTTTGGATGCACTTACTTTTATTTAAATACTGCTTGTATGCTAACGTTGCCCAAAATATGTGAAATTGTGCCACTAAGAAGTTTGTATTATTGGACTTTATCCCTGATGTGTAAATGAGAAAATACACATTTTAAGATGAGGTTATCTGCAGTATTTATCACTTTGAGGTGTCAATAGCCACTTCTTCGGTTTGCACCCAGAACAGCAAAGCAGTTGCTTAAAAATGTTAAATATCTCAAATTTACACACTGAAATTTTAGTCTTTTGGATCATATCCATAAGCAAAAGTCTGTTCATGACCCTCTCCTTACCTGTACTGAATGAAGCAAAATCACTTTGGGAAAAAACGAGACGTTAAAATTGCCGCTCTTCTACCGAGTGTCTCCACCTTTAAACATCTAGTGCTCTGGTTTTAACTATTTTCCATTGTTCTCATTAGCCTTAACTGGATGGATTTTTGCCTTGGAGTGTTGCAATCCCTGGAACAGAGACCTCGCTGCGGAGTCCCCACCTGTGAGCACCTGTGGCTCAGGTGTGAACGCGTCAGTGCTGGAACCAGAACCGACAGGTTGGCAGCCACCGTCTTGATTTTTATTCTGCACAGAAACCTGCGAAATGTACAGCTCTGACAAAGCAGTTCAATGTGAGAATAAAATCTTATTTAATCCTAACACAGATTTTAATGCTTGTCAGGAAGAGCTCACTGGGAAGCAGAAGTGCAGCTCAGCAGTGGTGGTTTGTTCAGGCCGGTCTGTTTGTGGGACGGAGGGGATGTGTCGGAGGGAGTGTTCCGTGCCTGACAGCTGTGCTTATGTTTATACAAGATCCTTGAATTCTGGGGTTATGTAACAAAAAATACCAAAAGTTCTGCTTGCTTTTCCATGCACCATGTAGGTGGAACAGGTGTCATCGTGCCCTCCAGCCAGTGCTACCTGCAGGTATTTTCATTCAGTATAACTGCTGATTCCCAAGTACAAAGGGTATGGCTTTATTTATATATATATATATATTTAATTCAGGTAATATTCTGGCAAAAATACACCTGATGAGACTTTGCAGTTTTCATGATGCTCCTGTTAAAAACAACAGTGTTGGGTTGTGATCTGTCAGAAGGCAACGGGGAGCAGCTTTAATCCTGAATTGTGGAGTTTCACACCTGTGAAACACCAGGTTTCCAGTCTTGACTCCTGGGCAGTCCCTGCTGGTGATTCCCAGGAGCAGGGCCTGGAGCTGTGTCCTCTCACTAACAGGGAGGCAGCATTGAGGAAAAGCTACTGGAAATTGGCTTCTGTGCCCTTCAGTTCCAGATCCCAGAGTTTTCCTGGTACAATGAAATATTTTCTGGGTGATTGTGAGAAACCTGGAATCGCTGTTCCCTTTATTTCCAGATTTACTCTGATTCCCCCTCTGCTGATAGCAAGAAGAACAGGAATGCACCATCTGGGAAGCCTCAATGAATTAGAACTATCACATATGCTTACAAAAGGAAGCATCATCAAATATTTCTGAAATTAGCTTGGATTGACACTCTGGGAGTCTCCAAGTCCTCTCTTTGCTTATGGGATGGAAGGTGTTGGCAGAAGGATGAGTGAGCATTGTTAATTTTGGCATATTCATGACTGTGCAGGTTTGGAGTTCATGTCTCACATCTCTGGGGACATTTCACTGCCTCTGACATGTCCTGAGTTAAAATGTAAAGAGAAGCTGTTACTGTTGGTGTAGCATCAAGATAAGACAAGCAAACTGATAAAACTCCTGTTAAGTGGGAAGGTGCTTCTGAGTACACTGACTGTAACTAGAATCAGTCTGAAACTTTGCTTTTTTTGGTGCTGCAAGGTTTATTTTAAGGTTGTTTTTTTTTTTGATAACAGACTTGCTTTGCTTGGTTCTTCCATGGTTCTGTCTCTGAGCAGTCTGTGGATCAGCATGAAAGATGTTGGTCTCTGGCTTCCTTTGAGGAGAATCTTCCCCTGGCTTTCTCTTTTCTCTCCAACTGCTGTGGTTTCACACACGCATTTCTCTGTCACTTTAGATTTGTGGGGGGTATTTGCACGTACCTTTGTAGTGCTCTCTTCTGTAGCTTACGGATTTGGGAAGAAAACAGAAGTTTAATTAGAGTTTCATTAGTAAATTGGTAAGTACTTGGACACCTTCAGTGCCTAAAGGGGCTCCAAGAGAGCTGGAGAGGGGCTTTGGACAAGGGCATGGAGGGACAGGACACAGGGAATGGCTTTAAGCTGAAGGAGGGGAGATTTAGATGGGATGTTGGGAAGGAATTGTTCCCTGGGAGGGTGGGCAGGCCCTGGCACAGGGTGCCCAGAGCAGCTGTGGCTGCCCCTGGATCCCTGGCAGTGTCCAAGGCCAGGCTGGGCATTGGGGCTTGGAGCAGCCTGGGACAGTGGGAGGTGTCCCTGCCCATGGCAGGGGTGGAATGAGATGATCTCTAAGGTTCCTTCCAACCCAAAGCATTCTGGGATGCTGTGAGCTGTCCCAGCCTGTGGTCAGGACAGTGACAGGAGTATCCTGTGGCTCAGATTCCCATTTTTCCCCCTGGGGGGGGCTCCTGCAGAACTCTCACCGCTACACCTGTCACACCTCACAGAACCAAGTGCAAGAATGCTCAAACTTTGACTTCTGGGTTTTCTTGCTCTTCACTCTTACCTATAAATAACCTTAAATTGTGTAGCAGCATCTTGGCTGAAGTTCCTAAAAGAAGAAAAAAGGAGATTCCCTTGCTGTGAACAAAAATACCTGGATTCCCCTCTGGGAACGGCCGGTGTTACTCCCCCTGGGGGAAGCAGAGAGGCTTCAAAGGCAGGAAGAGCAGAGCTTCAGGAGACCTCACTTTACAGGAGCTCCAGCCTGGGAGATTGTTCTCCTTATTCTGAGAGAATTTCAGGTCCAACTTCCCAGGGCAAGTCCTGCAGATGAAGATGGATGTCAAAGCAGGTCAGCCGGATGCAGTAAGAGTTACCTTCGGGAAAGAAGGGATCATCACAATCGCATCAGCTCGTGGTGTGGGTGGGTCGGGAGTAAATCCAGCAGTAGGCTGTGTGCCAGTGGAAATCTAGCAGGTTTTTCCACCTAGGAAAGTAGTTTTTTTCCTCTTTCTGACCTTTAAACAAGACGGTAACTTGCACATCCTTGTCTTTTCCCTAGGCGCCGTCCAGAGGAAACAAAACACCTTATTGCCTTTTCCAGGCTTATTACAGAGCGGTGCCTGCTGAGCTCTGCAGAAGGAGCTCAAGGCCACCAAGGCCGGGAAAGCTGCTGCTCTGCAGCACTCCAGGTCACTGCAGGGTTTTGCATTAATTATTTCCAGCTCTCCTGAGATCCTGTTGTGCCCTGCTCTGGGCTCTGCCGGCACCAGGGCTCTCCGTACTCACCTGGTATTAAAGAGAAGAGTTGGTTGTTCCCCTCAGGTGGATTTGTGTGCCATGTATTTATTTCCTCTGGCTTTATTGGAGAAGGTGTTAGGAAGGGAAGCTTAAAAATCCACAAGAGACAAGTCAGAATAAACACACAGGTATTTTGAAATTCTTCCATTAGAAGCAATATTTTTTTTTTCAATTTTTACTGAATTTATTTTCTTGCTCAACACTGTTTTGGGCAAATGTGGCTTTTTTTCCAAAGGAGGAAAAATAGTACTGCTAAAAGTTTTCCCTTCAGAAGGCTCCACCATGGGGATTGTTCCAACAATTTTTTTTGGTGCCAGTTTGTGATTTTTAACACATTTTCAAGAGCGAGAGGCTGCTGCAGCTGTGAGCAGGGATCATTGGTGGTCTGTAATATTAATAAGGAATATGCAATTTTAGCCATAAATGGAGTCATCTTTAATAAAACGTTGATACTCAGGACTTCTGGAAAAAGTCCTTTACACAGCATGATCTCCCCCAAATGCTGTGGCTGTGACTTTCTAGCCTGAGCAGTCAGAGTTCCCAGCTGAGAGGCAGCACAGAAGGCAGTGCCTGCTGTTCAGCAAAGTTTTTATCTTAAACCTGTAGAGAGGTTTGAACCATAGGATATGGAACATTTTGGCTTGGAGGGGACCTTAAAGCTCATTGTCAGTGCCACAATCCAAGGTTTTGGCGTGCAGGAAGGCGAATGCTTTGCTGACTTTGGGCACATTAAAGTAGCTGTCACCTGCTAATAATAACCCTCATTGCAGCGATGTTCAATTTAATACAGCCTGGACACTTGGAAGAGCAGAGAGCTGAACTTCCCATGAGTGCATCAGCCACGCAAAGTGGGAGTTTTGACTCCCACGGAAATGGAACCTTTGTTTCAGCAGGTGCTGCTGCGCAGGTCCCTCCTTTTCCTTTGGTCTCGGAAGCGCTCGCTGCAGGCTGCATCCCTGACGGACCTCGTGCAGTCCCAGAAAACGTGAGGAATGCAACATGCCCGCTCCTGAGGGCGGGTGGGTACTGCAGGGAGCCCAGGGACACCACGGGCAGTTATTTCAACAGGGAACACGGTCTGGAACTGGAGACAGCTGCACCAACACAGCGTCACAGCTGCACAGCGGGCACGGCCTCCTCTGTGCAAACAGCATCAGACAGAGGATGGAGAACACTCCTACCCACTCCAGCAAGGGAGACCTCTGGCTCTTTTAGTCCTAGATCCTGCCTCGGATTTTGAAGTGCTATTCCTGAACAGAGAATGAGGAGATAGCCTGAGCAGAGGGACTGAGCTCCCGGGAGTGCCCACTCGTGGAGCTCCAGAGCCTCCACACTCCTCATCCTCTTGGAGAAGTGCTGGTAGGGTGGGGTGAGGAATGTGCCAGTTATCCTTATAAATGCCTGATCCAGGCATTTTGCTGGATTAAGGCTGTTATGTTAGCAGCAGGTTTCTCACCTGTTCCTGGTCAGTCCCTTGGCTGCTCGGTGGGGGTGGCTGACGGGGCTTTGCTCTTGCCCTGCCATTTTTATGTGGTTGTGAATTGTCCAAATCCAGATGAATTATTTGCTTTGGCACTTTTAAGGGATCCTAACCCAGCAAGACCTACCACAGTGCCTTTCCCTATGATGGATGCATGAAGCCCATGGCTGCTATTCCCATTTTCGGCTGCTATTCCCATTTTCATCTGCTCTCCTACAGGTTGCTACCGGGGAATTTTTGCTTGCTGAGCTGTTGATTTTGGTCAAAAATCCTTAAATCAAGCTTTTATACCCAAATTCAAACATTGCCTGGTTGAGCCCATCTCCAAAAATGTATAATGTATCCGTGCCTTGCTGCTGGAGGAGCAGGGAGTTTGCAAGGAGAAAGGAGCAGGAAAAGGCACTGGGGCTTTAGCAGGGAGTCAGTGAGCGCTGCTGTGAAAAATCACCCCATAATTCTGGCAGTTCCCACCCAGCTGCTCACCCATGGAATGGAGAAGATGGGGAACTTCTCAGTGCATTTATCAAAGCACTTGCAATTCAAAGCAGGTGAAGCACTGAACAAATACCGAGCAGTGGGAGATCGTTTCTCCAGCTTGTGTGGATGCTCTCTGTACAATCAATGGGGACAGGGGGTGGGATTTATCCTGGGCATTTCTTCTGTGCCGATGTCCCCGAGGAAGGAGATTGATTTTGCCAGGCTTAAAAAACAGCCTTGGCCTTCAGTGTTGTGGGAAGGGTAATTTCAAAACCAAATGTTCGTTGATGGTGTGGAATTAACCCCCAGGCTTTTGACAGGCTTGCCTCCCTCAAACAGTGGTTTCCAGACCCCAGGAGCTCCCAGTGCCAGACCCAGACCTGCAGCGGGTCCCTCTCTAGCTGGAGTGACCACGGCAGATGAGGCAGAGCTGTAGGATTGCTTTGATCTTCAGCTTAAGCTGGCCCAGGTTACAGCCTGTATCCCCAAAATCCACCTTTGTAATACCCAGCATCGCATGGAAAGCTGAGTGATTCCCTTTATCTAGTTGTCCTAGAAACTCCACCACAGCTTATTTCATCCTGGCCCTTGGGAATCACGTCTGAGAAGTCCCTTTTCAGCAAGGGAAATGGGTCGGTGCTGAGGAGTTCACAGCACGTGGCTTCTCTACTTGGCTGGAATGTAATTTTCTCTGTTTCATTGTTCATGTATTTGTCATTAAGTACAGCTGTTGTGGTTTAATTTTTCCATTTCACGGTTAGGTTTGATTTGAGGGCACTACAAAATCAGATGGGGCAGCCACAGCTTCTCTGGGCAACCAGGGCCTCCCCACCTGGGACTTTCCCTCCTGGGGACCTGCAGCAAGCAGAGCTGGACCCTCCCACTGGTCTGCCTTACATTTTCTTTATTCCTACTGGTTTTGGCGACGATCATTTTTAACATCTTTGGATAATTCTTACCTGTAACTGCACAGTCATTGTGGGGGGGAATGATAATCAAAACGTCTCTGATTCGAACACCCCGTGCCTTTCCCTTTTCCAGAAATACTCGTGCAGACTGACACCTGCTATTGTGCTGAGGCTCTTTTTGCTTCATCAAACTTCCCTGCAGACATTTAATCTACCCTTTTTTTTTTTTTCCCAGTTGCAGTTACAAAAGGCACTGACTCAAGTCTTTCAGAGTTGTCATTTCAGAAATGGATTCAGAATAACAACAAAAAAAAGGGGTTTTTTTCAGGGGAAGGTGAGAGAACACAAAAGCACTAAAGTTAAGCACGACTTTTTACAGGTGCTGGAAGAGGAGATCTGCACTTTTATCATGCCTTCAGAATCCATATTTCAGGATGTTTTAGGCAAGCGTAACACCTTGAGGAAAACCAAGCAGTGCTTGGAAGAGCTGCACTCGGGGCAGAGGAAAGGCACAGAACGGTTCCATCAATAATGGAATTGCAGGGGAGACAGAGAGCTGGGATGCCAGGGGAGGTCCTGGAGGAGAAGCAGTGGGTACTGGCTGGGTGCTGGCCCTGCAGGGTGCACAGAGCTGCCCAGGGACACCGTGGGACACCGTGGGACACCGTGACACACTGTGGCCACTGTGGCCGTGGCTGCCAGCCCGGTGCAGCGTCTGCCAGCTGATCTGCCAGGGAAATGTGATGTGCTGGTTGCCATCCGTAAAGCCTTGCGTGACCTACCCCCCACTTCAATCAGAGACTGCCCTGACAACTGCTGTCTGCAGCAAGGCTTTGGCTGCCTGCCCTCGGGGGGAGGCTGCAGCAGTGCGAAGCACATTTGTGAAAACCCACTCATAAAAAAGAATGAGGGTTTTTTAAAATACGTTTTAAACTGTTAACGTCCTTTATCTGTTAAAAAAATGCCAGCTGCAGTTTTCATGTTGTTTTCTGCATTTTAATAAAATCTTCAGGGAACACTCAGTGACAGCGACAAGTACTTGAAGCCCAGGGAGTGGGATCTGTTTGAAGGCACGAGGACTGAAGGTCGGCTGCTGGCACAAGGTAAGGTCCCCACAGCACTTGGCTTGTGCCTGATGAAAGATAAATGGACATTTGTTCCCAGAGTGTGACCTGGCACCTTCTGATTTCATGACTAGAAGGATGGATGAGCTACTGAGTCCTTGGGCAGCTTCACTCAGTCTCTCCTTGGAGCTCCTGATGTTTAATGGACTGATCCATGCTATCCCAGTCCAGGTGCAGTAAATGATCCTACAGGCTCCCTGTATCCTGACCTCAGGGACTTGGCTTTACTGGGATGCCCAATGACACAGTACCTCTGCTACTGAGACATGCTGAGCACAATGGGGGTGTTCAGCCTGGAGAACAAGAGGCTCTGAGGAGACCTTGAAACCCCTTTCAGTACCTGAAAGGGCTCCAGGAGAGCTGCAGAGGGACTTGGGATAAGGGATGGAGTGACAGCGTGAGGAGGAATGGCTTCAAACTGAGGGGTAGATGGGATATTGGGAAGGAATCCTTCCCTGGGAGGGTGGGGAGACCCTGGCACAGGGTGCCCAGAGAAGCTGTGGCTGCCCCTGGATCCCTGGCAGTGTCCAAGGCCAGGTTGGACATTGGGGCTTGGAGCAGCCTGGGACAGTGGAAGGTGCCCCTGTCCATGGCAGGGGGTGGAATGGGATGATTTTGAAGATCCCTTCTGACTCAAACCTTCTGTGATTCCAGGAAATGCAGTGCCCTGACACCTTGTCCAGGTCCATGCCAGCCCCGTGGGTTCCAGGGAGCTCCAGCCACACACCTGGTGGAAAAGCAAGGACAGAGTGTGAGGCCCAGAGCCTCTGGTGATGCACCACGAGCAGCAGGAGCAGGGCCCAGGAGCAGCTCAAGCAAAGGGGAGAGAGCCTCAAACAGGTGAAAGGCTCATTGTTGCTACTGGCAACATCTCTGGGTTGCAGTGCTTGACGAGACGTGGGAAGGCAGGGAGGAGGTTGGTTCATCCATCTACTGCTCCGTAGGATGGGAATGTGTCTGCCACCCATTTTCAGCTGAGCTCATCAGAGAATCTAAACTGGTATTGATCATAAATTCTCTGTTTAAACCATTTCGAGGGAAAAGCCCTTTCAGTCCACAGTGAACCTTTCCTGCCATATTTTCAGGTTAATCAACAGTTTTCATCCTTTATGAAAAAACATGAAGTGCATGTTCTCTCTCTTAGTGCAGTTCTCTCTCACTTGGAAACCTTCTCCATCCCTTCTATTTTCCAAAGCAAAACAATTAAAATCAGAGGTTGTTTTGCATTCCAACGTAGCTGGTTTTTAATGTTAACTCAAAAAATGGCACAGATAATTTTACCAGGGGAATATTTTAACACACATACTGTTTTTCCCCAAACAGGGTAGGTATTATTTCCTTCTTGCAATGGGTTTGCTGAGCTTCCCATGCACTGGGGTGGTGCCATCCCCCTGGATTTGCCCTGGGAGCTGAGCAGTGAGCTCAGCACTGCCCCAGCCCCTTGCTCTGCCCAGCACATCCTTTCTCCCATCCTGTTTTCCCCTTGCTCGCTGCAGCACCAGCAGCTCATCCCATCTGCCTGCCAAGCATTCCCCAGCCCCAGCAAGGGGATAATAATGCTGTGCCATGCATGAGGATTAATATTTTAAAGTGGGTTGAGGTTAAAGGGTGTTACATGGATCTGATCTGTGCTGTTGGGAGGTCAGCAGAAGCTTTAGGATAAGGATGGCGTGACAGTACTTTAAAAAATAATTATGGTTTATTCTTTTGAATTCCAATTATTTCCTGGAAGAACAGCAGGGAGTTTTAGTGGAATGGCCATGGAAGTCGATTACAAGGCATGCAAACCCTGCATGGCTCACAATGCCTGCACCAGCCCTGGTGCCTTCCCTCCTCAGCAGACGAAGTTCTGGTTGCCAGAGGAGTTTATAGTAAGCTCTGTGCTGCATAAATATTAAAACATATAATCAGATGATTGCCTACATGTTATATTTTCCTTTGCAGGGATGGTTTTTACTCTCAGCAGTGGCACAGCGTGCCATGCAGCCAACCCCAGCCCACGCAGCCCTGGGGGATTTGTCCCGTGGAACTTGTCTCGTGTTTCTGCGGCTTGGACATCACCCCCTGCGTGGGTACCCGAGTTTGGTTTGCAGATAAACTCCCAGACATGGAAAAAAGAAGCAGCTGCCTCTTTGCTGGTCCTCCAGCCACGCAGACATACAGCCCGTCTGCAGGGTGTGCCCCAGGGCTGGGTGGCAGTAATTCAGTGCCCTTTCTCCTTCCTCACCATCGTGTAATGATCCAGGGAAGGATCCAGGTCAAGCTGCAGGTGTGCGCTGGATGATACCCGGTTAAAGAGCCCGAGATCATCCACCCCAGCACACCTAAGTGTGCAAACACAACTCCTGCGGAGCAGACCCACCCCTGCTTTTATCCTGTGGATGAACAGGCAGCCCTGGCCCCGCTGGTGTTCGGTGTCAGTCTGTTGGAACACATTGCCCATCCCCTCATGGGACGTGCTGCATTATTCATCAGAGAGATGAAAAAACTGGAGGAGCTATTGTTGGTCCTGCTTAAACTCTCCGTTCCTGCAGCATTGAAAGGAGCAGTCATTACCTGTCTCCTCTTTCAGATCCAATTTGCCAGCCTGCATATTTCCCGGGAAGCTCCGTAGGGCTCCTCAGGGCCGGGATGATTTATTTATAGGAATGACCTTGCAGCCACTTGGAAGACTGTCTGCTGACATTTGTGCACTGTAGAGCACTTGTGGCAAGAAACTCCCTGTATGTCCAACTCCCCTTCCAATCTGAATAAGTTTTGCAGCCTGTTTCACTGTTGAGCTCCGGAGCAAACCTCTGCATGTCACAGCTGGATTCCCCCATGGCTCACTCAGACCCCTTGCTTGTTTTCCCGTTGCCTCTCCGGATCCAAAGCCTGGTTCCCTCTCCAGATCCAGGCCGGCTGCACGGAGCAGCACTGCTGTTTCCCTGCTGTGGGATGCACATTCCCCCCCTCGTGCTGCTGCCTGGCTGTGTGTGAAGCTTTTTCACCAACTGGGCTGCAAACGCCGCCAGGGTGACCCAGCATTCCCCAAACCTGCTCTGGCTCGGAGCAGGGCAGATTGTTAAAGTGCAGGTTCATGGTCCATGGGCTTGGCCACGCAAAGCTCCGGGCGCGTTCTTGATGAACAGGAGTCCCTGAGCCTCCCGGGGCAATGTGACTGAGCTTTTTGTGTCCTGTTTATAAACAGCCGGGCTGGGCTCACCCAGAAGGGTCTTGTTTGTACCCGCGGTGCACCGGGCTGTGAAGGGCTTTAAATAGCTCCTGACAACTATTTTAGGATTTTGAACAGGGAAAGAGCTAGTAAATGTCTTTGGAAAAGGTCTGGTTTTTGCAGCGGGAGAGCAGGGACAGGGAGAGGGAGGCAGGGATGCAGAGGGATGCACGGCTGCCCAAGCACGATGGATGCACAGTGAAATGACCCTTCTGACCACTGCTGTGTATTCAGGGGAGGCAAACTTAGGGCTGAATCTTCTGCTGAAGCTGTTAAAATTCTCCAGTTTGGGATCTCTGTGAGCCATTTATCACTTTATGTGGGTAAGAGCAGAGAGAAAAACAAATTACCCTAAAACTCATCACTGAGTCGCTGACAGGGATTAGAATTCGGCATCTGGTGCTCACCTCCTTTTTGGGGATCCAGGCAGTGTTAGTTCCCAGCCATCTCCCTGAGACCCTTCATCAATCCCCTCTGTCCCCAAATTCCACAGGCAGTCTGAACAAGTCCTTGCACCACGCCTGCCCCTCACTGGGCAGACCAGCAATGCAGCCCACTGCTGCTTCAGCAGGGAACCAGAAGAAAACACTAAAATCCCTCACAGAAGGCTGGGAGAGTCAGGCAGATCCCATGTTTCAAGCTGCAGCTTGGTGCAGCTGCAGAGAAACACCGAGCATGAGGCAGGGGATGGTGGATCCCATCGGTTCCACCCGGGAATAAACACATTCCTGCCTGGCACAGCCAACCTAAACAGGCTTCTGGCTTCATGCAGGGAAAACATCGATCTCTGCAAAGCAAAAGCCTTTAAAATGTTCCAGGAAAAAAATGTGGTTTATTCCTAGGGGGAGAAAATGGGACAGCTAAGGGAGAGCGAAGCAGAAGGGTGCCAGGGTGGCAGGAAGGCTTTGGGGCCGCGATGGCAGGTGACATGGACACCACATGGAGCAGTGGCAGGGCAGGACACTGATCTGGAAGCCACATGGCCTGTGCTGATGCTGGCAATCATTCCAGCTGCCAGCCGGGGGAAGGTGGAGCTGCAGCCTCCACTGGTTTATGGAGTGTTTGTCGTCCCCATGTCTCCACTCTGTTCCTGGCAGGACTGTGTTGGTCACCTGAGCTGTTTAATCCTCTATCATCTGCTTTGGAATATGGGGTCTGAGGAATGCTTCATCCCATCCACACATTTCCAGATGATAAAGGACTGTCTCAGAAAGGTCCCCTTCAATTATTTTCAGGGATTAGATATTCTGCAGCAGGAGCTGACACGGTCCATGACCTCTGAGGCATCTGAGTGAGAAACGACAGTGATGCTCCATTTAGATGAGGCAGATACTCAGCCTGGCTGGAAACTTTCTGAAAATGAGGTGAACCAAACAGTTAACAACTTTTAAAGTGTCATAACGATGAAAGGATTATTAAATCCTGAAAGTGGGACCAGGTCTTGACCCTTGTCTTGAGTTAATTGCCTTCTGTGGGGACAGTCCAGGACCTGCTGCTCTTCAGAGGGTTGTTCCAAGGGTTTACATAGGAGCAAAGGGAGAAAAACTACTGATCTGCCACTTGGACCAGGGGTGGGAGTTATCTGACAAGCTATAATTTGAAATCTCTGAAGTCTAGGAGAGAGCAGTCCTTTTAAAGTCTCAAACTGGTGGCAGTTCCAAGCTGGGACATCATGTGCCGCTAGGGAATGGAAATTCAGTCATGCAAAACAGCTAAACATAACAACTGCTAAAAGAGAGCCTGTTTTGTGCAAGGAAATAGGGAGGCTCAGCCTATAAATTTATTCTCCCATGTCCTGCATGAGGTTTTTGGAAATTCCCGTTTACACAAAGCAGAGGTTAACTCCTGGTTGGGAGAATCCCTAAAACCCTGCCCTGCTCCAGGTCTTCCCAATGCCTCTGTGTGGTTAAGGGTTAAATGTTGAAACCCAACTCTCTCAAGTGTCTCAACCACCTCTAAATCAGGTAAATTGGACTGGAACCTGTCTTTAAGCTCTTCATCAGAGAACAGCTTCCATCTTACTTCAGAGAGTTCCTGCTAAAATATGCGACTTTGGAAAATTTTTTTATTCCTGAAAATCTGCAAGCACAATTTCCCCCCAGTTTGGATTCCAGAAAATATCCAAGTATTGTGTGGCCTTGAGCACACACACAACCGATGGGGTAAACAAGGGAAGTTTATCTCACATCTGACTTACCAGGGGTTGTGGTGACCTACCCACAAGGTTTGTTTGAGCATTTTGATTTTCACATGTTGTAAATTTGGTTGTTTTCCTTGCAAAGCCATATCTGTACTTGAGAAAACAAAAGGACAGAGGCACAAACGTGAGGGTACCACAGAAGCCCTCAGCAATCCGTGGCTCCCAGCTTCACACAGCTCTTTAGATTCTGCTCATTTTCAGTCCCTGCATGGGGTTTCCATAGGGTTTCCCACCTATCTACAGAGGATAGGGGAATTTTTCCTCCTCATAACAAACATTTGTTATTTAGCTTCTGGTCACCACAAACACTTACCCACTGTTTTTTAATTAATTTTGACTTTCATTTTTTTTTGGTGCCAGACCTCCTCGTTTCTTCCCCTCATGCTGATTTTTCATGCCCACATATGATTCATTTAATCTTTCCCAAAAGAATGTAGGAAATTAGATTAACGAGGCAAATTAATAAACCAGCGTAGCTGTGAGACCTCATACACTTTACTTACCAAGTAGAGCACATCAGCCTTCACTCAGAGGCCCAGGACAAGTTATTAACGAGCAGATCTTGCCCTCCTTGGTGCTATGTGCCTACTGCCAACCTGGAAATGCCACAGGAATTCGGTGGCTGTGCTCCGGATGCTGAGACAGTGGATGGCCACGGGGTGCTCTGCTGCAGCTCGGGAATCGAGGTGTGCTGGCTGCTTTGAATCCCTGCCAGGAAATGCTCTGCAGAGCTGGAGATTTTATCACAGCCCATTGTAACCCGACAACAATGAAGCCATTAGAGCCTGGACCTGAGCCCGCAGCGCTTGGAAGTGTGACAGACCTCACCTTTACGGGGACTAACAGCACAGTTCGTGGCTTGATCCATCAGCCCCAAAGTGACTCAACCTCCCACAGCCTCTGTGGGGTGGGTTTGGGGCTCGGTGAGGTGGGTTTGGAGCTCCACGCCCTTCTCTGAGGTTTGAGATCTTTCCATCATCAGGCAGCTGGAGATCACAGGGTTGCCCTACCTGTTTCCCTGCCGAGGTCAGTAAAAAGCACACCCCGACTCTGCAGAGGGTCACTTTAGGAGCAGTAGCTCTCTGTACTCTCGACACCTCCAGCCCTTTGGCTGGGATAAGGTGGAGAATGACCAACAGGATCTGCCTCAGGAAACAGGGCCATGAATCCCTGACTGTGCCTGGCACAGCTGCAGTGGGATGCTGTGTGCTCTGGACAAGCTCACGCTCCAAGACAGGGCTGGAGCCCATGATTCTGATATCGATCTTTGTTTAATACAACATATTAAGCAATTTAAACAGCCAGCACCTGGCAGTGCTCCTTGGCAGGCAGCCCACGCTCTGGGGAGCATCATTTGCTGGCTCTGCTCTGCCTCCCCCACCAGCAGCTTTGTGGAGAGGCACAGAAAGCTGGGAGAGACTGGGAGGGCAGGAAGCAGGGACTCTCTGGCTGAGCCCAGCCCCAGACAGATTTTCTCTGAGCAGAGGGACTGGAAGATTTCTCTTTTCTCTTTCCAGAGATTGGAAGATTTTTTTCTTTTAGTACTATTGCCTTTTCTGGTGAATTTTTTATTCTGGGGTGGCTCTGGGATGGGGCACAGAGGGAACACCAGGGAAGGCCATATTCTGACAGGCTGCTTTTGCTGTCTAAGGCAAGGAACGCTGAGAGACAAGGAAGGGCACAAATCCAGATGAGACTGGCTTTTTTTAGTGGCTTTCTTTCAAAGTGCACCTGTGTCTGTCTGGAATTAGTTTTAAAAGACTCAGTTCTTGAGCACAGGGAGGTGGGACAGAGCAGAGTGCTCCGTTCCAGGTGGCCTCTGCAAGCTTGGAGGCTCCTGACCATGGGAATGATGCTGTCCTGATTCCCTCAGTTCTCTGCAGCTGGAGGTAGGCTCCTTGGAAACCTGGGGATGGCAATGTGGGGATTCATGGAACGCCTGCTGGGAAGTGGTGACTTTGGCTGTGGTTTAGCCAGACCCTAAAGCTTCACCCATCCAGGCTGGAGACAGAAACGTTTATCTCATCAGAGAGAGTAATTTCTGTGCATCCTTTAATCTGGGAACCCCACCTTCATTAGGGAGAATGGATGCAAGCACCCAAGAGCATCCTGGAAAGAGAGCAGACTGGAAAGAGAGCAGACTGGATTGCTCTCTGGAGCTCTGGCAGGTTTGGCACTGAATGTCTTCCCAAGTTCCTTTATAAGCAGAGTTTTCTACTTGTTTATGTCAATTTTGCCCTGTGTAATCTGTTTGGTTTGCCTGGAGGAGCAGCAGGACACTAATTAATTAATGATCAGAGGAATGACTCACTTTTCCTTGTGCCCTCCTGTGGCATCTCCTTTGTCACAGGAGGAAGCAGGAGCACAGATCCTGTCCCAGACTGCCCTGGCTTGTCTCCTAGGGAAGGAGGGCAGCAAAATATGAATTTATAGTGACCGTGCAGTGTTTGTCACTTGCCCAGTGCCACCACAGAAGAAGCAGCGTGGTGTGAGCCTGCTCCACGAATAATCACTCAGTGTTCCTGAGGGAAGCTGGAAATGCTGGGATTTGAATAGCATTGGGATTAACTGCTTGCTTAAATGTGGAAGGCAATAGCTCTCTAATTAGTGTGACTTCCAAAACAAAAATGGGGATGCTGCTCAGGGAACGGGCTTAGCCTGGTCCCAGGGCAGGCTGGGCAGGAAAGCTCCTCCTTCAGGGCTCGTCCATCACCGCTGCTTCCCCAAAATGCCACGGCCTGCAGGAGCTCCAACACTTGCACAAAGGCTGCTGCAATCTCCATCCATGTGGGAATCTGTAAGGGTGGGAAATCTCACCAGGATTAAAATTCTCCCTCCCCCTGCAAGCTGTGGTCTAGTGAGAACACAGAATTAACAACGTGTTTAGGACAAAGTGAAATTAATCCAGATTTGACCACCTGGTCTGGAACAGGAGAGAGAAGGGATGCTGGAGAGAGGGGAGAAGCGGGGAACATCATGTGGAGGGGTGAGCTTTATTTGTGAGTGGGCAAAAAGCTCTTTGTTGTGGGCAGATCCCTTCCCTCAGGTCATCCTGGCTGTCACCAGATGTGGCTGAGTTCTCCATTCCCAAACAAGGCTTGGTCATATCCTCTTATGACAGCTTAGAGTCTGTCATTACTGTTCATTACCAGATTGACAGAGCAGCGCCCGTCCTTGCTGCCCTGCCTGCAGCTAAAACCATGGATGCAGGAGTCAGGAATCCCTGTTGCCATTAGAAATCATTAGAAATCCTATAGGAAAAAAGCCTCCGAACCCCAAACTCACAACCCCCAAGGTCACTGTGCCAAAATAAAACATATATACATATATTTGTATTTTTTTTTAACTGAAGGGAAAGATTTCCATGTTACAGCATTGAAAAACAGCCTGAGGAGTGCTGATTGAGCCCCTTAGAGTTCCCCTGTACATTTCTTTTTCATGTCACACTGTGTAAGTGTAAGATTGAACATCACACAGGCAGAGGTTGGAAAATAATTCCCTATTTTACAGATGTCTTTATCCATCTAGAATGTATAAGTTTAGACAGGAAGGATGTGAGCACTTCAGGGAAATTGATGTCCAGTAAAAGAAAAGCCCCACTAGGTACTTGCCTATTTTCCTAGGGATATTCTTGAGAAACTTCAGGTGAACTGGAACCAGCAACACACTGAGGTGAAAGCTAAAGTGGATGTTTGCTTTCCTCCCACTTCCATTTGTGATCCGTAGCTAGGAACTGTTCAGTTCCCTATTTATTTAATGGGAGATGATAGAATATTTCAGGATACAGCAGCCCATGTTCTGCCAATTCATAGGATAAACAGACAAAATGTTTCCTGGGGTTGATTTGTCAGGAACAGCTGTTCTTTAGGACGTTGTAGGTATCTTTCCACTCCAACTAACTTGATCAGGACTTAGAAAAACCTCCACAAAATAAATACTCCACAGTTCAAGCAGACACTGCAGCTGCTCGGTGGGGAAGGCTTAAGTTATGGAAATAGGGAAATTGCTACTCCACAGGAAGACAGGAGCTAAATATTTCCTCTGGTGTGGGAGGAGTTGTTATGGCCGTGGAGAAAAACAGAGCACCCAAGGAAATGGGGACCACAAAGAAGGGCAATTAGTGACCAGCAGATTGACTCATTTTCCTGTCTAAGCACTTGGTATTAACACTCGAGGACAATCAGGGTCAGGACTCACCTTTAAAATATTGTCTGTACAAGGAGAGAGGCAGAATGCGTCTGAATAGCAAAACATCTTCCTTTAACATTGTTTTACCATTTCTTTCTTCATCTTCTCTTGGCCATCACTTTTGTGGCCGAATGTTTTGTCACCAACTACAGGTTTCCCTCCATACTACGTAAACTCCCTTGTCTTTTCAGTTTTAGAACTGTACAGTGTTTTTGAGACCATTTATTTTAAAAGAGCTTTTGAAATGAAGGGGTTTCAATGCACAGAACCCCTGAGATAATTGTCAGGAGTGCTGCATAAATTACAGCCTTTCCAAGTGACCATTTAATGCAAGGAGGATGGAAAAAACCAGCATGCAGATCATGATGAAAGCCAAGAAGCATTTTTCAAAACTCAAGGTCTCCACGCTAATAATAAAAAACTCCTTGTCTCTGCTGAGGGTGACCTTGTAAAAAGCAGCTTGTATTTGCATCTCAAAACATCAGGACTAAATTAGGTCTTCATAATGTGAG
This sequence comes from Struthidea cinerea, assembly GCA_013397865.1. NCBI lineage: Eukaryota > Metazoa > Chordata > Aves > Passeriformes > Corcoracidae > Struthidea > Struthidea cinerea. Next base: position 440,848 of record VZTI01000220.1, read on the forward strand.
TGTAGTCAGAACTAGGGTGTTTGTATTCCCCAGAGGGGTCAGTGTGCCTGGGAGGTAACTTGTTTAGCCTAGTTCAGATGCAGTGACATGCTCCGAGGTGTGTTCAAGTGTGGTGAGCTGCAGGTGTTGCTTTCTCCTTGCCTCTAGAAGACAGCACAGCTCAGAGCAGCTCGCAGGCAAGTGGCTGCTGGAGAGGTGGATGCTGGGTGAGACGTGAAACTCTTCCTTTCAGATGGGAAATGCTGCTGGCTGGACAGTTTACAAAAATGCAGACCTTGTGGTAAATGCTGGTGTGTTGAAACCAAGCTGGTTTGCACAAGCTCAGGAGTTCCAGCAGGTTTCTGAGCTACACTAAAAGTGCTGCCAGTCTGCCAGCATGACCAGGGGATGACCTGGAGCTGATGGAGGGCATCTCTGGAGAAGCCCCATGTCACAATGAGGCATCCCCATCACCTCAGGGTCCACATCCAAACCAGCCTCGCTCCCTGTCTTGGACACCAGAGACTTTAGGAGATCCCACAGGGCTTTGGAGAACAAGTTTCAGAGTTTCTGGATAAATTACAAAAGCCCCAAATTTTGTGATAATTTTTGTTTTAAATAACATTTTTCTTTTTCTGGCAAGTTTTCATGATGTAGTTTTCATTACTTTCATTACCTCTTTTGTAGAATTAAATATTTTAGAACTTTGAAAATTGAAGCAGAAAAGAAACAGAGGCTTTAATCAGCTCTAGCTATAAACTTGGATGAGAAACACAAATTAAATTATTTTTGTCGTGATCCTTCCAGTATTAGGCTGGCAGAAAAAGAAGCCAAAACTGTTCTTGGTGTTCTAGGTTAATGGCTTTGTTTCTAATCCATAATCTCTTTCATTTCACACAGTCTCACTAAACTTGGGACTTCATGCTCTCTAGTCACATTATCTCTCAAGGAAAACCAACTCAATTAAACTTCATTTGGGTTTGAAAAGAGGCAGAGTGTGCATGTTTTGGAGACAATCAGTGCAAGCTTAGGCTGCTTATCAGGAAAAGAATAATCAGTGTCAGTCAGACCCTGGAACGGGGCTCAGAGAAGCCGTGGGATCTCCATCCTTGGAGGATTCAGACTCAACGGTGCAAGGCCCTGATCTGAGCGGATCTTGTCTAGACTGTGCTTTGGCCAAGAAAAGCTGGACCAGAGGATCCTTAAGATCCCTTCCAGCCTGCTCCTCTGTGATCTGTGGCATTATCTGACACACATCTAACTCCAAAACCCTGTAAATCTGCAGGCAACACCTACGAGTACAAAAAAGTATTGTAGCCTGCACAGCTCTGGCACAGTTGCCTCTGGAATGGGCTGCTGCAGCCACGAATCCAACTGCAATGCCCGAGGGTATGGAAAGAAAAGGAATTTGTAGGTATTCTGCTAGATGAGGAAAATTAGCTGAACAGAGCATATCTACCCAAAATGTCACCCAGAACCAAGATGCTAATATTCCTTATTTTTCCTGGTGCATTTCAGGAAGTCCATGATTAGTTGTAGATGTAAGGAGTCAGCCTGAGTGAGCTCTGGGTGAGAGCAAATCTACTCATCCCTCTGAACTGAGCTGGGATACTGATCCAGCATTGGCACAAATACAAATGCCTTCTGCACTCTGAAACTGGCAGTCAAAAACTTTGGGAAAAAAAATTAACCAGGTGTTTGTTTCGTTCCAAAACATTGGAATTATATTTTTAAATAATGAGATTTAGGAACCGATATTTTTGCTTCTTTTTTTGGTCTTTGCTTTTACTTTCTGAACCCTTTATTTATATTTAGTTGATATTTTAAGCTTTTCTGTGCTGCTTTGAGGATGAGAAATCTACTTTGAGAATAAAACCTCAGCTTCTAACTTAATCACTTGACTCTAGAGGCAGAAGGTCTAGGACAGGAAGCAAACATTCCAAGAAAAACATTAAAATACTGACAGCTGACAGAGCTGTGATGTAACAGTGTTTAACTGAGAAGATCTAACAGGACCATATGCCAAGGCAGTCAACAGCTCTAAGGGGAAGCCAAGGTCCAAGGGACTTTTCTCAAGGGGTTATCAAACCTAAATAAGATGAAGCTATTTTGATTCCGAGCAACACCAGTGAGGCTTTATTTGGAATATTCTCTGATGTGAGAGGAAGACAGCCAAGAAATGAACACAGTTCAGCTTTGGAGCTGTGTGCTCTGAGGGAAGCCCAGCTCAGCTGGCCTCTTCCCTGAGTGCCTGAGGACACTGTGAAAACTCTTGAAGATTAAGCAAATCGGGCAAGACGTGTACTTGGAATAAGAGAGCGAAAACGCAAAGCCAGGATGGCAGGAGAAACAGCAACAAAATGAAATGGCAGAACTTCTGTTTCTTCGGCAGAGTGGTTGGAAAGCTCTAATCCAAAGAGGTTTGGGCTCCATTTGAGAAATAAGCTCCCTAATTTGATGCAAGTGATCAGCCCCATTCATTTGAACAGCCTTCTGCTTCCGACATGGGCAGCCTGGGGTTTCATCTGCATCAAGCTGAACGGGGCTTGGAGCAACCTGCTCCAGTGGAAGGTGTCCCTGCCCACGGCAGGGGGTTGGAACAAATGACCTTTGAGGTGCTTTCCAACCCAAACCATTCCGTGATTCTATGATCAGCTGTGTGACAAACATTCCTGATGTGACCAATGTAATGTGATTTTTCTAAACCAATGAAATATGGCTTGTGGGCAAAGGGCCAAATCTGGACCTTTCTCCCCGGGCCTTCGGTGTCTGCCCAGGCCCCTTGACTGTAAAAGTTGACTTGGCAGAGGGAGGAACCACGGGAAGTCTTGGGGAAACTGGGCTATGTGAAAGCCATATCCAGGAAGAAAAGAACATGAATCCCTCCTGGCGAAGGATTTCAAAGGTTCCACCTCCAGTGGAGGAATGTGACCTTCCTGAGACCAAGCAGCTTCACCAATTTCCAGTTATTCCAGCAGGAGCTCAACATTTCGCATAATTTTGTAAAACTGGTTCTATTGATTAAGCTGAATGGCATGGGGCAAAGCTAAGTCAGTGGCTCGGGCTCTCTGCTGCCGTGGTGCTTGGGCAGCAATGAGATGTGCAGACAAATGATTACGCATGGATCTGGCTGGCTTATGGCAGCAATCGCTTACTCCTCAGTTAAATATCCTCCTGAATTCTCTGATCCTCAGTCCTCACTCCGACCTCTACGGAAGATCTAAGTCGCTGTAATATTTAAGCAATTTCAGCTGTACACAACCCCAAGATATGCTCTAAATTGCCCTTTGGTGTTAAAGCCCTGTAAATTTACAGCTGTGCCTGGACATGGGCAGCTCCAGAGCTGGCTGTCTCATAGGAGTGGAAGCTTTTGAAGCTTAAACTTTTTCAAAGGGCTTAGGCAAGAGAAACTCAAGACACAGCTGAAGACACGTGGTTGGAAAACTGAAGCAACAAGTTCCTGAGACACAAAATCTGTAATTTCTCAGGGTGGCAAGGATTATTTGGGAGACAGCAAACATATTTTTCATATGAGAGCAGAAATGTGTGTTACAAAAAGCCTGTTTACAACGCAGCTTACCTACCAGCCAGCCACGTCAAGCTGTCAACGGAGAGAGGACTGACAACAAGCTAATGACCTCCTGCTGCTCAATAAATGTCTCAGCTTTGCTCCAGCATCTCTTTGTGCAGTGGGAGGGAGACAGTGATCCCAGGCAATGTTCTGTTGCAATTATTTTATTCTGCTTCTACCCATCTTTTTAACACAACATACAAGAAAGGCAAGCGCAGCAGCTTTTGTGAGGCCCGATACAAGTAAACAATAGTTGCTCAAGCTATAATTACTAAATTATTTTCTTTTAAAGTTAGGAATAAAAGCAATCAAAGAACTGTCCTTCCAGAAAAGTAATCTGTTTTGAAAATGATTTATTTTTCTGTTCCACTCATTGTATCTGTAAATAAGGCAAAGCATGATGAGGTACCCTGCTAGACAGCTTTCTGCAAGATTAAATTAGGAAAAGATGGAAAGCTACTTTTTATGCAGTTGTTGAAACTGCCTGTTTGTGATGAAGAAGGCTAAGAGACGGTACAGATTGTTTACAGAACACAGTTCTAAAATATATTAAATCATATTAAAGTAATAAGAATTTATGGATCAGGCCAGTCCTGAATTAAAACAAAAATCTCATCCAAAATTTCACTATGTTCCAGAAAAAATGTCCTTTCCCCATTTTAATTCCAGACTTGTGTATTCCTTATCCTCCTCAGTTACCATCCAAGATCTCCACTAATGGCTTTAAAGTATCCCCGATATTCTTTCACCATCCTGCTGAGCCAGTAGTGTGACAATTGGCACAGCTCTGTTGGAATCTCACTCTTACCTGGTTTGTGTTCTGGTTTTTATTTGAGCTGTCTGTTTTTAATCCCAGATTTGCTCATAAAAAGGATAAGTCTCGATAAATGGGTAAGGGAAAGGCTTCTGAGACACAGAATGAAAATATCCAGAGTCCTTAAGCAGTCTACTGGTGGATTACATCAACTCAAAGATAGATTTTGCTCCCTCTGGCTCATCAAATAATCTGATTAGCTGGTGCTGATTATGCTGGGCATGATGCACTGTGTTCTGCAAACCAGACACACAACGTCCCTTCTCTGTTGCCTCATGTGCTCCTGGACAACCTTATTTATAATAAATCCCATTTTCACTTTTGCCGACCACTAACAGCTTTGGCTCGAATTTGGGCCATATGAAAGCCAGCTGATAACGCTGCCTTCTGCACAGGAGAAGTGCTGGGCTCTCCTAAAGCAGAAAAATGTCCGAGTTTTTGCCTCTCAGCTCCACAGCCACTGGGTTTAGCATCTATGGCTTTTATACAATGTTTGGGGAGGGGTGATGCCGTCAGGGGGCTCACAAAAGCCAGGAGTCAGAGGAGGGGGCTGCCTAACCCAGCATCAAAACCAGTGGCAACATAACATGGTATTTTCATCTCCTCCAGCCCCAGCTGCCAGAGTTGGAGGAGTCAGTGTTATGCTGACCCCACACTTCATTTTCTGCTGCCAGAAGCATTTTGGAGGGGTCCAGGGGGTTGGTGGCTGTTAAAAGTGTAAGTGGTGAGGGTGAGGGAGACGGTGGCCATTGTGCAGAGCCATCTAGGCTATTTAGGCCTGTCATTTCTGTACAGCAGTAAGTTTATGGATTTCAGTCCATTTTTATAATGGATTTTTGTCTCGAGTCCTCACAAATGTCTTACATGCCCCTGAAGGGACTCAGGCTGCTGCGTCCTTTTAGAGTTGCGTTGTGACTTGTCACTGTCGTCCCTGATGACTTTCACAGTGCATCCAAAGAGCTCTTTGCATTTTCCTGTTCTATTTTTCTTTCCCCTTTCTTTTTAACACCCTGTCTCACATTTTCCTCGGTTTCCTCTCTCTTTTCCTCCTCTCTGTCCTCCCCCCTGCATTCCTGTGCAGTGACAGACCTGCTGATGCATGCTCGGAGCGGCGGCAGCCACGCTGTGCTCACCATCTGGGACGGGCAGCTCCTGCAGTCTCGTGGAGTCTCCAGATCCCACACTGAGTGCTGGAATACAGCCACCCCATCGCCTCCCAGATTCCCGTTTTTCTCCACGTGTGCTGCCTTTCTGTTGGCCACAGACTCCTTCACCTACACAAGGTTTGCCCAGCTGAGGAAAGTTTCTAAGGTTCCCCAATCACAGGGCTCAAACCCTTCAGTTGGAAAGCCCCATCCCAATGGATTTACTCCTTCACCCCCTTCCTCTGCTCCATGTGGAACCAGAGAGAAAGCAAGAAAAATATGAGAATGTTGAAGCTTTCAATTCAAGTGCTCCCCACTTTGAACCTTTTTCTTTCTGCTGTTGAAATACACTTCAGATTGAGGAGGTAACTACTCAGAACAGACTTTAGACATATTTCTGCATAGTTTCTCCAAGCTAGATTTGTTTATTCTCTACCTTTCCTAGCTGTTTTGTCCCTGAAACAATCACCTCCACACACTGACTACTTGGAGAGCTGTGAGGGGTCTCTTGCTGGCTCCATGGATGTTCTTTCATGTCCCTTCCTACCCAGGGCATTCTATGGTTCTGTGATTAAGCCTCCTCTGACTTCATTTTTGCCTGGATAGGGGGGATCGTGATCTAGCTATAGTTGAATACTTTTATGATTCAAATGAAAATGGGAAAAGGAGCCACAAGGATGGGATTTACTGGGTGTGAAGGCTCAGGCTGACTCAGAGGCTGGAAAACTGGTAACAAATCAGTGAACCATTTAAAACATCCTGTTCCCGATCCAAAACCTGTGCTTCCTTTGGATTTTTGTGCATTTCTATTCCTCGCCCTTTATCTAAGTGTTGCAAACCTTCCTTGCTCCTGAAAACACCGGATAAAGCAACGGCAAGTGCAGGATCCGAGGAGCTGGTTGAGTAGGGAGCTGTGCATATTCAAAGTTCAGCTAGTGAGAAATAACCATCTGGTGAGCACGTACATCCCTGCTCCTGGGTAAGCTGAGGATGAATCTCCTAATGGGAGCCGGTGCTCTGCCTGAGAGCGAGGAGTTACCAGGGTAAAGAGAATTACATAAGAGCAAGATCTGCACTTAGACATCACTAACCAGATGTAATCTTTGCACTCAAGCTGAGGTAATTCTGCTGCAGCACAAAACCACTTCATGCCAGCAGACAATGATTAGGGTTTTGTCTTTTTTTGCTTACCTGAAGCACAGTTTTGTGTCACTGAATCCCCCCAGCTACTACATGTAACAAATGTGCCCCTGTGGAATGTTTCAACGCTTGCCTTCTAATTATAGCTTTGGGTATCATTTGCTCGGGTATAAACAGGGTGAATCAGAACAGAAACGTCAGGGAGGGTTGAGGGAAAAGGCCTTTTACTAACAATGAGCATCAGGACAGAAAAAATCAGGGCATCTTGCAAGGCAAAGTGCTCGTGTTCAATAGGGGACAGCGGCAATTTGCAACTCAGGGTCGTGCTGAAAAAACCCTAAATTTATAAATTCTTTGTAGAAAAGAAAGGGAACTTCCCAGCCATCTGCCTCGCTGGCTACCTGCAAGGCTCACACCTCGCAGGCACAAAGGGTTCCAGGCTGGTGGGGCAGCTCCAGGCTGACAAGGAGTGGGAACCAAGGGGGTTCTTAGCTGGATATTCCTGCAAAATCACATCATTTGTGGACGTTGCTTGGGTTTTATCAAATCTGTGAGCTCTGACAAGGAGATTTACTATCACTTCTTGTTCTAGAGGAACAGGAAGAAAGATTGGAGTTTGGACGGCTGAGGAAGGTGGGGAGTTACAAGAACAGGGATTTATGATGTTTGAGAAGCGCGGAAAAAAGAAAGCTGGAACACATATATGTGCAAATGATATTTTTATATCATGGCTCTGCCGTGGGTTTATTGTGAGGCACGTGGGGTAGTTGTACAACTCTGTGTGAAGGCACACAAGCTGCAAGGCCTGAGCAAATCCAGCTCTGCAAAGGAAGGTTCCCAAAATAACAGCTTAAGCTGTCAAATGAGTATGACTGTTCCAAATTCCTTCCTAGGGAGTTAAAATTTCTCCTTAAACTGGTGAAAGGAAATGAAAATTTTGGGTGGGATATAGGAAATTAGTACTTGCTTACAACTTCTGCTACCTCTAACAAAAATAGAATTATCTTTCTGACATTAAAAAAAAAAAAAGATGATCAAATACCAAATCTATTGAGGACTGGACTATCAAGTCATGCAGATTTTGATTTGTCTCCAAATTAGAAGTCTGAAAGCTCTTATTGGATAAAATATATGTGCAAATATCAATGTTCTAAACTGCTGAAAGGTCATTCCTCTTGTATTTTATTGTTTAAGTCTAGAACAAATGGCAAACTCCCACAAGGTAAACCTGGAAGGAGACACCAGCAGCTTTTTGAGCTAAAGCCAAAGACATGGCCTTAGCAATAAAGTCACCAACATCAAAAATGTCAGGTAATTGGGAGATGCAGCCCAGGATTTGCTTTTGCTCTGGTAAATAGTTTCAAATTCAATTTTAGCATGTGTTCTCCTTCGAATACCATCCACGGACCCATTTCACTACTCGGAATGCTTCTGTTCTGCAGAGCAACTGTGCAGAGATTAAAATCTCTTACAATCATAGAATTCTTTGGAATTTTTTTTTTCCAGTTGGTCACAATTTTTTTCCAACCCAAGCCCCTGTACAAGTCTATAGTTTTATGATATTCCTTTCATATCTTTTTATTCAGTCTAATCTATAACAATTATTTCTGGAAATTTCCCCCTGTTGTACAGTTGGGACAGCATTTAGGATTTACCCCAACAGCTCTTCCATCCCTGGCTCTTGGCATCCAAGAACAAGGGATCCATTTTCTGGATGCTTTCTAAGCACAGAGATGGTACAATTCCTTAGGAAAAGGAGTATTTCTTTTACATGACTTATCCAAGTCGTATTGTATAAAAAAAAACAAAGTTGTCCCCCTTTTTCTACAGCTGCGTTTTGAGAAATGCACCAACTTGTTCAGTGGAGTCAGAAAGAGAATTTCGTAAATAATTAGTCTGGGAGAGAGAAATCACATTACCCTCCCCCTGCAACAGTTCTCAATGTTTATAGCGAACTAATTTAACTGCAAATGAAGACAAATTTCTATTTCAGTCTCCATAAGTAATTACATTTTACTTGTCCTGACTCCAGTCCTGGTTGTTTGCCTGCTGGACAAAGGGATTTTCTCTAGCACTGGAACATCTCAGGTGCTTTTCTTTTATGCTGACTGAGGGAGAAGGGATGGATCCAGCTGGTCCAGGATGAGTTTCCCAATGCAACACCAAGCCCAAGGCATTATCTAACAGAGTCTGGGAATGGGGAATGAAACCATGGAAATAAGAAAGTGCTAAAACATCTGAGAAAGCCTGAAATAAAAAGTAGTAACTGCACTGGGGAAAAAAAAAATCAAGTATCAAATGATCTAAAACCCATGAGGGAAAAGCAAGGATGTGGACAAATACACATTTTCTGTCAGTGAGCCTACAAGGGCAGCTTAAGGAAGATGCAATTTTTGAGTAGAAAGCAAAAAAATATTGCATAGCCAGCACAAGGACTGAACCCAAGGGCTGGCAGAGCTGTTGTTGCTGGTCTTTCCTTCCCAGAAGAGGAATGGGCTTTGCACTGTGGGGCTGCTGCTTGGATGAGTCCTTCCAGCCAGGGTGGACATCCTGAACTCCAATCCCACACATTCACTGTCTCGAGTCAGGAACGGCTGGAATCCACATGTAGAGGAAATACTGAAAATTCATTTCACAGAATCAATTTAGATTGAAAAAAACTTCTGAGATCGAGTCCGTCCCATGACCCAACACCACTATGTCAACCTGACCATAGCACCTGGTAGATTTTGGATTCCCACCCATTAATTCCTTCAGTTGTTCCATAGCAAAATATTTCCTGAGCGCCAATAAGAAATAGAGGACGGAGTCCTAAGCTGCAACCAGGGAAGGTTCAAGTTGGACATTATGAGGGATTTCTTCACAGAAAAGGTGATCAGACATTGGAAGGGGCTGCCCAGGGAGGTGGTGGAGTCCCCATCCCTAGAGACGTCCAAGGACGTGACACTCAGGGCTCTGGGCTGGTGACAAGGTGGGGATCGGGCACAGCTTGGACTCGGTATCCTGGAGGTCTTTTCCAGCCTCAGTGATTCTGAAATCGCTGAACACAAAGCGCTGTTCTCCACGGCTGCTGCCTGGCCACGTGCCATCACAGGGAGGTTCTTTGAGGGATTATTCCCACAGGAAACTCCGATGTCCATGTACTCCGCACCATGGTGGATGTGGAGCCATGGGGAGGATACTCTCTCCTCCACTACTAACACGCTCTGCGCGTTGCCGCCGGCGACCGAGGAGGCTCGGGGAGGGCCGGGGAGGGCCGCGGGGTGCCTCGGGTGCCTCGGGCTCCGGCGGGACGTGCGGGAACGGGAGCGGGCAGGGCCGGGAAGGGGCAGCGCGCAGCCCGCCCCGAGGGGCCCGCGGGACCCGCCCTGAGG
>VZTI01000220.1:451326-507502 GCA_013397865.1 Struthidea cinerea
CGGCCGGGGCCCCGCTGCAGGGTCGGGGGGGCTGTAAGGAGATGCCTCTGGCGCGGCCCGGGATCCCGCTGGGATCGGTGTCCCGCATGGAACGGTTTGCTGAGGGAAGGCAGGCTGGCACAGCCTCGGTACAAAGGCAGGAAACTCGGATTTTTTCTCCTGTGGCTGCTGCTCCGGACCCCGGGCTGTAGTGCCTCGGTGTGCCTGGGTGAGATCATGCCTGTGCTGCTTCCCTCCCACTTCTTCCCACCCTCCTGGTTTGATTTTGTTCGCGTTCGGATGTGCCTGTGTGGATCTGCAAGCGGTGGTGGAGTAGGTGATGGGAGTGATGGGTTGTGTCTGTGGATTTTGGGTAGCAGAACTTCTATGATACTGCCTATCCCATCCTTGGAAGTGTCCAAGGCCAGGTTGGAGCACCTTGGGATAGTGGAAGGTGTCCCTGCCCATGTCAGGGGCTTGGAACAAGATGATCTTTAAGGTCCCTTCCAGCCCAAACCATTCTGTGATTCATTCTGTGATCACGTATTGTCGATGCTTTATCAGAAGTAAAGTAGAGTGTGAGAAGTATTTCAAAATCGAGCTCGTCTTTGGGAACCGAAGTCTAAACAAAAATTAGGAAAGTTGGATTAAGGAGCGAGGCAGACTTTGGTAATCCACGCTGCCCGCGCCTCTCTGTCTGCCTTCACGGTCCCAGACTGCAGCAGCTTCCTGGCAGGATAAGATAAACTTGTCTGCGGAGGTCATGGATGTGTCTGAGAGTCCTTTGGATGTGTCAGTGAGTCCTTCCTTGGGAGTGACAGAATCAGCCTGTCCCCACAGCAGTCACCGCTCCCTTGGGAGCAGCGGGTGGGAGAAATGATGGAGGAGATGGATCCGGGTGTCCTACACGGCTGGCACAGCCCGGCTGCTGAGAACTTTCTGCTGCCACGGTGACTTTCAGCGATGGCAATAATGACAACTTTTTCTGGAATTCTTGGGGGTTGATGTAGTAAACAAACGTTGTTTGACGGGCTTTGTGCTGTGCTTGAACAGTCTCTGCTCACCGGCTGCCTGCAGTGTCACAAGTGGTAGAGCTGGCATGTGAGGTTAGTGCTTTGATGCGTTTGTTGGTGCAAAAATTGAAAGGTGAGCTGTCTTCTGTATAGTAGCTCCCTCTTTCTCTTCTTAGAGCTCGTTCTGGTGTGAGCAGAACCTTTTAACAGTAGTTCAGGAGAGATCTGTTGTAATTAGTTTTGTTTTTCCGTCCGCTTACCGGTCTGTGGTGACCACAGAAGAGATTCATGAGGCTTATTTCTTATTTCTTCCCCCTTTTTCAGTGGTTACTCAGAGAGGGGGAAACAGGTGAGCAGCAGGAGGTGTTCTGGAGCTCTTTTGCTGGCCTCTTTCCGAAGGCTAAGCTGAGTTGGTGTCTCAGCGTATGTGGAGTCTGGCATATCATGTGTAAAAGATCACCTCTGGTTTAAGTCTGTCACAGCATTCAAAGAGAATAAAGACTTTGGGTGGGAAAGCATTTCGTGGGGTTTGTGAAACTCAACTCTAATTATGTAGTGTAGTTCTCTTAAAGGAAAAAGAAATTGCTACCTTTACTTTCCTTGTGCTGCTTTAAGAAAGGACGGGCAGGTGGGGGTGACCGGCAAGGCTGTGATCTGTTCTTGTGGAGTTGTGTCTATTAGCATTTTCTCAGAAGTATAATTACAAATATTAATGTCATTGGAATGCTGAGTGGCATAAAAACATCAACGGGATTCATCACAGAAGCGTGACTTTAATTAGAGACTAATTCCGTCTCAGAATGGGTCAAGAGGACATTTTTAGCTTTGTGTATGGCCGTTCTCATTGTATGTCGTTTGACCTATAAATTCCTCAGGGATGGGAATTCCCACCCGTCTTTGGTGCCCTTTGCAAGAAGGATGTGTAAATAAGTCAGAAGTGTAAGTTGGAAATACTTCACTGATTGAATGGGAAATTATTTTTAATACAGTCAGTCAAATAATCAAATCTTCTCTCAGGCACTTTAAAGTGAGATTTACTGGCTCCTTCATGTGGTATTAACTTGGGTGTTAATGGTTCTCTTTCCAGCTCCTCTTTGCCATATCAGTTCTAGCACAACTTCAGATCAATACACTCTTTGTCGTGATGTGCTCTGTGCTAATCACAGCAAAGCATTTAAACTGCCACTGCCAGTTCTCTTAGTAATCTCATGCCCTTTCCTCCCCCCAAAATTTGAAGACTGGGTTATTTTGGGCTGTTCAAAATTGATGTCAACAAGTAATCCTCAGTTTAACTGCATGAATTATGATCCACAGTCTCCTGGTACTAAAATGGAACTAAACTTTAGTTTGGCAGCTGAAAATGGCTGGCTTAGCTGTAACAGAGTTCTTAATTTTTTTTTTTTTAATAGTACTATGTATGAGGAGGGAAACAAGGCAAAGTTGAAAAGAGAATTTATTTTCAACGCAGTTGATGAAGAGCTTGCCATTTCCCTTGTCAGATGGCATAGTTTGGTAAAATCAGTTTAATGACATAGATAATTGTAACTTTGTAATGTCAGTTGAATGGAATTTGTTACACCTTAAAAAGAAAACGTCTGTCTTCAAATTAAGATTTCAAGCATTTGGAATCCAGACACTTTCCTGGTGCTTTTCATCGCATTTCTTGTGTAGCTGTCATTGCTTCAGCTTGCCCAGGATTGTGACTGTGCTCATTTTTGCATCATCAGTGGCTGGAGCACAGCTGCTCTATGTAGTTAATTCTTTTGGAACTTTCTTGAAGTGCGAGATTAATAATTACCTCTTTGGGGTCTACCAGTTAACGTGCTTTAGAAGAACTGTAGTACTTCAACACCAGTTCTGAGAACATGTTAATCTATAATAATATTTACGATTTTGCATTTCCTTCTTTCGTGGCATAGGCAGGTGTTCAGGAGCTCTGTAGTCAAACTGGACTTGTGTCCACCTGGCATTTTTCAAAACAACTTTTTTTCCTGTGCTGATGTCCCATTTATGCAGGAACTCACTTTGGTGAAGACCAGGGAGAGGAGAGGTGTGGAGGGGATGGAGCAGGGAATGAGGGCAGTGATATTTGAAGAGGGAACTATCTTCGAGAGAGGGGTGATATGGAGTTCCTGGTTCAGGAAAGCAGAAGGAATAGTAGGTTTTCCACAAGGAATGTGGGGAGGTAATACAGTGGAAAGATTGGTAGTGACTGGTATGTGCAGAGCATCTTGCCTAGGAAACAGCCAAATTTGCAGCCCTTTTGCATTTTCTACTGTACAGGAGATATAATTAAGTTGGCATTTTCCCCTTTGGTTATTTGGGTTTGTCCTGATGTAATCTGTTCTGCTTGTTCTTAAGACAAGGATACTACTGCATGGTTTGTTGTTGGGTTTTTTGTTTGTTTGCTTGTTTGTTTGTTTTTTGTTATGTCTACTAAGTTGATTTTTTTTTTTTTTTTTGCTGAGAATGGCTTGCAAATTTTAAATTAAGGACAGTTGCTACTTCTAAGAAAAATGCTGGAGAAGACACAGGGTTTAAGGTTGTCTTTAAGACTTAAGTTCAGAAATGAGCTGAGAATACCTGAAGTACTGAGAACTGGGTACAAAGTGAAAACCAGACTGTATGTAACCTGCTGTCCAGGGAATCGGGGACTGGAAGGATGGACCTATGTCTGCTTTGGCAAGTGTAAGTAGGGCTGTGTAAGTAGGACTTGTGTCTGGAACTGTGACTTGTGAGCAAGGAGGCTGCAGTCCTCTCCTCCTCCCTCCCGCTGTGCCAGAAGCCAAGACATGGTGCTGTTTTATTTGGGTTATGTTTGCCGTTACTTCTGTAATCAAACATTAAGGTTTAAAAATTCTCCATGTGGTTCTGTGACTTCAATTTGATTTAGCATCTGGTCCTGAGAAGCTGGTTTTAATAAAACAGAGAAAGTTGGGGTTACTGAAGAGTTTGTGGGCATTAAGAAACTTCGGTAAGGTATGTTGGTTTTCTTGGTAACTTCTAGATATTCAGGAGTTGGTGTTCCTGAGCTAAAGAAAACTATCAGAACCATGATTTATGTGACTCTGGAAGGAAGAACAAACTTGAGTGATCTGGGGAGTTTTTTGTTCTGTCATTTTTTTTCTCTTATTTTTCTTTTTTTTTTTCTTTTTTTTTTTTTTTCCAGTGAATTGGAACTATTTTGATCAGATAATCTTTTGTGGCTTTGAATTTGCACACACTTTTATAGGTGCACTCATTTGAAAACTGTGTGGCTCTTGGTGCACATACAGTTGATTATCTGGGAAGAAAAGCTTCTATCATAAATCTCATAACTGTGTATAATTCCAGCAAAAAATAGGAAGTTTGCTTTGTGATGGTGATTGTTGGTTTATGAGAGAATCTTGTTTTTTGTGGTTGTGAGGACTGTAAGTACACTGTGAGAGCTTGCCTTGTGCTTCTCTCAGGCTAATGGGCTTGAAAGTATTCCTTGAGCCTCCATTCACCTTCCCAGTATCTAAGCAGGGATCTGTAGAGACAGCTGGTATATTTATTCCTTGCTGTTATTTCAGTACCCCCCTGGAACAGCCTCAGTCTACAGGTCTTGGATTCAAGAAGTGTTGAGGATATACTTTTGGTTTTTACTGGTTCTCACCGCCCTGGTAAGTCAGGAGTGTTTTGTCCTGGCATCTGAACGAATTCTGGTTGTCATTGATGACATCTGACAGATGGACCAGTGGTTTTAGGTTTTACCTGCAAAGGCTTCCCCTTACTGGGTGCCTGCTGAAAGCTCATTTTTATCTTGCTGAAGGGCTGAGATGGGCTGCTGGGCTATTTACTTTTTATTTTTGACCTCTCCATTACTGTTTAGCTTGGCAGGGATAAAAAGAATTGTCACCTCATGGCTTTTAAAGGGTTTCTTTAAAGAAGGTTGTTCAGTGTTGCCTTTAGTAGAAACTTACTCCCACCTCAGAACCTGTTATTACTGTTTTAGAGCTGTTACTCTGAAACTTTCCAGCAATGCAGAGTACCCTGCAGTGATTAACTCAGAGACATGGATGATGACCAAAATACAGATTACTAATCATACGGTTTAAAAAAAAAGTGATTAAAAAAACTGGTATAACTTTGTCTCTAGAAGGAGTTTGGATTTGTTTTCCCTGTGATACTTGACACTAGTTCTTTGCACTGTGTTAAGCAGCAGCATCCACACTAGTGGATTTTGTGTGGTGTGATTATAGCATTTTTGCTTCTATTTTTTCTTTTCCCTCTTTCTGATACTTTGCTGCCTTGCCAGGATCTTAGGGAGAACTGGATAAAATGAATGTGGCTTGTTTGGCTCACTTGAACTGGGACTTGTCTTATATGTATTGCAGTTGCAAATGCATGTACCAAAGACAGTCCTTAGCTGTATCTGAATGTGGCTTGCCATTAATGAGGAGCAAACTGCCCAACAGTGGATGCTGAGTGTGTGTGTCCATGTTTCCTTTGGAGGCAGGTGGTTTTCCTCTTCCACATGGTGACTGTGCGTGTAGCCCTGCTCTAATTTATGGTCAGTCAGTACTGAGGGATAATTACGAGAAAATGTACGAGTCTTGGTGTAATGTTCCTGCTGTTGGACAGGTTTAAGTGTTTCAGAGTTTTGATGTCTGACTCCACAGTGTGTTTTCAGTCAGAGCGTGACATCTGGTTTTCCTCCTTGTGTGTGAGGATGACTGAGAGCTAAACAAAAGTGGGTCTGGTGTTTGAGGCACAGTCTAAACACAGATAAACTGTTTTTGTATTTGACCTCACTTTTTATAAAGAAACATCTTGTTCAACTTCTGTACTTTGTCCAAGGCTAATGTCTTTTTAAAACTGAAGTTTTAACAGTTCTGTTGTTGCGTTGTATATGTTTGTTCCTGTAGATCTTAACTCGGTATTCATCTGTTGCTGTTCATGGGCAAATCCATTAAATGCTGCTGGCTGTATTTATGCAAATGTTCTGTCATAGCTCATTATTTTAAGTACTTTTGCTTGGGTTTTGATTAGTGTTGTGTGGGAGATGCTGTGCATTTTGTAACTGTTGATCTGCTTACCCTGGTTTGCCCAAATGGTGTTTCAAAGCAGTTGGTCGTATTTAGTCCATCCTAATGTGTAGTAACATCTCATCTGGACAGTCATTCACTTCTAATTGAGATTAAAATAGAACAAAAAAGCAACCCTGAAAAAGAAGGAGAACTGAACTGCAAGCTGCTGCTACGGGGTTTTTATAGGTTGTTTTCAGCAGTTAAGTTTTGCCTATCTTTTAGTCACAAATTTAATAGAGCTATCTGGAGTTTGACCCTTTTGAGATGAGTAACGAATAAAATGCAAACTTGCACCATGCAAGTTACACAAGAGGGTTAACTATAGTGGCTAAGAGCACAGAAATGCTTCAAGAGATAAATATTAAAATTAAAAAAAAAAAAAACAGCAGAAAGAGAAAATGTTTATTATTCTCAAATATCTGTTAATTCTGTGATGAGTTTCCAGCTTTTGCAGAAGTGTCTGTTTACATTAGGTTGTAGACCTAATCATAAAGTTCATTGTCAATCTTGTATTTCACATGTCTCCAAAGATCTGAAACCTCCCAAATGTTTTCCTTCTTACTGCATGGGGCATTAGCAAAATTGGACATCCCCTTGCATTAAAGCTGCATATAAATTCTTTTGCTTATGAAAAGTCAGCAGTTGGGTTGTAAGTGTGAATAGAATATTGAAAAGAAAGCTGAAGCAAAATCAGCATAATTTTTCTGAATACCATAAATACCTAATAAAGTAGATTTAAGACGCTTTGAAATGAGTTACGAATCCATAAAGCAGAATGAAAACAATTTTTTATTAATTTTATGTAAATGAAACCCATCTGAATTCACCCAATGAACAGACTTCTGAATATGTTCAGAAGTTAATTATTACTTTCTTGCTTTTTTTGGTTAAGAGAACTGTGTCTCTTGCACTGTGTTTCTTTTTGAGAGCTCAAGTCTCCTGGATTTTAACTCATTGCCCACTTACAAGATGAGAAGTTTTAGGTAGTGAGGCAGGTCATACAAAAAAATCTGCAGTAAGGAGTATTTTTGGTGATCTGGACTATCAAAACTGAAGAAAATGTTAGAAGTCACTTAACATACTGGATTGTAAATAGTTACTCAGTTATAACTAAAATATTTTCATTTTTTCTTTTCTCATGCACCATTAATGCCGTAGTTTTGTAGATTGTGTTGCGATGTGCATGGGAGTGATTTGGTCTTTAATGGAATTGAGGTTTGTGCCAGTCTTAACTGGATGATGCTTCTCTTGAGACAGGAGCCTTGTCCCTGCTGCCGGTGTTGGAGGAGCAGAGGAACAGCTCCCTTCCTCTGGAGAGCCAGAGGTGATCCGTGTGTGTTTTGGAGCAGCACTCTTGCTGGCATGAGGATGGGAGCACGATGCAGTTTGACAAAAGCCTCCCGATCTTGCTTGTATCTGTGTTTGGTGAGAAGGAGGTTTCTGCATTCTGTGCCTGCTGCAGTCTGGGTCCAGTTCCTGCTGTCTGCACTGCAAACAGCCAGCTGGTGTTCTTTAAGGAAATCAACATTTCCTAAGTAAAACCCCCACCTCACAGAGCAGCTTGTGGAAAATTATTTCAGTGTTCTTTTGCTGAGATGACAGAGTGTTTTCTCCTTTTTGCTGCTCTGTTTGGGACCGAATCCTTGCCTTTTTAAAGAACTATCCTAACATCCAAAGCCATCTATGCTTGCTTATTAATTCCCGTGTTCGAGCTAATACAGAAAATGCTTCTGTGTTTGTGCCTTTCCAATAATTTTTCCATTCGTTATTATAATACATAGATACTACTGCAGAGCTTCCAGATTCAGTGGTGATGTGATCTGTTTGTTCCATTGACGAGGCCAGGGTTCTTAATTTTATTAAAATTAATTTGCAGGGATGACAACAGAGCTTATTGTTAGTTCCCGTGAAATTATAGAAGCCCAAGTTCAAGCTTTCTACTTTTAATATACTGATCTGTTGAGGCTTATACTGAATTATTGAGAAAGAAGAGCGAATAGTTGAAGGTAGAGTAAGTAATTTTGGTAAGGTAAGAGAAGAAAGTCAGTAAATACCCACCTTGGAAAACTAGGCTAGGATTTGTGAAAGGCTTTACTTCTATACTCCTGAAGTGCTGAATTAATAGATTCTGCATTTGGTTATAGAGATCCCTTGTTTTCCGAGAAAGATACTTCGGCTTATTTTGTTCATCTGAAAAGTTGCTTTAGCGTTTTTAAAATAAAGAAACCAGCCTGCCTTTCTTTTTGGGGCAGCCTATGAGAGGCAGCTACATGGGGGGAAGGAGGGTGATTCTTGCTTTGCCTTGTGAAGGCTGAAGCCAGCACCTTGAGCTCCCTTTCCCCCTGTAAATACAGAAGCAGTTTTATTTGAAAATCTGTACACATGAACAAAATGAGTTTGAGGTGGGAACGCTGATTTCATCAGTGTAATTGCGTAAGGTTTCAGCCAGCACAGATGCCAGCACCATCCCAGCAAAAAATCCGTAGTGTAGACTGGTCTAAATCAGCATCTGGCCTGTTTACAGGGAGGGCTTGATCGTTTAATGAAGTGCAGCTCCATATTGTTCCTTGTTTGAGCCAATGGAAAAACAACTTCTGGACACAGCGAATAATTATATTGGGGGGAGTGTAATACATCCTGTCATAAGAGTGGTATTCGAGAACCTCATTGTTTCTCCCCCATTTCTGTGAGCCGTTTTGTGTTTTCTTGTGCACCTAAAAAGAAGAATATTCTTGAAAGTTGAAACAAAGCAAAAAACAAATTTCTGATTATTCTAGGTCACCTTTTACTTCTGACTTTATATAGTAAAAAGGTTATCTGATAAGATTCTGGGTTTTTTTGTTTGTTTGTTCCTTATTTATCAGAACTTAATATATTTTCCACTTCAGTGCATTGATTTACTCTACAAGTGTGTCCAGAAGATACTCAGCACACTGTCTAAACTGATCAACTGGAATTTGTATGAAGTTTTGTGGGTTTTAATTTCTTGTCTGCTCATGCTTTTTGGACATAAAGGCATGCACCTGCACTTCACAGTCACTGTGTTGCTATTTCTCTGTCAGAGGAGGCGCTCTGTGATTCAGCTTCTCCTCTGTGAGGAATCTAAAATAACAAGTTAACTTGAAAACAGAGTCAAAGAAGTAATTGGGAAAAAATGTAATAATCTTCAAACTGCTGTGGCTGGATGGTGATGCTGTATCACCAGTAAATCATAGAATCACAGAATGGTCTGAGTTGGAAGGGACCTTAAAGCTCATCTTGGTCCAATCCCCTACCATAGGCAGGGACACCTTCCACTGTCCCACGTTATTCCAAGCCCTGTCCAACCTGGCCTTGGACTCTTCCCGGGATCCAGGGGCAGCCACAGCTTCTCTGGACACCCTCACCACCCTCACAGGGATCAATTTCTTTCTAATACCTGATCTAAACCTACTCCCTTTCAGTGTGAAGCCATTTCCCTTTTCCTGTCACTGCAATTCCTCATGAAAACAAAATTGGGTGGGTCTGGTGTCTCTGACCTCCAGCTGTGCTCCCACCAGACACCAGTCCCATCCATGGGTAGCTACCGTGACTGGTAAAATTGGAGGTCAGACCAAGTAAAAAGCAGTAAAACAGTAAAAAAACCCACAAATGCTGAATTTCCTTGCTGTACTTGGTGTTGGCAGAGCTGTCAAGGAAGAGAAATTGCATTGCTCTATTGAGCCTTTTTATATTCTTTACTTCATAATAACCCGAGGCCTCGTGTTCAGAGGTGGTGAGCTCATATCTCAGAGGCTTTCAAAGCTGCAGATACTCAGCCTCTCTAAGAATTATGTCTGAGAGCATCTGCTTTTTAAGGGGCACAGAAGATAATTGCAGCTAAAAAACTGATCTTGTGATATGTATGAAAGCTTTCCTGTAACGTGGGATGTCCTGAGCTATTTAGTTTCCTAAGTAGTATCTCAGTACTTGTTTAGATTGTTTTTGCAGCCAGCTGCTTTCCAACTTGAGCTCCAATCTCCTTTCCTAGTCTTAATATCACTAAAACAGATGATGACTTGTTTTCATGCCCCATCCCAAATGTGGGCTGGGATTTGTCTGCAGTGGGAACTGCTTCGTTTAAGGCTTTACAAACTAGGGCAGGGAAGAAACCATTTACAGTAACAGATACCCATCACACGCTGTTTATGGATTTGATGGGAAGCATCACCTACTCCAGCCATACCAGCTTCTGCTCCAGTAGGAATTATTCTCAAGCACTGGAGTATTGGGACAGTCACTTTTGGTGGTCCTTGGTGGCACAATCTGTTGGTGGCAGTGGGCAGGTGCACGGGCAGTCTGCTCCTGCCTTCTCTGTTCTGAAAACCATGTTCAACTCTCCTGTGTTTCTAACTACAAAACATTAATTCCTGAAAAAACTCTACTGTTTCTAGAGAGAAGAAGCTTATTAAGAAAGTAATTAAAAACCTTATTTTGTGAATTAGGGGAAAAAGCTTTGACCAAATGGAGTAGATAAACCTCATGTCTAGTGTACTCATATGGGAGGTGTTTTAGTAAGTAGAGAAACCTTTTTTTCCTTGAAGTTCCCAAAAAGTCTTCTTTGTAAAGTCACCTTTAGTAAAATCAAATTAATTTCATATTCTCCTGTATATATGTATGTATTTTTCACTTACTTTATCACAGATATGGGGAACCTGGTATGATCCCACTTTTTCCTTCGTTATAAATGGGCATGGGCATCTGTCAGGAATGGTGGAGGGGAAGCAGCAGGAAATCTAATTGCTTTTTCAGCACATTCCTCAGTCTGACACAGTTTTATAGTGTAGAGGTGGGAGTGAAGTGCTCTGCAGGCTGTTTGAACCAGTACTATGGAACCCGAGCTTTATGAGAGAGCTTTCTGTGTTCCTGATTGCTCCTCTGCTTTCATGCAGCATAAATATGGATCGCTATGGAAAAGGATAGTGCTGCCCTCTCCTCTGTCCCGGCCATGTGATAGCCCCTCATTCATGCAGCCACCTGATCTGGTGAATAGATCACTTGAGCTCTTGGAAAAAACCCGTGTTCTGTGCCAGAGTCCTCAGGAGGGGATAGTAGGAATAAGGGTGACAAATTTAAGTAGAAGTTTTAGCTATGCCTTGGTAGAGTAAGGTGTGTGTGAAGGTATTTCAGTGAAGAATGTACTAACTTGTAAAACATTGGCTGATTGGGGAACAGGTATTAACTGATTTTTGGGTTGACGTGTCTAGTTTTGAATTTAATCCTGTTGTGCAGCTTGCGAGTTTTAGTTGCCTAGGCTCTGGGTGGTTTTGTTAGCTGAGAGAGTTGCAATATGATAAATAAGAAGTGTCGGTCCAGTGATGTGATGAGTTTGTATTTAAGCAGTCTTGCATTCTTAAAACCAGCACTTCGTTGAGTTTTACAAGTTGGGTAACTATTCGGGGGTAAGGGAGGAAATGCTGTGTATGTTTGTCTGTCCTTTATCTACCTGCCTCGCCCTTTCCCTCCATTATGCTCTCTACACAAAGCTTTTTCTGCCTTCCCCATCCTAGGTTTCAGATTGCAGTAAGAGTGTTCATGGGTGTTTTGGTGTGAACTTGTTGCTTGGATCTACTTCTTTTACTTCAGCAGATTGACCACTTGTGTGGCGACTGTTTTTTTATAAATACTGGTTTATTGTAACCAGGCTCTCTTGGCCTCAGCAGGACATGACTGGGTTTAACCAAGTAAATTGGGATTAGAATAGGTGTGGCATTTAATAATTAACTTTCTGGTTACTCAGGTCCAGTAGGAAACCTATAATGAGTCTGTTTTCATTTTGTTTACAGGAATAGTTATCTGCTTAGTCTCATCCTTCATATCTGGCAATCTCAAGAAAAGGTCTGAGCCAGCATGAAGACAGAATCCCCTCTTCATTAGAGAAAAAGTGAGTTGGAATTGGGTTGAAATCTGAATTTGTTAAGTGAAAATACCGTCTTAGCCTGCCACCACACACAGCTCGTGCTTGCTTTCAAGTGGCATTTTCACTTTGTAACACTACGGATATAGGTGATGTCCAGTCAAGACCTAGTCTTGGTTAAGCACATTTATAAAATTATTATATACAAAATTCAAATTATAAGCATTTTATGTAAATTCCAATGCCCTCCTTTTCTGAACTGGTTATTCACTGTGTAACTGCCCACCTGATACGCTCCTTCCTTCCAAATCCGGTAAGGTCTATTACAGGATGTTACACGACCTAGACTTTGTGTTCCTTTTCTTGTACTGCTGTATTCATATTGAGTTTTATTTTAATCATTTAATATTTATAACTTGTTTCTATAGCTGTACTGGTCTCTTCTCCCGTGTTCTCAGTGCTTAATGCGTATTCTGAATTTGTTTGGAAGTCTCTGTGCAAATTTGAGGAGTTTCAGAAATGCAGGACTGAGCTTTTTTCTCATTTCTGCGCTAGTAAATCCCAAATTCTGCATGTAAAATGCTGGTAGGTCAAGTCTTACCCTTTTCATAGTGATATTACTCCCCCTAGATGTTGTAATAATATCAAGAAAAAAAGACTGCCCGTTTGCCCAGCCTGATTTTCATATCCACTGGGTTAAATCTCATTAATTTGTTGTTTTGAACAGCTCCTTTGCTGGCACTGTGTACTGATGGTGTGTTCTGACTCCTCAGCTTTCTGCCCGCCACAGTTCATTTCAAGAAGTGCACGATGACAGAGCGTGGAATTAAATGGGCCTGTGAGTATTGTACATATGAGAATTGGCCTTCTGCAATCAAGTGCACCATGTGTCGTGCCCAGAGACCCAGTGGAACAATTATCACAGAAGATCCTTTCAAAAGTGGTTCCAGTGACATCGGCAGGGACTGGGATCCTACGAGCACTGAAGGAGGGAGCAGTCCTTTGATATGCCCGGATTCCAGTGCAAGACCAAGGGTTAAATCATCCTACAGTATGGAAAGTGCAAATAAATGGTCGTGCCACATGTGCACGTACTTGAACTGGCCAAGAGCTATAAGGTGTACCCAGTGCTTGTCTCAGCGCAGGACCAGGAGTCCCACGGAGTCTCCTCAGTCTTCAGGCTCTGGTTCCAGACTGGTCCCTTTTTCCGTGGATCCGTGCGAGGAATACAATGACAGAAATAAACTGAACACAAGGGCTCAGCACTGGACTTGTTCTGTTTGTACATATGAAAACTGGGCCAAGGCCAGGAAATGTGTTGTATGTGACCACCCCAGACCCAACAACATCGAAGCAATAGAACTGGCAGACACAGAAGAGGCTTCTTCCATCATAAACGAGCAAGACAGGGCTCGGTGGAGAGGCAGCTGTAGTAGTGGTAATAGCCAAAGAAGATCTCCACCGACAACCAAACGTGAATCTGATGTGAAAATGGACTTCCAAAGAATTGAGTTGGCTGGAGCTGTTGGCAGTAAGGAGGAGCTTGAAGTTGACTTCAAAAAACTAAAGCAAATAAAAAATAGAATGAAAAAGACTGACTGGCTGTTCCTAAATGCTTGTGTCGGTAAGTTGTTTACTGCTACCTTCTGCTCTTGAGCCCATGGTTAAGTATTTTAGGAGGATGAAGAATTAAAACAGAAACTTGGCATTTAATTTCAAACCAGCTTTTTTTATCTCTGCATTTCCATTTTAAAAAGTAAGCCAAATGTAGAGGTTCCTGAAATAGCACCTGCTGAGAGAGGCTGTGAAGTTCATCCATAATGTGAACAGGGTTAGACGTGTCTCTCAAGTGTACTTGGACTTTTTTGACCTTCGGTAGAAATGGATATTCTTGTAACCAAATCCTGTTGTTCCATGTAATTGTCAAAAGGTGGAAAAATTACAAAGCTAATCTACAGAACATGAGTGCATATAGTAATGTAAAAAATGCCATTACTGGATAAATAAAATTACTCTTCTTTTTGCTATGGGAAGACATGCTCTGTAGAGTCAGCAGCTGCAGCTTGGGAGTATTTGTAAACAGTGTAGAGCTTGCAACAGTACAAGATGCTCTGTCAGATGTTAAAAATAACACCAAAATATGTAGCTCCAAGAAACTGCATGTGTAATACTGACCTTGAAAGTAATAATGTTGTAGTAATACACATACTGTGTTGTAAATGTTTACAGGCTTTCTGAAAGTATTTTTTTAGTCAGCTGCTTCAAAAAACATTCAAATACCAATTTTGTTTTGTATTTTAGTGCTTTCCTATGGAAATGCTGGATAAATCTCACAGTGCTGTTAAAGAACAGAGCCATGTGAGAGCAGGGTTTTCTTCAGTTATTGACCTTGTGAGTTAACTTTTGTGCTGTAGCTTCCCAGAAGCAGATATCGTGTGCCCCAGCATACGAGCAGGTTCAACACTTGAAATACGCAACTATTTTTAGAGTAAAACACTTCATTTGAAACTCTGGCTGTACTAGCATGTCTCATGCTGTTCCTTAATGTTTCACAAAGTCACTTCATGGTTGTTGTAATCAAAAAAACTAATTAGCGGAGCTGCTTTGTTTAACATATTTGATCACATGTAAATGTTTTTGTGGGTATGCTGTGTTTGGTTTCTCCGAGCTAATAAATATTCAAGTTTATTTTTGTGTTCTGTGAATAGTTAGACATGCACACTTCCTTTTGGAAAGAGATGCCTCAGTAGTTCCTGATACCTTCAGTTCCTTACCAGCTTCTTTCCTTCTGAAATGAGCAGCTGAAATTCTGTGTGGTATTTTTTAAGTTAGTGAATACCAAGGATCAGTTGTTGGAAGTTGTTCCTATGTCTTACAAGAATATTTATCTTGCATTCTGATAGCAATTGTATTAAATATTAGGGTATTTTTTCCCTTTGGTTTTTCAAAAGAGATTTTTTTTTGACTATTCTAATGTTACTTAAAATATTTCACACTTTCTGATTTAACCTGTGTGGGAAGGGTTGTATTTATATTTAAGAACGTGGGTTTGCAAGTATTTAATGTTGCTTGTGACTGTATAGTTGTATATAAACCTCAAAACTATGTTCACAGAAGTTTTGCAATGCAATAATGATTTGGTTTGAAGGGATCTTTGTGAGAAAGGCAGAATGCAGATAGAGTTATCTGCTGATTGTTACTGCTGCCTGCTGAAAGCTTTCATTTCTCTGAGTTAAACACCTACTATATTCCTGGGGAAGAGGGATGATGGGGGGACAGGAACCAGCAAGCAAAGCTGTTAATTATCTGTCCTTCATCTCAGAATTTCATTTTGCATATTACAGATGTAATTTTTTCCCAAGTACTCGCTGTGATAGGAATAACCTTAGGAAGATGGATGGAAGTTGCATGGATTCTTTTGTGCTTGTCTCTGGTTGTTGTGTAGTGTATCTGTGCTGGAAAAGTACACCAGTTTAGCCAGTAATCATTAAAACAATAAGCCAAATTTCTGCTGGTGATCTTAGTGTGACATACTTAAACAAATTTAACTGTCAGTTGAATAATTTTGCCCAAAGCATCTGTTTTTACCATAGAAATCAAGTGGATTGCTGTGACTTAGTGAGTTCTGTTTGTTCTCCAGCTGGAGCTCTTAGGAAGTTTTAGCGGAGCTGAACACTTGTCAGTCCTTAGCCAAGCAAAATTATAAAGTAGGACAAGTTCATGTTAAATGCCAAGTAAATTTGTGAACATTGATGGACCAAGAGTTTGTGTGTTACGCTGCTCCATCTGACAGATGGTACCTTGTTAGGATTTGGGAACTTCAGACTGAAACGTTCAAGTTTAAGCTCAATCAGTTGTGGAGAGTCCATTTGCTTTGAATCCATCTTTTGTAGGAGAGATGTTAAAAAGTTAACTTTTAAAGTTAACCCTGAAGTTAAAAATAAAGATTAAAGGAGCAGGAGTAGGAGGAATTCTTGGCAGAGTGGTTATTTTCTTTTCTCTTAGAAGATATTATCTGTCAGAAGGTACTAAGGAAAATGTCTGATACTCCAGGACAGCTGTTTGGTTGAACTCTCTCTTCACATCTCAACTCCAGCACAAAATGCTGTCTAAATTTAATGTCAAGTTTCATTAAAAAACGTGTATCAGGCTGCTCTTTTCTACATCTGTTCTTTTTAGCTGAAACATGGAGAGATGTGTATCAAGTAGATTTAAGAAGGTACTTGCGTTGTGTGTTTGGACTTTTTAATTTTTGTTCTCTTGAAGGCATCAGTTAATGCTTTTCCCACCTCAGTAAGTAAACATGTCATCAAGGCTTCCATTCCTTGCAAATCCAGGCTGTAAGAAATGTGATGAGTGCAGCTCTTGCCTTTCAGCACCAATAGTTTCCTTGATGGAGGGTATTCCTTACAAATCAGAAGGATTAGTGGCATTCCCCCATTCAAACTCTGTCAGCAAATGTACTTGAATGTTGGTTTTTTTTTATTGGCTTGCTTTTTTCAGAGTGAATGTATCTGTTGAGTGAATCTTTCTCAAAAAGATGAGATTTTAAACTGATTCATGTGGTTAAAATTTATTAAAATCCTAGCAGAAACTGGAGTAAGTGTGCCCAGATAACCTGGCTTCCTGCAAATGCCAGTTTAAATTACAAAGAGCAATTACAAATGGTTTCTGCAATGACACCAACGTTTTCTACTGTAGTGGCTTAGGATGAGATTA
Source organism: Struthidea cinerea (assembly GCA_013397865.1). Lineage (NCBI taxonomy): Eukaryota > Metazoa > Chordata > Aves > Passeriformes > Corcoracidae > Struthidea > Struthidea cinerea. The sequence goes on from VZTI01000220.1 coordinate 467,964, forward strand.
ATGTGAAGTCCAAGGTGACTCATTTCTTAGGGGAGGGAACTGATGTATATTTAAACACTATTTTCTATAATTCATGGCACCTATGGCAGGGAGTCCTGGTGGCCTGTGGGACTTAGGGAGTGTGATGTGCAACAATCAAGCGTTGCTGTGGGGCCTGGTGAAGCTGGTTCCAGCTGGCTGTGGGTTTAAGGAGTACAAATGGATGAGGATGGCTGTGCCTATAAAACCTCTCTGGCATCCAGAGTTTGCTTGGGGGTTACCCTGGAGCTTTCCCTCTCCTGGCACTTGAGGGCTGGATTTGACAGTGATGCTGGCAGAGTGTGTTTGCTGCAGGGCACTGCTGGGGATTCTTGAGTTGTGAGTTCAACTCCTGAGCTTGAACTGCAGCCCATAGATTAAAAGTAAACTGCATTTCTTCTCCTTTTCCTTTCTCTTCCACCTGTTTATCATCTGCTGTGACAAAAGCGTGTTCTTCTCTTGGTTCAGGTCAGTAGGGTGGACACTGCTGTCATGGGCCAGACCTCCCGGTGGGGATGGTGCCTCCCAAATCAAGTAGGAACACATTCTTCTTAGCTCTGTGAAAGAAACCACTAAGAGTGTGTTTCTTAAACAAATCCAAAATATTTAGAACAATCTGTAATGGATCTTGTTTTGCAGTACATCCTTAAAAGGACTGTTAGTTCATTCCTAGTATTCCTACACAGTGTCTGCTTAGTTTTTCCTTTGTCAACTGCTTTATCTCTCCTGCAGGGTTTTTTTATCCCATTACGTTTTTGAACCAGTGCCAGATGTGTAACCCAGGCCCTCAGAAACCCTGTGGGCAAGGAGAGTCTCCCTGTCCAGACATTGGTATGGAGTTGGCTGGGCTGTGTCCCACGCTGCCCTGCAGCTCCGGGAGACACAGAGGCACCTCCTGCTCTGTGTCCTGCAGAGCCTCTGGCTCTTCACTGAGTATTTATAAAGGCAACCTGAAGGCACTGACATAAACAAGGTGCTTTCAGATGGCACTGCCACCCAGAGTCGTCCCAGGTGCCCCTTTCTGTCCTCCTGGGAGGTTTGAAAATGAAGCTTGATTAGGGGATGCTTTTGTGGGGGGTGTGGGGGTTTTGTTTCTTTTTGCTGGTTTAGTAAGCTCAGACTGGCTTCCTCATCACGTCCACGGTCCAGCTGAACCTTGATGGTTCTGTCTGTGCTGTGATAAGGGAGTGGGAAGTGTATGGGTGGGAACAAGCTGCTGGAGGCTGGGAAAGGTCACACACCTTCCCTTGCTGGTGTCAGTCTAGGCTTGAACTGTTTAGGGAAGTGCAGCATGGATTACTCACTGCCAGGTGATGACCTGCCCCTCTGGCTGCGGCTGGGGATGGCAGACGGTGCCTGTGGGGATGGCTGGGAGGGGAAGAGTCCCTGCTGTGGGTTGTACAGCCTGGCCTCCTTCCCTGTTCCCCCGGGACAGTGGGAAGCATGACTTGGCTGCTGTGCCAGGTAGCAGAGATGCAAGATCACAGCTCTCACCTGAGTAAGAAATCTTGGTGTGTTGTCATCTGTGCCTTGTGCATCTGTCCTGTCACAAATGCTTTCCATTTGCGTGTGTCTATCTTTGAGACTGAGGACAACTGCCTGCCTTACTCCTTGGCGGAAAATCTTATCTCCTGAAACACACTTCTAACTTTGGTCTCTTGACTACTTTTCTTAAACACTGTGATATTTTATGCTAAAAATAATTGAATAAATTATCAAGTTAAAACCAGTTATTTCAATTTGCTTTAGAAGCACCGATGATTAACTTTAATAATTGACTTTAATGATTTTCCACTGTCCAGCCTCCCTTTAGGGTACAACCCTGCAAGCAGCAAGGTGTGGAGCTGCCTCTGACAGATTGGAGAGGGATAAGGACATATTTAAACAGTTGTTCTTACATCTGTGCTGCTTTGTCCTGTAATGATACATTCAAAACATTCTACATGGATTGTATGTAGGGAGAAGAGCTGTTTGCATGGAAAAAAGAATAGCCAACAGTCATCCTCTCGTGCATTGGATGGCTTCAAGTTTAAGGTACCTGTCTTCTTGGAACAATTTACTTCTTTTTTTAAGCTGATGCAGGTTGCTGAGCTTGAAGAGTCAAAAAAACCTTAATATACAGAAGTTTCTGTCTTGATGTCATTACCTGGAGAGTGATCTACCATTGATTGTGGGCTAATACTGACAGGGGAGGGCCTGGAAATCAAAAAAGAGGAGAAGGAACAGAAGGGTGTGGTTAGAGGCCCATAAAGGTTTTTCAGACAGCCCCTCTCTTTTTTATCAGCTGGTGTGTCATATTTGCTTGCAAAGCAGTCCTTCCTTCAGGAGAAATTCTTCCCAGGCTGAAATTGTGAGTCACTTAGTATCAATAAAACTTCATTTATGGCCACCTGATGTACCCCTGGTGAAGAGCTGGAAGAGCCCTGAGGGCTGACTCAGCTCCAGAGAATGCCACAGGTCCTCAGGACTCTGTGTTAAAGGAGCAGAGATTCTTAACGGGTGTCAGAATTAGGTTTTAGTGGGTCAGTTGTTCAGCCTCTCACTTGCTGGCACTTAATCTTAGGATTAGTCCTTAGGCGAGTAAATGAGTGCATATATATGACAGACCACTTGCAGCTGTATCTGGAACAGAAGAGAAGCAGCACGAGGCTCCGTCTCATCTATGTTACAGCAGGATCTGTCTTGACTTCTGACTTCTCAAACAACCAAGTTATACATTTTAGAAATTTGCCTTCTCTTGCCAAGCGGTTCAAGGCATTGTCCCGCAACAGGAGGCACAATGACCTCCTTAAGATGAAGTGTTTCCTTCTGCAGTCTGCTCAGATGGGAGAACACGTTGGTTACGTGGCATTGCAGCCTCCTTGAATCCCAGAAATCCCTAATCCCCAGCTTGTTCTTTAGATAACCACAGCTGCATCAGTCTGCTTGAAAGAATTTGCCTACTTCATTTTGAGCAGGTTGTGCCAGCCGGTACTCCACAACTTTCAGAAAGATAATGAAGTAAATAAAGGCTGCTGTTGTAGTGTTTTCCTTGGGAACTTTTCTATCTGGCTGTTCTGAAGCCAATGGAACTGTGCAATTAGGGAAAACAGGACTTGGTTTTCGAGAAATGCTTGTAAGCCTATCTTGCGTATTTTCCAAGTTTATATTGCTGCACTAAACCCTATAAATATTTACATGTTCTAAAGGATAAACTGAATAGCACCTTCAGCTGAAATACTTTGATTTTAGCAGCTAATTCTGGCTTATTTGATATGAGGGTAATATTTAATAAAGAAGGAAGCTGTGAAAGTTGTAGTAGGATCAAGATGGTGCAAACAATTGTAATTGAGTGATTAATATTTTTTTAAATTTAGTCTTTAAAAATACCTTTCTTAATCTCTATCATCTAATATATACTGAGATTGCAAATGTCTGATCTGTGCTGTAAGAGGCAGGGCTTTACTAGAAGAAGAAAAAACCTTGGCTCCTGGTGCTCTGAAAGTCTTCCAATAAGAGGAAATGCCTGAGTTGCAAAATGGGAGCACAGTTGAACCTGTAAATGCAGAATTCTGACTTGCAGTTGTATTTTCTCATGACTTGGGTGAAGCACTTGGCATTCTGTCCCCTCCCTTAGGATGGCAGATTATAGTCAGAGTTTTTACTTTAGGCCAAGTAAAATTTTTTGGGGGGAGCACAAAAACTGGTGTATTCTGGTTCAACAGCAAAGGGACGTTTCTGGAGGCCGCTTTAAAGGAAAGCTGTGATTGTGTGGATCAGGAGCAGGCACTGAGGCACTGGGATGTGTTTGCATTTGTGTTGCTCTTGAAGCCGATCAGGGCTGTGCCCTCACAAGGGGTTGAGCTCCTGGAGGCTCCCGGGTGTTCTGGGAACAATCTTAAGGCAAATGCCACTCTTCCTTTTGACATTTTAACAGTCTGGGGAATGCAGTGGGTGTCAGTGGGGAATAATCCAAATGGCACAGTGCTGGGTCAGGGCACGATTCGGAGTCTGCTTGTGTAAGTAACGAGGCACTTCTGCGTTGTGAAATGCAGGGAATTATAACATCAGTAAATATTTCTGTAATATTTCTCACAAACAGTGGGGTTTTAAAGTTCTATTTAAATGGACTTAATGAATTGGAGGCTCTCATCTCACAGAAATCAAAGCCCTTGTAGGAATGTGCCTCCTGTTGTCAATAGAAGCATATTCAGGTCTCATTTCGAAACGATGATACTGAATTTCAGAATTGCAGGCATGGTGCATGTAGGCAAGTTCACCTCATAGTTTTGGGGCAAGATTTGTGTTTTCTGGTTCATATTTCTGACAGTCTGCCTGTTATCACTGTATTTTGTGTTCACTGCTGCCTTGGCTTGCATGGACTGGCACTGTAAGCCGGAGGGCACCTGATGGGCTGTCAGGAATTTTCCCTGTTCCTCTGCAGTGGCTACAATGGAGTAGGTGTTTGGTAGAACAGGTAAAGAGAAATGTTATCTTTTCTTGCTGTGGCTCAGAGGGGCCAAAAAGATTTGTAATGCCCACAGAACACTGGCACTGCAGTAGTGAGTTGGACTAGACAAAAATTTCCTGATGCTTCCCACTCCTGTAAAGAGTCATTTTTACCTGTTTTGATTAAAGAGTAGAGAATGACCAGATACAATCCATGCACACAGTCACATTGCAATCTCTCCATGAGCTGTAGCTGTGCTAGTTTGTGTCATGTAGCACGCCAACCCTGTATGTAAAATACCACTAAAAATACATTTATAATTTTTTTTTTTAAATAAGGCCTAGAAAACATCTGCAGTTTGTCTGGTTTGGATGTATTAATTGATCTTTGGCTTAAACTTCATCAGCAAAGTTTAGAAATGTACTTTTTAACTGACACCTTATATAAGAATTTTAGTAATTCTAGGACAAGGGGCTTTTAGGAATGTCAAGAATTGCAAGACGTGGGAATAAACTTCTAGAATTGGCAGTGCTGCATAGAGCACATGTCACTGATATGGATCCTTATTGCAGCTTGTAGTAGTTAGTGCTTGAAGAAGGCATTGCCAAACCTCACATGACCACCTCAACATCAGCCTTAGACCTCAGTTGTTGCTGAGGTTTGATGAAGAGTGGGATGATAATAAGCAGCTGAGGGTGGGGGACTAGAAGAATAATTAAAATTATGAATTTCCCAGTAGTAGGCTGTAGTAAAATGTGACTACTTGACAGGCTGGCTGCCTGGGATGTGATTTGGGTCTAACCATCTGTCACCAAAAGATCATTTTAGGGATATTTGTTTGAATTTTGAAATTAATTGTGGGTATTTGGATTCTCAGAGTGGTCACCTACCAGTCTTGGGTGTGTTTCTATTGAGGGATGTGGTGGAAGGTGCAGATGTGGTAACAGGAATCTCTCCTGTGTCAGTAGGAGTAGTTAAAATACAAAAAGGGGTGATGTGGCTTTTAGTCTTTAACAAGATGCTTCTCCTAAATAAATGTAATAATAAAAAATTAAGGATATCATAAGATAGCAGAGAACCTGCTCTTTTATCAAATTTCTTCTTTCCTGGATTCTTGGGTTTGCCAAAGCTGTGGTATAACTTGTTTTAAGAGGGCAGGTCATGAGAAATTTGATACTTGCTATCTGTGTACACATACATATCTACACACACACAAAAATGTCAATTAGGAGTATTTGGTTGGAATGATCATTGCAGCAGCCGTGAGGAATTGCCTTATCAGTGGCGAAAATGTGCTTGCATGGAAGTAAAGTTGTACCCTTGGCGCTTCCGAGTCCTACAGAGCAAGAACTAAAATTGGACAGACAAAGCTCATCTTGGGAGAATACACAGGCAGGCACTGACTGAGGCAGTAGTGCTGGAGTGGAACAGGAGACAGACACATGCAGCAGAAAACTGAAAGAAATATTGTCTTGTATGGTTTTCCTTCTGCCCTGGCCTGTTAGGACTTGGGAATGAGTGGGTAGATCTTGTATGACTAAAATTTGCAGCTGAATTGTTGTTTTGAAACTTCTCTGCTTTAGACCACTGTTGAATAATCAAACTTTTATCTGTGGAGGCTTACAGAGCACAGCTGATAACTTTGTAGAGAAATGTCTTGAACTGATAATCCATTTTTCCCTCTGCATTTCTTCTGAAAGCTTTATAATCTCAGCATTCAAAATGATACTTTTTGGCTGAGCTAAGAATGCTTTTCTAAATCCTGGATTAACCAGCAAGCCGGTGGTTAGTGTGCTTCTCTGTTAGCAGCCACTTCAATTTGTTGTGCTGGAGTTTTTCTAATTTTGGTTGGGGATTTTTGCGTGTTTGGGATGTGGGGTTTGTTTGAAGGGGCAGGAAATGTTGTGGTTTTTTCCTTTTTTTTGTTTTATTTTAAGTCCTGAGTGGGAGTGATTGTCCTGCTTGGGTCTGATGACCTTTCCTTTTCATCAGCTTTTTTGAGTTTTGGTGAGCAAATGAAGTAAAGGATGGACTTGGGTCTCAATCTCCAGCCTTGTGGCCTCTGCTCAACTGCTGACTCTCAGGAGCTGGGAACGAGGTTTAGCTGCCGAAAATAGGGAGAGGGTTTTCTCATTTGTCATCTGTGCTCTTCTCGAGCTGCTGCAACAAGGGCTGCTTCTCAGTGGTGAGATTCTATTTACTTCTCCATTCAAGATGGCTTCAGGGACACTATTCTGTTTCCCCAGTTCAGCACTGCACTGTTCTCTCGTGGACCACATACCTTGAATAGAATATATTTGAAGGAATTTCTAAATTTAGGAAGTCTTATATTGGAACAGATACTGTTAGCAGCACCATCTCTTACTGATAGCATATTTTGGGTACTGCAGCTAAGGAATACATTCAGCATGAGTGGTCTTGATATGAAGCATGGTACAGAAGTCAAAGATTGCCAGAGACTCTAGAAGACATTAGGGTCATTCATTGTTCCTCCCATCTTGCTTTAGATACACACAGTGATTTAATTTCTCTTTAGTTCAGTTTTGATAGAGTACCCTGAGTGAAACTCTCGGGTTCCATTAGTAGCAGAGATGGTGAGCTGAAGAGAAAAATTTGTGCTCTGTATCATTTGTACTGTTTGGAAAAAATAAAACTTTTAGTCCAAAAAGCTTTTAATAGATCCTATTTCTATGATTTAGTAGTTTGTTTTTTGAGATAAAAGGGAGGATAAAATAATCAAACTAATCTCTGTACTGTGAAGAAATTACTTTCTGTCTGGTCAAGTGCAATGCTTGTGAGTATGTTACTGCTAGTGTTTCATCTCGAGTCCAATTCTGAGCTGGCTTTTGATCTCTTACATTTTTCAGCTAGTGTGGGTTAATAGAAATGTCTGAGAGATGAGGTACGTGTAAATATTTTGTAGTCTTCTGCTTAAAATAATTAAAAATTGGCAAGTTTCCTGCTATGCAGTTGATCTTCTTCTGTTCGGCCTGTAACAGAGCAGATACAGGTGAGCTGTTAAATGAGGTGGCTTGTTCCAGAATGGCTTCCTCGCTGTCTGAAAGGAACTGTGTGTTGTTTCTCTGCCCTCAGGAGTTGTGGAAGGTGATTTAGCTGCTGTGGAAGCCTACAAGTCGTCTGGAGGGGACATTGCCCGGCAGCTGACGGCAGACGAGGTGCGGCTGCTGAACCGCCCGTCCGCCTTCGACGTGGGCTACACCCTCGTGCACCTGGCCATCCGCTTCCAGAGGCAGGACATGCTGGCCATCCTCCTCACTGAGGTGAGTTCCCCTGGCCCTTGCAGAGAGGGAGCAGCATTTTGTGTAACTGCACCACTGTGTGCAGCCAGAGGCACGCAGCTTTGATCTGTGGTGGTGTTAGAATGTACGTGAATCGCTGCTTTGTGACTTGGATCTGTCCTCAAGAAGTGAGTTTGCTTTAAGAGACTCTGTTGTGATGGTCCTGAGGATGTTCAGTTTTCTCATTAATGAACAGTCTTGGCACACGTTGTGACCTTACTGGCAGTGGAAGTGAGCTATTGTGAGGCTTCCTGTGCTCTGGGTGGGGGAGAGGAAATGCTCTCAAAGCAAAGCGCTGACATCAATGACAGCGTAGTTCGTTCTCAGTTTGTTAATGAGTAAGTCTACCTGGTCTGGCCTTCCTGGCTTTTGTGGGAGCTTCTCTTCCAGAGTGAAGTAATTTTCTTGCTTTGCAAAATTGCTGAATTTTTTCTATTTTTTGCCCTATTCATAGACTGACTGGTTCCTCTGTTTTGCTCTTTCATGTTCCATTTCCTTGTGTCACCTCACTTCTGGTGACCTCTGCTGTTCTCCATCTTTGCCCTGTAAATAATTCTGTTATCTTCTTTTGTCTGTTTTCTTCAACTCAGACTTCTGGTTCCTCACCTGATCAGGGCAAGATTTTTATTCTGCCTCCTTCGCTGAGGCTTAGTGCAATTCTGAAAGCTGCTATTTGCCTGCAAAGCACATAAAGATGATGGAATGCTCAATGTTGAATAATTAAAAAGAGTAGATGAAGCAAGACAAATGTAGCTAAAGCCTTGAGTATATATTTATATATGACTAATATCAGTAGCTTTGTGCTGCTTGCATAACTCTGTGTGGATGGAGTTACATGTTTAAAAACAAGTTGATTTACTGAAATACTGTCTTAGAGAGTTTTGTGGTTGGTTTATTTCAGTGCCTAGGAATACTGACTCATCTTGCCATTTCTGAAAATGCTTAGTAGTGTTTGAGCCCCAGTGATACTTCCCTTTTCTAGGATATGAATGAGTGAAAATGTGGGTCTTAAAGGTGTTATTTTTATATGCATCTGGTGTCATCCCTGTGCCAATTGCCCAATATTGTTGAACTAGTTTCTGCTGCCAGTGATGACTAGAACTGGAGAAATTTAACTATCTTAGCTTAATAGGTTTTGGGAAGATTGATTGTAGGAAACTGTCTGGTACTGCGCTAATAAAAGTTTTGTTAAATCTAGACTGGGCTCATGCATGAGATTTGAGCTTGCTGTTATTATGAACTCTTTCCTGTTTTTTTCTCTTTTTCAGCTGGGAGTGGTCACCTGTTAATTCACTGCTTTGATTTAAGGATGTTTTTAACCGGTTATCATTTCCATGACAAATGAGACATTTCATTAGGAGTCACTAAACTTTCGATCTTTCAGGGTGACAGTGTTTATAGGTCTCTTGCATTCCTTGCTAACCAAATACTCTCCACTGGTGGTCATCCCTCCCAAATCTTTATATTTAATGGTATAATCCTGAGTGCAGTAACTGTGTTGTGTTACAGGTATCCCAACACGCAGCCAAGTGCATTCCTGCCATGGTGTGTCCAGAGGTCACGGAACAAATCCGCCGTGAGATTGCTGCATCTCTTCATCAGCGAAAGGGAGACTTTGCTTGCTATTTTCTGACTGACCTTGTGACGTTTACGTTACCTGCAGGTAGCTACAAAACCCTTCTTCCTGCTGGAAGATTTTATTGCTTGGTCACTGGTTGAAAATCATGTATTTTGACTTTCTGGTGGTGATGTGTGTGTAGGTTTTATTTATTAAGAGCTTTATTAATTTATTTATTAAGAGGTTTATTTATTAAGACCTATTTTTTTAGATCAGATTTAGTAGTTGAATTTAATCACTCAGTATTTGCACACTTCCATCCATACATTGCTCCTGTGAGCTGAGCATCTGTTGCCCTACTTAGACATGAAGAAATGGAAGAAAAGTGGTGTGTTCTAAGGAAAGGCTGTATTTAAAGTGAAGATTGGAGCCCAGACATTTCTGGTCCATGATGTGACTTTTCACATGGCTGTTTTAGCTTTCAGTCCTTTCTCTTGAGGCCCAGAGCTGTTCTTTTTGCCTGCTTGTAGCAATAGCACTTTTTGAATAATTTTGAGGTACTGTGAGATCAAGAGAATGTTTATCTATTAACAAGGAGCTATTAAAAGACTTTTAATCTTCAATAGCTGTTTCCTTTAATAGAAATGCTACCAGCAGTAAGAAAACATGCAGCTGGAAACTGTGCCAATAGCAGATCTGTTTGTGTTTTTTAGAAAACATTTTAAGAATTCTATTTGGAACCCCTTTGGTTGAGTGTTACCTCATCTCCTCCTCCTCAAAAAGTCCAGATAATATTTACCACTTGTGTACCTGATTGAGGTGCTGTATTCAGTTGTACTCTGTGGGTCATGTGTGGGAGGCACGTGGGTGGGTGTACGGGGTGTCTGGAGACTAAAACTTCATTGCTTTTTAGGGCAGAGAAGGGAAAGGGGCAACAGAAAGATTTCCTAACACACGTGAGAAATGTTGTTCTCTCCAGAGCTGAAGGGTTTGTTCAGTATTTTCAAGAGACACATCTTAAAGCACTGTGCAGCTTTTTGACACATTAAGCCATTAAATAATTAGAAAATAAGACTATTCAAAAGCTTTGGTGCATCAAGGCTTTCCACTTCCCTCACACTTTGCCTACTGCACATCTTTTGCAGCTTGGCTCCAGAGAGCATTTCCAGGGATAGAAGTATAAATCACACAATTCTGTTCAGATATTACTAAACAATGTAGTTCAGGAACCAGTTTCCACTCGACCTTTCAAATAAACAGATTGGATCCTCCTGAAAAGCCAATGCATGGATGTTAGAGTGCAAAGCTTTTAAATTGATTGCTGGCCACTGCAAGCAGTTTTAGCTTAAAAAGCCCCAATCAATCACACAAAAAAAAGGACCACCCCACATCACCCTGCCTGCACCAAGCATTAATGTGCTTCAGTAGCAACTCATGTGCCTAAATGTGGACTTAAAAGCCCTGGGGTATTGGACATCTGAGCAGGACTGGCAGCTACCACACTGCAATTAAGAGAGATCTTTGTGTCCTTGAAATACCACTTAGGCCCCAGTCCTTATCCCTAGAGTGCCTGAAGGGATGCTGGATGTTCCTGTTCCTATTTTATTTATTGCCTTAACTTCTGCATGTTTAAGTTTCATGATTGTGCTGAAACCAGCAAAGTTTCTCTGGTCGCTGCTCTGCCTGGCAGCCCTTTACTGCTTATCCTCTGTTGGAATGCAGGCCAGGAGCAAATATTTACTGTGTGGCACATGCTGAGTTTTAGAATGTGTGAGAGTGTTTGTTGGTTTTTTTCCTTCTTTTTTATGAGATAGTTACAAATTCTGTCTCTAAAGTTCTTGGAGCAGTTGTCATCTTCCATGGCATAGCTCAATAGTTTCCCCATTTCTTGTTTTCTAACTTGTCTGCAAACCTTTGGGATTCTCAAAACTATTTTATTGAGGCCTGAATGAGATGATTGAGGAAGTGGATATTCTGGAGAAGAACACATTCCTTGACAAACTGTACCTGTCCATTGGGATAGACTGCAGAGGAGAAGCCATTCAGATAGGTGGAAAGCCATGGCTTGGAATTGGAGCTGTGCTAAATACAGTAGGGTTGAAAGTAAAATCACTCCTTTTTTAAATTTCTCACCTCACAGTGGTTCTCTACTTTCTCCTTCAGAGAAACCCAGCCTTACCCTATGCATGCTGTGATGATCCTTTCTGCATCAAAGGTGTGACAGTGAGGCTGAGGTGCAAACCTGCCTCAGCAGCTCTGCAAAGCCTTGGGGCACACATGGCAGCAGCTTTCCAGAGGAAGTGTTAGGGCTGATAGGGCAAAAGCTGTTCTGTGAGTTCTCCTGAGCAGCAGCTGGTGATGTCTCTTTCACAGTGGCATTAAGTGACTCTTGTATTTGCTTTCTGGTTTTCCAGATATTGAAGATTTACCGCCCACAGTCCAGGAAAAATTATTTGATGAAGTACTTGACAGAGATGTTCAGAAAGGTAAATGCACTGAGAACAGCTGGGATCATTCTGGCTTTTCGTTAGAGAATGTTTCTCTTACTAAAAATAAACTACATGTGTCTGTATATAGGTGGCTTTGTCCATGAGCATGTTTTAAATAGAGATTGGATGCTTTCATGTTAATCTTCACCCTGGAATTCATAGTCACAGAATGGTTTGGGCTGGAAGGGACCTAAAGACCTTCCCCTAGACCAGGTTGCTCCAAACCAGCAGCTTTCAGGGATGAGGCAGCCACAGCTTCTCTGGGGAGCCTATGCCAGGGCTCACCACTCTCACAGGCAACAATTCCTTCCCAGTATCCCATCTAACCCTGCCCTCTGGCAGTGGGCTGCCATCCCTCCTTAACCTGTCACTGCATGCCCATGTGAAATTATTTTAATTTTAACATTTCCAGTCTGTTTATGCAGCAGAGGGAGAATGGAGTCTGTAGAAATTATGTTTGTAGTGTATCTCTGTAGAGCTTTAAAAATCTTTAAAAGTCAGTTTTGAGTCACAAGCTTTTTAAGGAAAACTGAAAAAACCTTTTCATTTCAGTGACAATCCTCAAACAAATGATGTGGTGCTATGGTTTGGTTTGCTTTTGGTTTATTTTATTGACAGTAGAAGAAATTTCTTCCGGCAGTGTAGTTCACCTGTTCATTGTAGTACGAAGGAAAGCAGAGTTTTTTTCATGCAAAGGGGTAAATTATTGAGACTATGCCATTATAGTGCTGTCTGAATTCTCTGAGATAAGTAAGTGGAGTGTTTAAGAGCTGGCTGTCCCGTTGCAGAGCTGGAAGAGGAGTCTCCCATCATTAACTGGTCCCTGGAGCTGGGGACACGCCTGGACAGCAGGCTGTACGCACTTTGGAACCGCACTGCCGGGGACTGCCTGCTCGACTCCGTGCTCCAGGCCACCTGGGGCATCTACGACAAGGACTCCGTGCTGCGCAAGGCTCTGCACGACAGTTTACACGACTGCTCCCACTGGTGAGTTAGGGCAGCTTTTTCCATGTGCTGTAGCAGCAAAACCCCACAACCACCCCTCCCCAGTTCCCTGGGATTGCGCTCCTCAAAGCTGTCGAGTCACCGTGGTCCCAGCTGTGATCCTCACCTCATGTTTTAAATACAAGCACTGGAAACTTGGACGCTGTGAACTCAGGGGTGGCGTGTGATGCTCAGCAAATGGCATTTCAACCATTAAAATGCTTTATACTTGTCAAGCATGCACTAACCACAGTTATTGCAGCTGGAATTTGTGTCCTTGCAATGTAAATCGTGCACATGCCATGCCTTGCTGCTTGGTGGGAGCCGTGCTGAAGATTGTTAGTAGAAAATAGCCTTTTATTCCTTATAAACTTTTCAGTATTTTCATTCCATCTGCTTAGTTATGGCTTTACTCAGGACTGCTCTTTTTATCCCTGTTCTGCCTGCTAAAATAATGGCAGTAAAGCACAGTGTTGCCATTTAACTAGTTCTGTCATCTGACCATAAAACTGATTTATCATTCTGTAAAACAACTTCTGTTGCTTTGCACTGACAACCTTCTTTAGTCGGATAGTGTGGTTTGCTTCTGCTAGTGGGAAAATCTTAGTTGGACCCCCAGTGGTGTCCAGCAGCTCTCCAGGGTGTCCTGGACTAAGGGATGAGCTGATAAAGACTGATAATCCAAGACACAGGTGATCATTTGTTTGATGTTCCTGTAGTCAAGGACAGGAGAAACACTGTCAGCACATACTGCAGAAAGAGCCTGTCCCCGTCCTCAGTGCTGTACAGGAGGTCAACGACAAAGGTTAATTTAGGGGTACCTCTAAGTAAATTTTGTGCTATTGGGAGAGAACTCCCCAAATTAGCCTCCAGAGCTGGATTCCAGAAAGTGATGTTTCAGTAGCAATTCTCCCAGGAACCAGTGTCTGAAAGAATCTGTCACTGCTTTGGCATTGTTCAGCATGGAGTGTGCATCTTGTCCAGGCAGGAATTTCCTTGGCATCACAGGCAGCTCCCATGAGGTCAAAACAGAACAGGTTTTGTTCCTTATGGTAACAAAACCAAGCATGGTATCCAAAAACATGCTGCAAATGACTGAGCTGTGGACCACATCTCTCAAAATGTTGGTGTTAACTGTGGTTGACTTACTGGTGTATATAAATATAACACTCATTTAGAGGCTATTACATCTTGTTAAGCTTTTTAGTTTCTGTCTGGACAGAATTTTCATTTTGCTCTGAATTTGCTTGATCTTTATCCTTACTAGAAGCATTATTTTTAACTGATTGGTGTGTTCCTTTATAGGAACAACTCTTCAGACTTTAAAGAACAAATCTGTAAGGACCAAGTCATGTTCCTTATTAGGAACGAGTCTTTAGAATAAATCTTTTTAGCCAGGTTTTGTTGTAAATTGATCATCCTGTACATTCTATACTTGCTGTATAGATTCCATTTGAGAAGATACATTTAATTTTGTGGGCTAGAACATGTGGCTGATAGGAAGTGCTGTCGTCACCGGAACAGGCTCTTAAATGCAATCCCTGCTTAAACTTTTATCTAGTGGAATTATTCTTCAAAGCCTCCACAAAGACACTTAAAAATGGGTATTTTTATAGTCAGACAGAAAACACTCGTGTAACTCATTTGACCTCATTTTGTTCTGTTTGTTTAGATGCTGAACAAAGAAAAATCTATTTACCAGAGACAGTCTTGTGTCTAGTGCTTGGAAAAAGCTCCATAGCGAAGTTCCCAGAGGCTCTGGCCTGTGGAGTCTTTTCCACTCACCTTTCAATAGCTATACTTTTTTAGTGTACACAAAAGTGTGTTCTGATGTGGCCCTTTTTGTACGCCACCATTAGCTTTTGCTGGAGAATGGGCACATGCCCTAAGTTGACTTCCAGAATTTTATTCTTTAATGGATGCATTCAGTTCTCTTGTGTTAACCTGAAAAGTTTGCTTTAAATGAGATCAAAATCTTGTGTATGGCTGACTAACTCAGGGAAGAAACTTCTTTAGGAGAACACTTCCACAGTCAGTCAAGCTTCTGGGGAGTAGTTTGGTGTTTCTCCTTTTTTTCTTTCTTCCCTTGAACTTTCTGGGCTTTCTCTCTCACTCTGGTGATGTGGGAGTTTTTGTTGTTGTTTTGCTTTGTTTTTTCTTTTCTTTTACCCAGAATCTGATTAAATTTCTTTCAGGAGACCTGGGAATTAATTCATTTAGCACAAAGTGCTCGGTTAGAGATTTATGGGAGAAAACAGGCAAAAAATATTTATCAGCTGCAAAGGTGGAAATGTTGGTGTGTTTGGATAAAAGCTGGAATGAAGATCCAGAAGATTCCCTGTGGATATATTACTGTGAATTAGCACAGACCTATCTAAGCATCTTAGTAACAGGAATTTTAAGCCATGCAAAGGCTCTAGCTGGACTCAGGAAAGCCACCCTGGCTGGTGGCTGCTGTCCTACACACCAAGATTTTAGGGTGATTCCAGCTTCACTGAAAGCCCAGGCAAGATCTTATCCACACACACTCGCTGTCTGCTAATATTCTCAAGTTTTAATTAAGTGAGTTCATTTCAGTGACTTTTTTAATGAGCTGAAACTTCAGAATGGTTTCTTTGTCTTCACAGTAAAGGCCATTGTTAAAAGTTGGCTTAGCACTGTTCCCTAAATCCTGGTTCCTAATATGAGGTTGTGGCTTTTCCACAGTGTGGTGATTATATAGAGTTTAAAATTTTAAAAAGCAGACAACTTCTTTTTAACGTGTCATTTCTCTTGGTAAATGGTTAAATAAAATATCATGACTAAACTAAATCCCACACTGCATATTTGATTCTTATCCACACTGCTTTACAACTCCATATAATGTGGAATTACCACTGCTTTGCTGCAAAATCTGGTGTAAAATATATTCTGCCTCGTAACCATGGGCTGTTGGAAATTGATATGCAAGTACTTAGAATTTAATTAACTCATGATGTGATTAAAAATAGAAAATACCTGTATTTTTTGTGTGAGAAGAATGAGCAACTCCTCATGTATGAAATGGAATGTCTTATCTTCCCTGTATATCAACACTTAAATAAGACTTAAAAAAAAACCCTATTGCAAGAAGTATCAAACTGGGCAGGAGCCTGGTAGGAACTTGGATCATATTTGCTGTAGAAATTGCTTTTTTTTTTTTTAAGTGGTTCGTAAATGAGGATTAATGAATGGAATCTCCTGAAGATAAAAAAACAAAACAAAATCCCGTTTTCCTGATACTTGCTCTCTTTCTTCCCCCTTCTTGGGATGAAGGATTGCAAGGGTTAAATATTGCTGTCAGGATTATGGTGGTTGAGTAAATATTTTTGCCTTTACCATTCTTTCTCTCTCTCCCTTAACATCTTAGGTTCTACACACGCTGGAAAGAGTGGGAATCGTGGTATTCCCAAAGCTTCGGTTTACATTTCTCTTTGCGAGAGGAACAGTGGCAGGAAGATTGGGCATTCATTCTCTCTCTTGCAAGCCAGGTAAGAAAATTCCTTTGTCAGAGGGCTTTTGGGAAAGATATTTTAATTTCTGAAAGAAATTTCAGAACTAGAAGTGGTTTTGGGGAATAAGAATATCCCGTGTGAAGGAAAAAACGTCCCTCTTAAGCCAATGATCTTAAAATATTACTGGGTAAACTCTTCTGCCAATATGGAAAGGTTAATTTGAAATTATAATTTTTGAGCTTGCTATTAAGCAGTGCAACACAAAAAAAGAATGATGGTATTAGGGTGAAGTCTGTAGAACAAACTAATAGACAATCATGTGTTTAATATCCTGCCTCCAGCCTCCTGCAGCACTTTTACCTTCCAAAACACACCTCCAAATCTGTCAGCTTACACTGCTCAAACTCCAGCAAGCTGAGATTTTATAACTCCCCTGCAAAATGAGATTTACGTTCCTATAAGCTTCCAGCTGTAGGAATATTTTAGCTCCTCTTTTAAGATATAAACATGATTTTGGTGCTATTTTTTTGAGATTTGTTTTGGATGTGCCCTTTTCCTATCATCAAAAGGTATTTGCCTTAAAGTGCCCTCAGATGAGTGAATTATTTTTAGACCTAACATTATGTAGAGTTTCACTTCTAAGTGGGGAATGAAATCCATTACATTGAATCTGGGCAATAGGACAGAGAATTACTACTGACAGCTGACAAGCTGAAATGTTTTTCCTTATTTCCAATAATTTTCCAGTCTTTTGTTTTCCCTGTCAAAGCTTTATCACTCTTAAAAGCATTTTCTCTCTCTGTTTGAAGACTGTTTTTTATATTTCAACACAGAGGATGGTAAGTTGTGTTTCAAGTGATGTCTTTCTTTGTGTTTGGTTCAGCCTGGAGCGAGTTTGGAGCAGACACACATTTTTGTACTTGCACATATTCTTAGAAGACCAATTATAGTTTATGGAGTAAAATATTACAAGAGTTTTCGGGGAGAAACATTAGGATATACCCGCTTCCAAGGTAAGCCTTTTGTTTTTTAAATTCAGTTTTAAACAAGGTTGGGCTGTAAATCAATAGGGACATGAAGTGCCTGTCTGGAAAAGGATGGAATTCTGTTGTAGGTAAATTGTCATTTGCTATTAAAAAGAACAAAACAGTCTCTCCAAACTTGCAGTTTTTCATTTTATAGTGGGCATGGTGCCTGTAAAAGTGAATTCCATTGTGTACTTTAAAGGCAGTTTTTAAAATTTGTCTGTGTTTCAGTAATTAACAGCAAGTGTGGTGTGAATACTGACTTATTTCTCATTAGTATTATGATTTTGCATAGCTTGATCAGGTTCTTTCTAACTTTTTCTCCTCCTTGTCTCCAACACAGCCTGACTGTCCTTAAGATAAATATGAAGATGACTCAGTCCAGTTTTGCTTAGACTTAACGTCTGTAGATTTCTAAAGATGCACTTTGTGCTTTGCAAACCAAATCTGTGGGCAACTTTCCCCTCTATTACATGCTAATACTTTACTATTCAAATAATAAAACATGAGAGGCGATTGGGAGCATCTGCACATACTGAGCTGTAAATAAAACCCATGGGGAAGGAACTGTGTGTGTTCCAGGGGCTTGGGACAATTATTTTGCCCACAGTTCATATTCCTGGCCTCAAGTACATCTGCTTGATGATGACCCACTCTTTATTTATAGCTTAGCAGAGGACTTCCCAAAACATCTTTGTGATTTGAAAGAAAAAAAGTATGGCGATTTCAGAAGGAGGCAAACCCATGATGTATAGGAAACCCCAAACTGTGGAGTTAATGTTAATTTATAACGATATAGAGTCTTGGCTTCTAAGTTTGGGGCAGTAACAAAACTTTATCTAGGGAAATTAATTACTTGTTTGAAGAGTCTGAAAGTTTGGCAGTCCTTTTAGTTACGTGTTAACTTTTCTTTTGAGGATGAAAAGCTGGGAAGGAACAGTTACTCGTGTCACTTAAATCTGACACACCAGGTTTGTGTTGCTTGGTGGTTTGCAAATGGTTATTTCCTAGACTGGGCATCAAGGCAGACAAGTATTACACAGCCTAAATGTGCTGAAATTGGTTTCTTGCTCTGTGAACCAGAAGGAAACAGGGTGCCTGGAGCACCCTTTTACTGCACACGGGTTTCCAGGAATTTAGGCAGCCAAAGAGTTACGACTTGAGATTTGCTTGCCACAAGCCACATCCAGCCATACATGGAAACACACAGCACTGGGAGCAGGTGAACTTGGAGTCACAGTACCTGGAACTGCTCCTCTCCCTGCCCAGCCACATTTTTGTGGTTAATGTGTGCTAATCAAATGCCATTGGCACAGCTGAAACCCAACAGCCGTGAACTCCGAGTGGGCTGGGCTGCCGGGAGGAGACTCCTGCTCTGGGCCTGTGTGTGGGCTGTGCTCAGCACGTGGAGCTTTGGGGAGTGCTGGGGTGTCCCTCAATGGCTGGGTAGCACCCTGCCTCTGTTTAACATCACATCCACCAGAAAAGTCCCTGGAAGTGTTCAAGGCCAGGTTGGCCAGGGCTTGGAACAACCTGGTCCTGTGGAAGGTGTCCCTGCCCATGGCAGGAGGTGGAACTGGTTGGGCTTTAAGGTCCCTTTCAACCCAAACCACTTTGTAATTGTGGGTTATAATAGAAATGGGGAACTGAATTTTTTTTAATGCTTGTTCAACATCATGGTTCAGTTTGTAGCACCCTCTTATCCACCCCTAAAATACTCTCCCTGACAAGAATTTTTTCTCCAGGGATTCCTTGTTCCAGCTTGGCATCCTTGCTGTAGCTGGTGTGAATCCCATAATTGCCAGCCTCCTTGTTTCCCAGATTCCAGCCGACTGTTAATGCTTCTTTAAATACTAAAGCTTCAGTGGTGGAAGACCTGTTTGCTCAGGCCCTAACTATGACCCTGGTCAGACCCGCCTGGTCTGGCCACATATATTTAGTAGCACAAATATGCAGCTTTTAAAATTGAAAAGAAAAAAAGGTAACTGACAGAAGTGATCATCAGGTCAGGCTAGAGAAATGAAATCCTGTGTGGGTGGCTTCAGGATAGGTGTTAGCCCATACTCTTTATTTTCTGTGGCTTGTGCTCGTGTCAACTGTTGTTACACGACCTTCTCACTTTGTATCAGAGTGACTTTTATAACTCCTAAGAGCATTAGATATTCTCCCTGGCAGTGCTTGAAATTCTTTTCTCGTGGAGCTCATCACAGTGTTGAGGAGGAATGGAAAGTGTAGCACAGCCTTCTGTCTTGGCGAAATGATTAGTGTGGAATTTTCACCAAGATAAAACAATGGTGAAAAAAGATTTCCAAAAACTTGCTGAATTTCAGTGTAAACGTGGAGGCAAACAGATGAGTTTCAGTCCTGAAAGGTCACATAGCTGTGCTCTGTGTGCATGAAGAATTCCCAGGAACTGAGGGACCGTCTTCCTTACATTTGACTGGATGTTATCTTCAGTGTAAATTTGAATTTTGACAGGATGTTTGGTTCTTTCCCTTAATGCAAAGGCCTGAAACTTTCTGGTGAAGGCTTATCCTGTGTTGTTCACCTTTTGTGTTTAATGTTGCATTAGAGTCAGACTTAATAATGGGGATACGAGCAAGGGAGGGCTAAGAAGGTATTAGAAGGATCTGTCCTTAAATCGAGGTGTTGTAAAAACTTGTGTGACTCAATTTTAAATAAATGGCAAGACTTTTAGGTAGCTCTTGATCGCCAATTCAAAAACAAGCGGGGAAAAGGGACAATTATTTACTGGCAGCCCCCACTAATTTTTACTGCAGCACAAAAAGATGAGCTCAAAACTTAAGTAGAACCTCCAAAGCCACCCCCTGCCTCAGATTCCCGTTTTAGCGTTGCCCTTCCCTCTCCATGGCTGTTGGAGGAGCGCAGTGTTTGCAGCAGCAGCTGTACGAGGAGGGGTTGCTATGCTACATGTGCACTTGAGTTTATGTGGGGCTATTTTTAACCTGTCACAAGGTGAGCCGTGCCTTTGCTTAAGTTGTCTTGCAGTACACACCAAGAATTATTTATGTTCCTGGAAGAAAGGAGTTCCAGTTTTATTTTGAGACCTCGAGTGAATTGCTATCTTTATTACTAAAAATGGTGGGGAGAAAAAATGCAGTTCCTCTCGGAATCTGTGACATCAGGTGTTGGTTGTAGCTGAGCAAAGTAGTATCAGCTTTTTGGTGCTTTTTTTCTTTTTTTTTTAATTGATATGAATAATTGATGTGTGTTAATTTAATCTGTGAGTACTGTGTATGAGCAGTCCCGTTCTCTGGGATGGGTTACATCAGTGCTGAGTAACATTTTGTGCAGCGAGTTCTTTTAATAATAAGTTTTGTGAGCAGATGGTGGAATTTTTGCTCTGGTAAAAATAGACATCTGACTGTAGCCTTTATTTCTGTGATGCAGAATCCGTTTTTTTTTCTTCTTTTTTAAATTTAAAAAAAAAAATTATTTTAAGAAGAGTTACCAAACATAAAAGGCTGCTTTTCTAACCTTGTTTTTTGTTCATCACTGTACTATAGACCGTAAATTTTAGGGCTGTAATAATGTATTGGTTGTGATTTTAATCTTTTGTGTCTAAACTTGTACAGTTGCAAAGATACTTGACTTGTGTTAATTAATAACAATTAGCTCTCCTGAAAAGTGTGGCCTGTGTCAGTGTAGGCCAAACCAAGTATGTTTTAAAAGTGATGTGCTTCTGTTACAGTTCAACCAAAACCACAAGGTTTGTATCAAAATCCTTCCTCGTTGAACACCAGTTCTGAGCCTTACGTGTGCTTTAATTCCCCACAGGTGTGTATTTGCCTTTGTTATGGGAACAGAGTTTCTGTTGGAAAAGCCCCATAGCTCTGGGCTACACGAGGGGCCATTTCTCCGCCCTGGTTGCCATGGAGAACGATGGCTATGGCAATCGAGGCGCTGGTGCTAATTTGAACACTGACGATGACGTTACTGTTACTTTTCTACCCTTGGTGGACAGCGAGAGGAAATTATTGCACATTCACTTCCTTTCTGCTCAAGAGGTAAGAAAGAAACACCTGGTGTGTGTGGTGGTGGCTTTGTCGCAGCTGCATGCTGAAGCTCAGCAATCTCTGCAGCCCCCTGGGTTTTTGGTGTCCAAAGAATTACAAGGGAGTGTGCTGTTCTGGTTAATGAATACTGCTCCCTTCCCCATCATTCCAGGTGATTCTGGAAGGTGTTGTCCCACAAATACGATGCTTATTTACAGCTCTGTAAATGGAATGTAACTTCATTGTCCATGTAAATCACAGAAACAGAATCATAGAATAGAATCACAGAATATCCTGAGCTGGAAGGGACCCACAGGGATCATCCAGTCCAACTCCTGGCCCTGCACAGGACACCCCAGCAATCCCACCCTGTGCCTGAGAACACTGAGTATCAGCATACCTAGAAAAGGACGCAAAAATAAGGGTTCTGTCACTAAGGCAAGACTGAAATCTGCCTTTTGGGTTTTTTTTTTCCTGAAAGATGCAGCACAAATATTGGCCCATAATTGCAGCATGTTCCACCTTCTATTCTAATGAAAACTCATTTTTTCCTTAATAACTGCGATAAAGACATGAAACTATTTCAGTAAAGGGTGTGCATGGATGAAGGGAGGGCTGGAAAACTGAAGTAATTGCAGAAAGTGGGCATTCTGTAAATAAAAGGAGAAAAATACAGGCTTCAAGTCTAGAGAGGGGTGTTTCTTCAGCAAGCTACGATATTTGTTATGTTTTACAAGAGTAAATATTTCATCTAAGGAACTCTTAGGACTCCTGAAAATGTCTTTGTAAAGCCAGAAGAATCTTTTAGGGCCTGCCCTTATTATATATGGTGCCTACCACAGATAAATGGTTGCTTTAAAATAACTGAAATACAGAAAGGCTGCATTGGAAATATACACGTGAAAAATTGGGAAGAAGAGCTGGGGAGTATTTCCAGAGCCTTCAAACTTTGGTTGAGTTTGGCTTTTAGAGTCTCTGGGTGCGGTGATGCTCTTGCAGCAGGAATGGCGCTGGGATTTTGGGAAGCCTCATTCCCGGTGTTTTCTGTCCCCCAAAGATAGGCAACGAGGAGCAGCAGGAGAAGCTGCTGCGGGAGTGGCTGGACTGCTGCGTGACGGAGGGAGGGGTCCTTGTGGCCATGCAGAAGAGCTCCCGCCGGCGCAACCACCCGCTGGTCACCCAGATGGTGGAGAAGTGGCTGGACCGCTACCGCCAGATCCGGCCCTGCACGTCCCTGTCCGACGGCGAGGAGGACGAGGACGACGACGATGAGTGAGGGGGAATAAAGTGCAAATGAGCAGCGCAGAGTGTGTGACCCCGAGTGAGAGTTGTGCTGTAGCAGTTGGGTGTGGAACGACCCAGGTCTAGGGGATACATGCTGGGAAGGATTCTCCGACAGCACGGGGAGAGGATGGACGCTCATCCTGCTGCCTGGAGAGAGCCAAGCGGGCTGGACTACAGTTTGTATAAAAACACGAAAAAGAAACAAAAAACAGCTAATTTTATTATCAAGATGGAAGAAAAAAAAACCAACCCAACCCCATTTTTCTTTCTGACTGTAAATCTGTCTATAAATGTACCGCATGTGGTTGTGTAAGAGGTTGTGTAATAGGAAACGTATACCAGCATCTTAATTATTGCAGAGAAATTTTTCAACTAAGGGCACTTCTGAAAGCACATGTGAGCTGGATGGATAGCTCCTCCCTCTGAGATTCTTTTACAGTAGAACCTGGTCTTCTCCATCACCTTTTAGATACTCTGACACATTTCCCTGAAAGGCCCTTTCCTGTGAAATCTCACCAGTGCCCAGGTCAGATTGTGAGAGGTTTTTTTTTGTTTGCACAAGATATCCACAGCAAGTCATAAGCAAAAATATATTCATTATTTTACTAATATTTTAGTTATTGCTGTGCCCACTTAATAAAGCCTAAACTCTATGGAACAACCTGGAAAATAAGCTAAATTTTTCATTGAGTGAAATGATTTGTTTCCTGAAAAAGCTTTTCGGGGTTTTTTTTACCTTTTTTTTTTTTTCTTCTAATAGTTAATAGATTCCTTTCAGTATACATAAGGATATTTATTCAGAGAAGTGACCTAAAAGATAGGGGTTTTATTCCTGTGAGCATACACTAAACAAAATTGTGTGAAATCTGAGAACTTGAACACAATTGAGAATTTAATCTTGTCAAAACTCCTTGTAAACTTGCTGTGTTACAAATTATATCATTTTATCATTTATTCTTTGATCACTCAAACTTTGTTGCAAATGAAAAAACACCTTTTTGAAGGGTTACTCCTTGGTCACTAAATCTAGTGAGAATCCACTTGGCAGTTCTAATTAAAAAGAAGAATCTATGCTCAAGTTGTTTAAAAGCACTGTTATATATTTCTCAGTATGTAAACCTGGGAATTTCTTGCATGTTGATTGATGTGGCCATACTTAAACTTATGTAAGTTCCTAAGACTGTAAGTTCAGAGTATATTCTCCAGTAGAAATTTTATTATATTTGATAACTTTAGCCATGTAACCTGTAATGGATAAAGTTTATCTAAAAATCTCACTGAAACACTAAAGGTTAATGCCAGTTTTTACATATACAGTGCAATTCAGGTTGGCTTGAAAAGCACTTTTGTTGGTGTGGTGGTTGAGTAAGAAATTTTGCAGTAGATGAAATTGTTTTAATTAGAATTTGGAAAGAAGCCCCATAGCACCTATTTTTATGTAGTTCAGAGCTATGGAAACCCTGAGGAACTTGCTGCTTTTTCTTCCAAATGCTGCTTAGATGGTGTTGAAACGTGCACAACTCCTACAGAAACTTGGTGACGACACCGAAAGTAAAGAAATAATGAAGTACTGTATTAATTTTGCAATTTTCCCGTCCTAGATTCCACTGAGGTTTATTATGTCTTCACCTTTTTTGGCCGTTAGAGCTCCTCTGATTGGTGCATGCCCAGATTTCCAGGTAAAGGATGAATGCTGCTCTGCCATGAGTGACCCAAATTCACTGCCCAACCCCAGATACTACAGAGGTTCTTCATGAGCGCACGGTCTTGGTTCAATCTCCCTTTCTAAATTGGGATTTATTTTTTTTTTTGTCCTTACCTTGCAGTGAAATCCTTTTATACCTTGTCTAGCTGAGGATGTAAAGCTTTTCTGTCAGGGGAGCTGAATGCAGGGTAAGCTGGGATGAGGATTTCCGTGCCCTGAGCTGGCCTGCGCCCTGTGCTGGAGTGGTTTATGTGTCGTGCTGTGACCACGGGGGTCCTAATTCAGCCACCTTGAGGAGCCCTCAGTGGTCAGACCTGTAACTTCAGATCCCAGCCTGCCCATGACCAGCTGCCCTGTGGACAGAGGGATAAGCCCCTGATTCCATGGGCTACTCCGAGGACGCTGTGGAGTTTTCACCTCCCGCCCCTGTGCTTTTGGCAGTGCTGTTCCATTCAGGGAAGCAAAGCTTCCTTGTCCCAGGGGGAGAATTACCAGTGTGAAAGTCTACCTTGAGCCAAGCTGGCCCAGCACTCCTGCCCTCCTCTCCCGCTGTCCATGGGCAGCCTGCGTTGTGTCCCTGTCCCCCAGCCCTTCCCAGAGCAGTGGAGTCCCTGTGGTCAGTTCAGCTGTTCTCAAACGCATGCACCGATGAATTTCTCAAGTTCTGCTCCAACAGGACGGTCCTGGTACTTTGGATCACTTGGCTTTCTTGATCATTATTGTTTTGTTCTGATGTGCTGTACAATGGTCTGTTCAGGTTCACACGCTTCACAGGCCCTCTGGGAACTGGTGAAGTGTCTTTTCCAGAATCAGAGTAATCCAAACCTCCTGTACCTGTAGATTAAAGAGCTACAACCCCCCGGCTTCGTGCTCGCACCGCAGTCAGTGTATGTCAGTGGCTCCTCAATCACACACCTGAAAGTTTACAGACACTGAGATTAATCTGCACACACACCTTTGCAGCTTGTCAGCAAGTTCTGCACTTTCAGCCATGAAAATCCATATAAAAATTGGGTTTCTCAATGTTATTTTCCTCATATATTGCTCGCAGCAGCACATGCTTTCCTAGCACAGAACTTAGCTTTTCATTGTACCTCTTTTACAGCTGGTCAGGTTTTTTTTTTCTGGTTTTATTTATGACTTCCTCAGTGAAAATCCCTGTATTTCTTTTGTTTTTAATATATTAAAATTTAGTAATTCTGGATTCTTCCAAAGTTCTGCTGCATGGCTTATGGCAAATACCCTGGAGTTGTATTTCCTCCATTATCCAGGTTGGTGGGTGTGTTTGGAGACCTTGTTTAATTGCTGCTTTTCCTTTTCCCCCCCTTTTATTCAGTAACTTCCCCTAATACCCTTTTTTTTAAAGGATTTATGTGGTGGTTGTAACCTTGAAGCTGCTTGTTTGAAGCTACTGTGACATCTCTGGAGTTCTCCCTGGAGAAGGAGATGATTATCCCAGGAGAGCCTCCGTGCCTGCCTTCCCTGAGCGGGACAGCAGCAGCATGGCTCTGTCAGCCACAAACCTTCAGCAGCAACTGTTCATTTCCCATTTCTTTGCCCAATAATTCTCCCTTTGAGAGCTGCAGCTCCTGGTGCTTCGGCATCTCCCAGTTGTGATGATATTCTTCCCTTTCTGCTTCCACAGCTCCGATCTTTGCATGTTTTGCTGGTGTTCTTACTGCAGGCACTTGTAACCCTTGGGATGGCTCAGCCTCTGCTCCTGTTGAGCTCGTGGCACTTCTGTCCTTGTTTTTGTTGGAAAGGGAAGTTGGGTGTTGGATGAAAGCTCCAGCATTTTCTGAGCTCGGCTCTCACTGCGGAGTCACTGCTGGCACAGGGGTTCCTGCGGCGCAGGGAGGTACCGGATTATTGAGAAACAAAGTACCAGGGCTCGTTTATTTTTAAAACAACTCTAAACCTTAACAACAATTAAATGTTTTCCTCGTGGTTTTGATGGTCATTTCAGCGTGTCCCAAACACCTCCCCTGTATCTGACTTGTTTTATCCCAGTTTCTCGCAGAGGTCGGGGTAATTCACTGCTGGGCTGTGCCGAGCACTGACAAGGAGCGGTCGCTCTGTAACAGGTGACCTCTGTTCTGGATGTTTGGAGCTGGTAACCGAGTTTTCAGTTTAATTTAAAGCAAACAAAATACAGAGTTTTGTAACTTAGACACTTTGGTTTCAGCTTTTTTTAGTCCCCATCTAACTCTTATGTGTGTGGCACTTGGACACAGTGGGAAAGAAGGGTGGAAACAAGAACAGGCCTTTTGCCCAGTGAGGCTCAAAGCCACCAGCACCTCTTGAACACTTTTTTGGCTTTATTTTCCAATGGTTTGATAATGCTTCAGCTCTTGAGAATGTACAGCAAATGTGTGAGTTGTAGCTGCCTTTGTACCTTAGTGGAAACCCACAGTGCTCTCTTCATCACAGAGTGGTCTGAGTTGGAAGGGACCTTCCCTTCCCACTGGACTGTAAATATTCACCAAGTGTGACCAGAATTGTTTCTGTACCTTATGGTTACCTCTCAGTGTCTCCAAGCCCCAGATTGCAGCGAGAGCTCTTGCCTTTCAGAAATTATAGAAATTTTATCACTTTTTATTGAAAACTGCACTGAACGCTAAATGTCCACCTTTACAATAAACAAATACAGTAACGGTAACACACTAAAACAAAACATACTGATAGCCATTGGTTTCTTTTTTGTCTGTTTGGGACAGCTCAAGATTTCTTTTTTTTTTGTCGTCACAGAAACAGGAATGTACCCATACAAAGGCTCAAAACAGGCCATCTTTAAAAACAAAAAGGCGATGATTCACAAAAGACTATGAATATAACATGTAACTAGTTGATACAAATCTAATAGGATTTGTTAAAATCAGTCACATCTAATAACACATCTTGAAGTGTTCTTGTATAAAATATCACGTGAAGAAAAGAAGACTTTTATCAATGTCTAAAAAAGTGGATTTTGTTCATAGACAGTCTGACAAGTTACCATAAAAAGTGTTTCCTGAGACATAAGGAAATGCAACATTATTCTTGAACCCTTTCCAGCTCAAGACTTTTTCCACTTGATAAAATAGCTGCAGATTTAAAACTGAGAAAATATATTTGAGTACAAATAGTGTGTGAAACTTAATACTTTTCTTCTTTTTTTTTTTCCTTTTTTTTTTTCTTTTTTTTCTTTTAGTTTTTCTTGCATCATTGCAGGGCGTAGGTGGATGCACAGCTACTTTATTCAGTGTATTGGGCAGAAAAGAGACTGGCAGTTTGGTTTTCCTTAGCCTGGGAGGGCAGTGGTCAGTGCCAGGAGCCCTTTCTGCCCTCGCCATCCCACAGATCCCGGCTGGAATGGCTGGAACTTAGACCTGGCAGGAGAACTTCTGTTACACTGCAGTGGCCCTGTGAGACTGCAAAGAGGAGGAGGAGTAGTATTTGCTTTTTTTTTTCTTCCACTTCTAAGCCAGGACTGCTGCCCCCCAGTTAGGAGAGGTCACCAGCTGCAAGAGAAAGGAAAGGGCTGAAGCCACACAATGGTTTCCTCTGACAGGTTAACTCTGTAAAGATGGCTTAATTCAGTGGCCTGGACACAGTGCAGGAGCCCTGTCCTTCCCAAGGAATTGAGGGGGGGAAAGAAATTCATTTTTATTCATGTGATTGATGCACAGATGAAGGAAACTCAACACACAAGAACAGAAGTTGCTCATTAATGTATCACATCCTAGTTTTCAGCGCTGCAGGGAGCAGGTGACTTCTCCAGGGCTTCTCCCCAGTCTTGGCTGCTGTCGCTTTGTCGGGAACACTGGAACATCAATGATGCGTCTGTCCAAAATCAACATTACAAATCTCGTATCAAATTCTTCTCTTTTAGTTCATGTATAACTTCTTTTCCAATGTCTCTTGGTCCTAAGTTTATTGAATGGTTTTTAAATTATCTGCTATTGCTCGTTGGGATGTTCCCTGTTGTCCCCGTGTTTTGTGGGCTGGTTGGGTGATGGAGCTTGGGAAGGATGTGCCACTGTGGGAAGGTTGTGAGTAACGGGGATGCCTCCGGGAATGATGCCCTCCATAGCTGCTGGGATTCCTCCCGGTGCCACACTCACCATCCCGGGGGGATACCTGGCAGAGGGGACAGAGAGAGGCAGGTTTGTCACAGCAGAGTTCATCACACACCCATCACCCCCACACCACTGCTGTGGAGAAAACACAGCAAAGAGATTCCACTTCCCTCCCGGAGCCAGGTTTGGTTTTCCTGTTGAGTTACAAGGGAGAGCTCAGAGTTACCCATTAACTGCTGTGCCTTGGGTAGGTGTCCTCCGCTACAGCACCAGGACTGCAGCTTGTTCTGTGCCTTCTCACAGCCTCCTGAGCCATGGGGAAGCCTTCTCCTTTGGAAAATTGGGTAAGGAACCATCCGGAATGCTCTCTGAACCCCAGATGCTGGTGTGCTGACTCCTTCATCCCTGTGTGTGAGTACCTTGAACACCTACACCTGGTTTGTAAATTTTCCCTCTGTGGAAGGTAAGCTGCATCTTCCTCATGGAACAGCACAGCTGAAAGATGGGATCAGATCTAATCCATCTTCTCCAAAAGCAGGAGGAATTATACACATTCCAAGAAACAACAGTGAGTTTGAAAAAGGAGAATAATAAGTATTTCTTCAGCTGTGATGTGGGGAAATGAGGACAACACCCTGTGGAGCTCTGTGGCCACGTGAGGCCTGAGGGCTCCCAACCTGCCTGTGGCTCTGCTGCCTTAGGGAAAGGCAGATGGGGAAGCCGGGAGAGGAGGGGAGTTTTACCTGCCTGTGAAGGTGGTGAGCTGAGCCAGCTTACAGGGGCAGCTCCCGAGGAGCTCAGCCAGGATGGAGCTCCCTGCAGAGACAGGTTAAACTGGGAAGCCAAGGCTTGTCCTCAGGTGCTGGCACTGCCCACGTGTTTTGGAACAAGAGCAGGACTGGGGAAGGCTTTTTCCAGGTTTGGATGTTCTGCTGGTGAGAGGGAGTGTTCACTGCCTGTGGCCTGCATGGCACAGGAGCTGCCTGGGGCCCTGGGGCTCTGCTGCTGGGTAACTCCTGCCTGATGTGACCTGATGTGCCCTGCAGGGTATTTTGTAGCTCAGAGTATTTTTGGCAGTGGTGATACCCTGAATGAGCCCATGCTCCAGCTCCTTGAGCCTAATGTCTCCTACCAGCATGCTTGGAGCCATCTAAACAGAGCAGTAAGTAATCCTTAATCTCGGATTTAGGTGGAAATTGAGTCACCTGACTACAGCCCTATATTTGGAGCTTTTCCCCTGGCTCATTAACCCACGAGGTGGGCCTGGCTCACAGCAGTTGGTCAGGGACAGGAGCACAGAGCTGCTGTCCAGTGACTCCCAGCTCAGAGGGATGCAGGCTCTGGAAAGGGAGGCTCTGCCCACCCGTAGGTGGCTCAAGCAGCATCAGTGACCCCCCCGTGCTGGTCCCCAGGGAGGGGTGACAGCAGCCGGGGTACCCGGGTGTCCCCCCTCGCTGTCCAGCTGGATCGCAGCGGCTCCAGCTGTCCCAGTGCTCCCGTTCTCCCGCTCACCTGTACGTGGCACCATTGAGCTCGGGATGAATCGCCTGCTGGTCTATTACTGACCACGGAGCCGTCGTGACAAAGAATTCCTTATTCACACAGTTCCTTAGGCTTTCTGGGATGCGCCCTGCAGTTGGCGAGAAAGGTGAGTCTGTGTCAGGCAGGGCCCAGCTTTATCACCCTCTGAAAAGCTGTAATGTTTATAATTTCACTGTGTCTGTCAGTGTGAAGGATGGGAGGAAAAGAAATGCCATGTTCTTTGTTTCAGGAGGATGTTTTGGCTGTCCCGAGGTGCAGGGTTGGAGATCAGTTTCCTACCCTCACTCCCAACACTTGGGAAGCTGTTCCCTCGAGCCCCCTGCTTTGGAGGCAGACATGAAACTGTGCCTTCCACCTTCACAAGGAGGGCAGCTTTCAGGACAAGAGAAGCACCCTTTGGCTGGAGTACTGTGCCCACCACCTTGGGATTTGGTTTAGGAATGCAGAAGTCACATCCACAGCGGCCGTGTCTGCACTACTGTGTGGGTTAGCACCAGTAACAGGGGCAGCAATCACTGCTTCCCTGTCCTGTTCTCCCCAGTCACCACTCTTTGCCCTATTCATTAAAAAAAAACCCAACACAAAATCCCTCACCCAACCACAAACATCCCCAAATGACAGAAGAGGAAAGTTTGGGTTCTCAGCTCTTTAACTGGGAAGCAAACTGGGGTTAGATCCCTTTCCCAGTGTCCTGCTGGGACATGGGCAGGGTGAATCCCTGTCTCTGCTCCTCCTGGCTCCCGTTGCAGGCACCCAGGGAGCCAAGCCCAGCATCCTCAGGGGCCGGGTACCTGTGATCGCACGTCGGATTTCGGTGGCAGCAGCTTCTCTCATCTCCAGGGATGCCTGCTCGCTGTACCAGGCCGTGTGCGGGGTGCAGATCAGGTTGGGAGCATCTTTCAATGGGCCTTGAGCAAAACTGGGAGCAGGGGAAAACCAGCAAAGAGATTAATCAATGTTTAAAGAGAGAATGAAAGATAAACAGCAAAAGGCCTGCCCTCTGCATATGCAACACTCCTTCCAAGGCCAGGCTGGATGGGACTTGGATTAACCTGCTCTAGTGCGAGGTGTCCCTGCCCATAGCAAAGAATTGGAACTAGATGACCTTTAAGGTGCTTTCCAGCCCAAATCATTCCATGATTCCCTGGCCTGATGGTTCTGCCAGCCCAAAATGGCCACAGAAGTGGTGGGCAGGAAGCACAGCTTCTGTGCAGGGCTCAGAAAATGCAGGCTTCTGAAAATGCACCAAAAAAGAGCCAACAGGGCTGAAAAACCAACCCATGGAGTGGCTGGGGCTTAATGCTCCCATGGGAATAATGCTTGGGGGTGTCTGCAGCAGTGTGGGGATACAGGGACAGGCTGAGGAGGTGGACACTGGGGTTCCCCTTGTGTAGGAGCAAACTTTTTGGTTCCTTAAATATTTCTGTGGTGAGAGAAGCTGCACTCCCAGTTACAGCCAACCCTTCCCAGGCTACAGGCAAAAATGCCCAACACTGAGTGCAGTGACTTTGTTCTCGTGGCCCAGTGAGTGTTTTGGGTTTTCTTTTGAACACAGGCTGGGTTCTTGTTCTAAGCTCCCAGTGTCCCTTTGAGCACCCATAACCCCAGTGCTGCACTACAACCCGTGGCTGCTGCAAGGTGGCAACAGCAGCACTGTCCCCCAGTGCTGGGGCTGTGTGACAAGGGGCTGTGACACTCTGGGTGCCAGGACAGACGGTGACACCAACACCACCCCAGGGCCAGCCCCGTGAGCCAGAGCTTTACCTGAAGGGTTCCGACTCGTGCACGTCGAGCGCCGCCCCTCGTATCCGTCCCTCCTTCAGGGCTTGAGTTAAGGCCTTCTCGTCCACCAGCCCCCCGCGGGCCGTGTTCACCAGGAACGCTCCCTGCCTCATCTGCCGCCGGCCCGGAGAGGGATGACCGTCAGCTGGGTGCAGTGACCCCACCCAATCCTCACCCCCACCCTGGGATGCTGCCTCCAGCTGGGACAGCATCCTGCTTTTTGTGCTCCAGCCCCGGAGCAATCCCCATCCCGCTGCATGTGGGTTTTCCATGGCAATGCCATCTCTGGTTGGTGTTGGCAAACCAAACCCACTATTGCCGTCATCTCCGCACCACAGAGGTGGGGATCATTCACCTGGCAGGACACTGCTCCCCGAAACACTGTGGGGAGACACACCTGGGTGCAACCAGCTGTTCTGGAGGTGCTGGCTCACGTGGGAGCCGAGGGATCTGTGGCCAGCTCCTGCACTCAGGGCTTGCCCACCAAAGAGCTCCTTGGCCGCGCATGCAAGGTGAATTAATTACCTGCTTAATCGTGAAGTCGTTGATAAGGTGGTGGTTGTGTTCGTTAAGGTTACAGTGCAAGGAGACGCAGTCGCTCTGGTAGAGCAGGTCCTGCAGGGTGTAGACCCGCTGGACGCCCAGGGAGCGCTCGATGCCGTCCTGCAGGTACGGGTCATAGAAGATCACGTTGAAGCCGAAGGCCTTGGCTCGCACCGCGACCGCCTGCGCAGTGCGACCTGTGCCGAAGGGAAGGGACAGCGGGAGTTAACTGAGCCCAGCTTCCCTGTCTCCACGAGGCTGAGCCCCCAGCAGAACCCAAGGACTGTCCCCTGGGGCCTGCTGGGCTCCCCAGACATTCCCTTGCCTTGCCTCTGTCTCCTCATTTAAACACACCCCTTTGAGCTTTTGGCATTAATCAGCTGATCCCACCTCTAACGCTGAAACTCTCTACAGCTGTGGCTGAACTTAAGGCAGACTGTCGTACACAGTGGCAGGGTGGCTCAGGAAGGGCTGGCTTGGTGCAGCTGTGGCTCAGGGATGGGGGTTTGTCTGGGAGAGGACAGCAGCACTACCTCTAGAGGTGTGGTCCCTCTAAAACACCACCGTGTTTCACCAGTGCTCCCCCAAGGATTCATCCACAGCTCACAAACAGCTCCCTCCCCAAAAGAAACGTGTGAGATGTTGTCCCTATTTCACACCAACGGTTCTGTGGTTTTGGAAATGCTCCTTGTGGGTTCTTCCCAGAGCAGTGAAGAGGTGCTGAGCCCCCCTCAGGAGCTGCCCGCCCTTGTCCCACGCACCAAAGCCGATGAGGCCGAGCGTCTCCCCGCGGATGCGGGCGGCTCCGGAGGCCACCTCCCGGATCTGCTCCACGCTCTGCACCCGCGTGCCCTCGCGCAGCGCCTGGTACAGCCACGTGTTCCGCCGGTACAGGTTGAGCACGTGGCACACGGTGGAGTCGGCTGTCTCCTCCACGGCGGCCGAGGGGATGTTGCAGACGGCGATCCCTGCGGAGGCCACACACAAATCACAGCCCCGGCCAGTGCCAGCCCTGCCAGCTCCTGTCCCCTGTCAATGGAGTGGGATGACACCGGGCTGCCCTTCCCACGAGCTCCTTAAGCTGGTATTTACTCTGTGCCCCTTAAACACCCACGGGCAGATGGTTCAACTCCAACATCCCATCCTGGGGGTGCCTTTCAAGGGGTCCAAGCTGGTGCCCAGCCCAGCCAGTGGGTGGCCCTGGCACCATGTTCAGACACTGGTCATTGATTGACTGCACGGTTTGAAAACTACCTTATGGAAAGCAATACCAATTAAACTTCACGCTACATTTGTGGGGAGTCATTACATTTTCTAGTCGAAACCACATCATTTGGCCACCCAATTTGCCAAGTATAAAAAGAAGGATTATGCTGCGGTATCCCATTACTTTATTTGTTATATCTTTCCTTTCCTGATGTTCAAAGCCTCAGAACATTGTTATAATGGATAATAACAATAAGAGTTAAAAACATGAAGAAACCATTACACTGAGAAGACACTGTTCTCCTCTTGAAAAAAGAAAACAATTCACTATATTGAGAATTGCTTTTTTAGGAATGACTATTTGAGACTTTCTTATCGCAATTATCTCTGTAAAACAGCTCAGGTGGAATGGCTGTTATTCTTCACTTCCCCAGAGATAACCTTTAATACAACATATCCCAAACACTACTGCAGCGCTGCTCCACAGACTGAATCTTGGGATCATATGAGTAAAGCCCGTTGTAACTCAGCTGCTAAAACCAGGGATACAATCCAGCTCCTGCAGCTAGAGGTGTGCAGCCAAATGTCTCTGTGACCACCCAAACCAGTTTGGAAACTGGGTGGCCCCAGCACTGTCTGCCAACACGACCTTCCCTACTTCTGGCAATCCACATTAAAAGCCTTTTTCGAGTTCCTGAGGCACCTTTGATGAGATGGCAATGGAGGTGGCAACAACCCAACACACAATTCCTGCTCCACCATCCAACGCAGCAGCGCCTTCCCAGCGGAGCGGGCATGACTCAGAGAACCAGCTCAGATCAAGAGACTGATCTTGCTAACAAAATACAATAAAACACCCTTCCTCCAATTTTTCTAAAGCTGTATCAACTCTCCTGTGCCAGAAATAGAACAACCATACAAATATCCAGCGGTATGAGGGGGCACCTGGAACTCAGAACAGCGTAGGAATGAGGGATTCAGACAGGGCAGTTTTAACACAGTAAGAACCCAAAAGCTGCCTTCTAAAACTGCACTGTTTCGTTCACTTCATGGTCAAGTTTTCTTGTCATAATATTCTCTGTGTGCAAAAAATGTAAACTGCACCTGTAATTTTAGGGGCTGAACGGAGGTCCTGCCTGGAACTCTGCTGTGCCAGCATGGTCCTGTGGGAGCAGCAGCTCCTGGTGCTGATTTTAAAGGATTGGATGGACAGGGGAAGGAGTCAGGGCGCAGAGCCGGCACTTACCGAGCTCCCCGGCGGCTTTGATGTCGATGTTGTCGTAGCCGCTGCCTATTCGGACGATGACCCGCAAGGCCTTGAACTTCTCCAGATCCTCCCGGGTCAGGGTGATGGTGTGGTACATCATGGCCCCCACGGCTTCGTTCAACACCTGCAACACAACACAGGGGTCAGGAGCCACCGGCACACCTGGGGGAACACCTGCAGCTCAGGAATCAGGAGTACGACACAGTGAGTTGGACATTTTCACTGCTGACCTGCTGTCTGAGCCAGGTGTCACTAAAACCAGCAGGGGTGTGACCCACCAACACCTCTGAGAATGGATTTGGTGAATATCTGAAAATCAGGATGCTACATCTGAGCAGACCAGGTAGATGAAAACCACATTTGTCTCTCACCAGGACCCTTTTCCAGGTGGTTATCTGCTAATCCCTCTGCTTTTAGGAAGGAATTAGGTGTTGCAGCAGGGTCTGTTGGTTCTGAACAGGGCTGTGTGTCACTGGTAACGCCCTGACCTCCTTGTGCATGTCCAAACCCCGGCCACACCGTTCACATCCACCTTTCCTGGCTGTTCTCAAGAGGACCTGAGAAGCTCTGCAGAGGCTGCACAGTCACACAAGGCTCGGCTTTGTCCCCTTCAGTGAAGATCCAGACCCTCACTGATGCTCACCACAAGCTACCTCAGTGCTCTGGAAACCCAAGACCCATCCAAACCCCCCAAGCCTGGCTCATCTATCAATGTCTCAAAAAAACTCCCATTCTCCTTCCCCCAAATTTAATATCTGCCAAGACCAGCACTGATGCTGTTTGCATTCCTCTTTCCCAGATCTTGGAAGTGACTTCTGATCACTTCAAACTTCATTTGAGGTATCTAAAATAATACTTTTATAAGAGCAGTATTTACATGAAGTTGAGCTTCCAAGCAGAAACACTCATCCACACTGCATGGATCTGCCTGAATGATTCCCAAACCTCCTCCACTCCCCGCTGGAGAGGGAGGAGCTGCCGGAGGTGCACCCAGCACCTGTGAAGACCCACCAGCTGCAGCTGGGATGGTGTCAGCAAAGCCACAGCAAGAGCACCACGGACTTCAAAAAACATGAGAAACGTTAATAACATTGATGTGAAAAACCTGATGCAAAGAGATAAAAAGTGACTTTTTTTTTTTTCCAAAATAACATCTGGCTTCTAAAACAGCCTGAATGAATTTTAATCTGCACTGGCTTCTGTTGATGTTATCTGCTGACTGACTCCCAGTGCAGCTTTGTACACTTTCTGCTCAAAAATCAAACAGTCAGACTGGCTTGGGTTGGAAGGGAGCTCATTTTTCCAAACCCCTGCCATGGGCAGGGACACCTTCCACTATCCCTGGTGGCTCCAAGCCCCATCCAACCTGGCCTTGGACACTGCCAGGGATGGGGCAGCCACAGCTGCTCTGGGCAACCTGTACCAGCACCTCCCCACCCTCACAGGGAAGAATTCCTTCCCAATATCCCATCTATCCCTGCCCTCTGTCAGTGTGAAGCCATTCCTGGTGTCCTGTAACTCCACACCTTGTCCAAAGCCCCTCTGCAGCTCTCTTGGAGCCCCCTCAGGCACTGGAAGGTGCTTTAAAGACGTGGAAGAGCAAGGCCAGGTCCCGCTGCCCCCACCTGCCCCAGCTCTCCCGGTACCTTCTCGTGAATCTCCTGAGTAGATTGTGCGTCACAGAACGCCACCGTCGCCAGGTCCTTCAGGATGGGCATCTCCACGGTGCAGTCCCTGCCGTCCAGCAGCGCCACCAGGGGCCGGGGGTGCATGGGGCCGTTCATGATCTGCGGGCGGATACCTGCGGGCACAGCGGGCGTCACACGGCGGCCCCGAGCGGGGCTCCCTGCCAGCTGAGGGGCAGCAGCACCTGGGGACACCCTGCTCAGCAGCTTCAGGGCCAACAGCAACACGGGGTGAAGCCTGGCCGAGGGACTGGGAGCACAGCTGAGCTTTTGCCCCCTTTTCTTCTTTACCATCCTGACCACCTCAGAAAGACAAGTCCAGAGAATCACTCAAAAAGTAGGATTACTGGAAAATCACGGGAAGAGCAGGACACTGAAGACCTCTTTAGCACAGAAGGTTATACTCTGATGCACAAACAACTACTAACAGCTTCATGGGAACAGCAAAGCTCCTCTTTGTAAACCCAGAGTTCTCCAGGCTGAGGTGAAGGAATTGATCACCACCAAGGGCCACAGAAGGCTGATTTTTATATCCTATTTATTGCTCTGCTGGGGATTAACTGGTTCATTTTGGGACAAGTCACTTAGAAATTTCTACACTGCCTTTTCAGTAAGGATGTTTATGACATTAGGACTCTACAAAATATCTCAAGTATCTTTCTCAGCTGCCCAGGCAGTTTCTGGGCAGAGCACAGGTGAGGGGACCAGATGCTCTGGGTACAATGTGGTGCTTTATTTCTGCTGCTGCACCGTGAGATGGCTGGGGCCGGAGGGTCTGGGTTTGAGTCTCCAAACTCTCACACAAGCAGCCCCAGCAAAGCCTCTCCTTACCAAACCCCACGTCTGCACAAGAACCTGCCAGGGCTACCAGCCAACATCTGTCTGGCCTTTAAATGCAGGGGTTGTGCTGGTGAGGGGGACAAGCCCAGGGCTTGGCTGAGGGAACTCCATAGGGCTGGTTCTGGGGTATTTTGGGGGGGAATCTCCCCCAGCTGATGTGGGTGTGACACACATGGGCGCTACTGGCCACAGTGATGAACCCCGGACCTGTGGGCACCAAGAACACGGTTCCGGGGAGGGACCCAGCACTGCTGCTACACTCACACAGCTACACTCATTTTACATGGAAAAACACAACTCCATGGAAACAGGCAGGTTTAATGGGGTGGGTTCAGTGGCTTTCCATTCCTTTTTCACTGAATCTGCTTAAAGAAATAAAGAACCAACCAACCCAGCAGACCTGACTGAAGGTGTTCAGCATTACAGGTGGGCGCTTTTAGAACAGGTCCTTCCCTCCCCCTTCCCTACCGAGGTCTCCATCACTGGGAGTCATACATTCTGTTTGCATGCATTTCATCCAGATGGGAGTGCAAGTGTGTCAGTAGGCAGGGTAGAATGCCGAGACGATCTGGATAAGGGAAAGAAGCTTGTGATAAGCAGATAAGCAAGAATAAAAACATGGCCAAATCTCCGAGCGCTTACACAATCCCTCTGGGCAGCACTGCACCCAGCCAGATTATTTTCTCAGGTTAACAAGCGAGTGAATTATAACACTGACTTAAATGCTTGCTAATGTGTATGATCTCCGAGGCTTAGAGCATCACCTGCCAGCCTCACACCACAACCGCAAATAAAAAGGAATCTGATGCAGGGGCAAGGTGGCCATGGTGGTGCCAGCCCTGCTGGCCACCACCCCTATCCCCAAGCTCGGAGTCCAGTGCCCACCAGGGACCAGGACCATCCTCGAGGCAGAGCAAGGGGCACACAGAGGATGGAGTGGCTTCCTGTGAGCGTGGCACATGGAAGATGAAACCACAGGTTATCTGAAACTTTGACATTTAATCTGAGCCCCAAAATAACGGGTTTCCTATGCTGCCCTTAGATAAGCTTCTTTCAAAGTCAAACGAAACACAGCTTTTTTTTTTCTTTTTTTTTGCAACAGCATCTGTGTCTTTGCTTGGGATTAGGGATGTAATTGTGCATGATGACACAGGCTTCTTAGGCACGTCACCCTTGCCCACACACTCAAGTGCAGTCACTCACTGAGGATGAATGTGGCTGGAATCCGAGAGGTACTCACAGGAACTGCTCTCCTTTCTCCTCCTTCCAGGAGGGAATTTATTTCAGCTCGACAAGGAAAGTTTTGAAGCAAATCAATACAGGATGAAGCGCATAATGTATGGAAATTACGTTTTAATAAAAACCATTGGCAGGTTTGCAGCTTAAACCGTGCTCTGTTTTCCTCGCCCGCCTCCCCCGTTGCCTTTCTACCACCCTGCATCCATTCCCCACCGTCCTGGTTCCTACCCCCGCACAAACACCTGGGCTGACAAAACCAAGCTACCCCGGCTCATACAGCACGTTTGTTCTGCAGGCGACTGCTTCATAAAGAACGAGGTATGCCACGGATCAGAAAGTAATTAAACAGCAGCCACTCCCCCCGAAATTGCGATTAAGCATCGCAGCCATTAACCCCTTTCGCTCTGCCGAACCTCGGGCTCGCCCCACCGAGGGTACAACGCTGTGTAAACCATGAGCATCACCACCCCTGCGGAGCTGGGCACCAGCTCTCCTCGAGGCTGGGGTGGGATCAGCTCTGCCTCCCAACAGCCTCCCAGATTCTGTGGCTCCCACGCCATCTGAGGCTGATTTTTGCTGAGAACCCCCCCAGCTGTTCCTGCAAAGTTGGGGCAAGTATTGTTCAACACATATTTTTTTTTCAGGCGTTTTCAGCCGCCTGCAGAGCCTGGCCAGCAGTGCAGGGAGAACTCGCTGAGGAAGAGGAAGAGGAGGAAGGGCTTACGGACAGAGGGAAAAAAAAAAAAAAAAGGCAAAAAAAGCAAGGTTTTGCAGCCACAGAGAACTCAAACTCCACCCCGGCTCACAGGCAGCGCCGCTTGTTGCACGCAGCCCCGCGTATAAAGTGCTTTTGTTTCATTTTTAATACACAAAGCCTGCTTGTCCTTTCCTGCCGCTCCTCCCCTTTGCCACCCACTTGTATCCGATCCCAATGGCACCCCTGCCAAGAGAATTAGGGAGTGCTCCCTGCTAAATGGCAGCCTTTGTGTGACCGCAAGACGGCTGGTACTATCTCACCGAAACAAAAGCAGAAGCCATTTGCCTAATTCTTATTAATCTCAGTTGCCTGCGCCATGCAGCATTAAAATAAAAAAAAA
>VZTI01000220.1:507551-528946 GCA_013397865.1 Struthidea cinerea
AAAGAGGAAAAAAGGCTTTAAACATGTTGCCCTGAAGTATATAAAAGTGCACCAAGAAGCGATCCTGACACTCGCCTGAATTACCCGCTCACAACCAAGTAGCTACAGTTTTACAGTCAACTACACACTTTATTAAACAAACAGAAAAGAAACAGGAAATTTCCCCTTGCCTGGAAAATGTTGCCTCCACATTCTTCTTCTTATTAAAAACCACACATGGCAGTGGAGGAGTAGGGAGGGAGGAGGAAGGGGGGGAACCCACACACGAGAAAATACTACCACTTTTCAGTGCGTTGCCTCTCCTTTCGTCTACGAGGGGGTATCTTCAAACAAGCGATCCCGCGGCCCACAGCTGCAACATCTCAAGACAAATGTCTCTTTGAACACGGAGGGAAAAGAAAAGGCTTTTGTCCTGAGCCCCAGAAGAATGGTCTGAAATTGCGAGAGGAGTTACAGTCACCTCTGCGCGGCTCCCAACTCTTCAGAGCACTCCCTCCAGACTTTGCCGAAGCTTTTAACTAATCGTAGTTCTTTCCCAGCCCTTGAATAAAATCATGTGAGTGCCAGCCAAAAAATCTTATGCTATGCACACTAAAGGGTTTGT
The DNA here is from genome assembly GCA_013397865.1 of Struthidea cinerea. Classification (NCBI taxonomy): domain Eukaryota; kingdom Metazoa; phylum Chordata; class Aves; order Passeriformes; family Corcoracidae; genus Struthidea; species Struthidea cinerea. The sequence goes on from VZTI01000220.1 coordinate 508,156, forward strand.
ATATGTCACAGTTGCTTTCCCCCCTTCCACTCCCCTCCTCCTATTGACTTGCACATACGGCGGGGTTTTTTTTTCGAGTTGTCTCAAATGGATTTAATCTGTGCCACGCTGCGTTTTATGTTTGTTTGGGTTTTTTTTGTGTGTGTGGCTTTTTTTTTTTTTTCCTAACTTAAAAATGAAATATGCCTTTCTTCCCAGGCAGAGCGTGGCTCCAGAAAAAGGCTGATAGCATTGAGCAGCAGCACCTCGAAAACAAACACAAAGCACTGGGGAATGCAAGGCTGTGCTGATCTCAGCTGCACCCAGAAACCAAGGGCCAAATTCTTTCTTGATGTGTGAATCAACTGATTTTCAGCATCAGAAATGACACTCGATCACTGGCAGGATTCACTTCTTCTTGGAGACGTCCATCTCCCCCTGGTCCTGCCCAGTTTGTCCCAAATAGGTAAAAGCAGCCCCACGCCACTGTTTGAGGGAACAGCTGGAGCTGTGCCAGGGAGGTTTAGGTTGGATTTCAGGGAAAGGTTCTTCCCCCAGAGGGTGCTGGGCACTGCCCATGCTCCCCAGGGAATGGGCACGGCCCCGAGGCTGCCAGAGCTCCAAGAGGATTTGGGCAACGCTCCCAGGGATGCACAGGGTGGGATTGTTGGGGTGTCTGTGCAGGGCCAGGAGCTGGACTGGATGATCCCTGTGGGCCCCTTCCACTTGAGGATATTTTACGACTTTATAATTGTCACCCCGACCCCACACTCTGTCAGAGTATGTAGGACACTGCTGCTGTGGGTTGTGGAGAATGAGGGCAGGTTGTGCCTGGGCAATGCCCCATCTCCAGAGCATGGCTGGGAGCAGTCACTGGAGCAGCTGTTCCTCCCTCTTTCCAGTTGCCATTGCCACTGCCAGCGGCACCAGCAGCTACAGACAATCCCCATCCAAGAAATAAGACAAAAATCTGCACCTCAGAGCCGTTCAATGCCATCAGCACTGCCTCTCCATAGTGTTACTCTATCCCCATTTCATCACCATCCTGCTGGGTCCAACAGCATCACCCCTCCACAGACTGCAGGGTCCTGAACAACACAGAGCCGACCCAAGGGAACACCCAGCAGAAATGGGCAGCACTTCACTGGCACGCACAGACAAGGGTCCTGCTCACCCTGTCGGGAGCTTCGGGATACCCAGGAGAGTCCTGGAACTGGAGGATGGGGCAAGAATAAGGAGAACAAAGGTTTATTACCTGGAGTTGGTACTGACAACACTGGTACTGGTAACACTGACAGCAAAAGACCTGTCAGGCTCCCTAACACCCAGCCTCTGAGTACAGGACAAGGGGATTTAGGCACATCTTTCTCTTGAATATAAACCATTGCTTAAGCACTAGAAAATCCCCAGATTTTCTGTCCCTGCCATCACCTCTGCATTACAAGCTGGAGAGCCAAGGTCCCAAGGTAGCTTTCCAGGGGTCCCCACTCCCTGCAAGCAGAAAGGTTGAGTGGCAAAGGTGCTACGGAGTGATTCTGTGAGGATGGGGATGTTTTGGGGAAGCACTGTGATGCTGCAGGACCCAGAGGACCAACCTCCTCCACCACAGTGTGCTCACCAGTGATGCTCTTTCTTTCACTTAACTTTTCCTGTTAACAAATGCTTCTCAGAATAAATGCATATGCAAAAATGAAATAGGACACAAGTCTTATCTCACACTTAGGGGAAAAAACCCAAACAGATATTTGCTGTTTTTTTCTAACTACAAATACTCTGGAGGCACTTGGTACTGTGTAGACAGAAGCCACACAAACACACAGCATGTTTAGAAAGTGACATCAAATATATTTTTTATAAATAATCACGGATTGTTTTGTATTTTAAAAGCAATGCATCTTTGAGGCTGCCAGGATCCTACCAGGGAAAGACTGCAACGTCTCCTTCAGTGGAGACCCTGGTGTTTGAACTGGTGCTGGAGCTCCAGGCTCGTGGCCAGGGCTGCTGTGGGGAAGAGGGATGATGGCAAAGTGGAGGCAACTTCCAGCCCACTGGAAAAACCCACAGGTTCATGGCAGTCCCCTCTGGTGAGGGAAATTGTGTTTCAGAGAAACTCCAGGGCTCCAGAGATGGACAGAGAGGCAGTAAGGGCCATCCTGCCCTCCTGGAAAGGGAAGAACTCGTACCTGCTGTTGGGAAGAGCCTGTGCAAAGCCCTGACCTCTCCAGCACATTTCCTCCAGTCAGCACACAAGGGCTGGATTTTGGCCAGTTCCCTTTCCAGATAACTTTTCAAGGCTTCCTTGAGGAAAGTACTTTAAAAAATTCACAGGAAGTTCCCATATAAAACAATGTCCTTATTAGCTGATCCAAGCACCGTGGTTACAGTGCCCAGCTGAACCACACAGCCGGCAGCCACAGAGAAATGCTCAGTTAAAATATAAATGGACGTGGTATTTTCTTACTCTTTTTTCAATTCCTGCAGGTACACACACCAGAAACACCTCCTTTTGGGTACCCCATTAAAGCACTGGGATACACTGCTGACGCCACGGGGATGCAGCCCTGGGGCACGAAAGCCAAACACAAGCTTTGCAAAACTCCGGAGTGCTGGTGTATGAAATTATCTCTGGGCTGAGCTAAACCTCACCCAGGAGCACTGCACATTCAGCTGCAAGGGCAGGAACTGGTGTTAATGCAAGGAAAGAGTAATAGAAGAGTAATGCATGGCCTCTGCTACATACCAAAATGGGGGTGTTTGGGTTATTCCCACATTGTCGGGTTGGTAAATCCGTGTCTGGGAACACTGAACGCCAAGGAGTGACTTCAAGAGGAGCTAACATGAAACTCCCAGTGGTCACACAAGGGGATGGGAGACAGGGGTGCCCGAGGGATGTGCTGGCGCAAGGGCCATCCAGGGACCCTGAGAAGGGGGAGCGCAGAGCAGGGCACGGATGGATGGGATGGCAAAACCAGGGAGGCAGTGGGAGCTGCCAGGGCATGGGAGAGGCAGAGCAGATGGGAGAGGCCATATGGGGTGGTGAGGGAGGGATGCTACCAAGAAAGCTAAAAGGAGCACCTGGGAGAGAAACTGCTTGCTCAGAGCAGCTGAGATTCCTGTTTTTTTTTTTTTTTTTTTTTTTTTGGTAAGAGAGGGATGGGAAAAAAAAGGGGAAAAGCTCAGTTAGGGTTTGTTTGGTGGTTACGATTCAGACACCATATGGACCCTCAAACGGTCCCACTGCCCAGGGCTGAGCTTTGCAGCTCATACTAAAAAAAAAACATGGAGAAGGTAACAAAAAAACCCCCCAGTGAATTCTCCCTGAGTATGCTCCACTACTAAGCCCAGTGCTGGAAACAAACTGTATTCCTAGAGCTCAGTGGGCAGCTTTCCTGATATTATCCAGCACTCTCTCCAGTGCTGCACTTCAGCTGCAGGATATATCCTTTGTTTCTCATGGGTGGGACGTTCACCTCTGAGCCACACATTCCAGCCACACAGCATCATGCACCAGGGACAACATCCCGTGCCAGCTCTCCTTTGGGTCCCTCCCTACCCCTCGTTATCCATTTATCTTTTCCCTTCTATCGAGATGGAAACAAAACTACAGCAGTAAAAAGCGAACGAGCTGCTCCAGGAAATGGACAGCTTTCGTTGTTTTGGTTTTTGGTTGGTTTTTTGGTTTTTTAATTTAAAAGATAAAATAAATAAACCCAAGGAGAAGGATGCTGCTGCCAGGGGAGAGCTGCTGATATCGGCCATCTGGGCAGGAGGCTGCTCAAACTTCATTGCCCCGAGGGATTCAGAGGCTGTAAAGACGTTTTGGAATATGAGATATTGAAAGCAAGGCTAAAGATGAGCCTGTCGACCAGCAGTGACAGCCCTGGCATGGGGACAGCCTGGAATTCTGCTGCCTGAGACCCCCACCAGACCAGCAGCAGGGCTGTCCACAACAAACCAGCATTGTGGGGTGCAAACCTGGCTTTATCCCACACACAGACCACTGGCAGCACTATGGTTTAGAAAATTAAAATTAAATTTCAAATTAAAATTCAAATTAAAAAAAGGTAAAATATCAAAGCAAGCACTTGGAGCCAGTTTTGGGAAGCGGGAAGGATTCAATCCCACCAGCTGTCCGTGTACCACCAGCACCTTTGGAACTTGAATTTGCACATTGACAATGAGAGATTCTGAGTGGAAAACAAAGAAAAGGCCATGTTGGGAGAGACCTGTAGGAATTAAACGATGCTGTTAACCACTGACATTAGTCCTTCCCATTATGCTGGACAGAAAGTGCTCTCAGTCTTTTAAGCAACAGGGCTCCCTCGGAGCATCTCTGCTTTGCTGCTGGCATTCCTGAGATCTGCTGCAGGTTTAGATCCCAGAGGAGGGTTGAGACAGCACTGGAGGAGTTTCTGTCTCTGGAGAGACAGGACTGCTTTGCTGGGGTGGGAGCCTGGAGAGCCTTTTGGAAGACAAATCCTCATTTCCATGTCCACCCGTAGCTGTTGTCATCTCAAGTCACTCGTTTACAGCCAGAAGGGACAACAACTTCCCCAAGGATCCAGCCCAGGCTTTACCTCATGCTTTTTCCATAAGGGCAAAGTGGGAGCCTTCAGTGAAAGCCCAGCTTGACTTCAGGAGCCTCCCCAAAGCAATTTTTGGCCAAGCACAGAGTGCCAAGAAGGGCTGGCAGCTGCCTCAGCTCCTCCTGCATGCGCTGCAGATGGGCCAGGGAGCAGCCGAAGCCCTGGCCTGGGGCGAGGGATGGCTCCAGCCCTTTAAATCCACCTGGATACCTCCAGTGCCTTCATTTAAAGGGATAAAAAAGGCCACGAGCAGCGAGAGGAGCAGCGAGAGCCACGCCAGGCTGCCAGGAGCACACGGGCTGTCCCTGGGCTGTCCCGGGGCTGTCCCCGAGCCCTGTGAGCCACACCAGGAGCACACGGGCTGTCCCCAGGCTGTCCCCGAGCCCTGTGAACCACACCAGGAGCACACAGGCTGTCCCTGGGCTGTCCCGGGGCTGTCCCTGAGCCCTGTGAGCCACACCAGGAGCACATGGGCTGTCCCTGGGCTGTCCCCAAGCCCTGTGAGCCACACCAGGAGCACACGGGCTGTCCCTGGGCTGTCCCCGAGCCCTGTGAGCCACACCAGGAGCACACGGGCTGTCTTTGGGCTGTCCCCAAGCCCTGTGAGCCACACCAGGAGCACACGGGCTGTCCCTGGGCTGTCCCTGGGCTGTCCCCGAGCCCTGTGAGCCACACCAGGAGCACACGGGCTGTCCCTGGGCTGTCCCCACGCTGTGTGTGCTGCCGGGGGCTCCTCCACAGCCTGCCTGATGCCTGCTGGCTCCTGCAGGGAGAACCGAGAGCTCACTCCAAACCCACAGGTCCTGCCAAGGCCTCGTCCCTTCTAAGACCTCCTAAAATAGCTGCTGGGCGCTGGCCAAGCGCACAAGCCCAGCTGGAACCGTCTGTTCAGCGACCCCGCTGCAAGGTCACCCTCCTGCAGCCCGGGACAGCCACTGCTCAGCCCACAACGGGAACCTTTCAGCCGAGGCCTTTGGCAGCTTTCTCCTCTCTCACATCCCCACCCTCTTCCACACGAAGATCCAGCGAAGGAGCCCTCAGCACAGACAGGAAGCCCAAGTAGTGCCATGTTCCCAGCAGGTTCACACGGCTCCTGCTTTTCCTTGTCCTGGTTTCTTGCTTCACTTCATACCCATTTCTTCCCCCATCCCAGTCTGTACCCGGAGCTCCTCTGTGCTCTCCCATCGCTCTCTGAGGAACTTGAGACCAATTCCTCTAAGTGCAGAAAGGATGGAGAAGTATGTGAGCAGGGGAATAACCTGGAAGGTCCTGGGAGGTGCTGAATGCCTGCAAATCCCACTCATTTCCCTAAGATAAACACCCTCACTTCCCTGTAGCACCGGATTATAACTAAGTGAGAAAACCCCCCTAAATAATAACATTCAAAAGCACTTAACTACGACCTATTTGCTATTAAAGTTGATTTACTTTTACAACTAAAGCTTTACAGGTCTATCATAGGATTTTATCATGGTTGCACTTTAAACAAACAAACAGGGCACACTTCACATTCCTGTTGACACTTAAAGCAGCCCAGAACCATAAAAACAGAGCAAACAAAGCTCCAGGCTTGGCAGTGACCACTAAACCCCAGCTGCTCTCCCTTGTATCCTCCAAGGAACAGTTTCAGGAGGGAGGCTGATCACCTCATGGGGCTCAGAGCCACCTGGCCGGGCTAAAGGTGTCCCTGCTCATGGCAAGGGGTTGGACTAAATCTCCTTTAAAGGTCCCTTCCAACCCAAACCATTCAATGATTCCACAAACCCCAATATTTTCTGGCTTAACTAATATTGAGAAAGACTGGTTGCACCTCAGGCAGGATTTCCTAAGCATGAGTGCATTAAGAAGGCAGAGCTCTGTGTGTGGTGACATCCTAGGAAAAATATTGAAGAGAAAATCACTCCTGCTTCAACCCATGTTCCCCAACTAATATATTTGATTATTTTCAATATTGCTGCAAAGCTGTCTCCCGAGATACATCAGGAAAATGACGAAGGATCCCACACCGTGCTTGCAGCCACCTTCCCAAAGGAGAAGGTTCTGCTGGAAAGTTCAGCAGGAACGGGGGATGACACGGGGTCCAGCAGCATCTCCTGGCCTGACATCTTCTCTCTGAGCCACCTGCAAAGGCTGCTCACTCAGCTGGGGAAAAAAAAGAACCCAACCCAAAGCCCCCCCTGAGAAAACTCAATCTCTTTATCCAACTTCTCAGAAAAAAAGATTTTAGAGATGCCACACAATACAGCCCTTTTTAGCTATCTGTGCCCTCGAGCCATGCATTAATACAGCTGAGACTAAGCTGGATTGAGGGAATTTTAAATTGGTGTGCTGGATGATGTAGAAGGCTATCAAAGAAAAAAACCAAACCAAAAAAACCCTCACTCAAAAATGAAAAAAGGAGACTACACAGAACTGGATTGTAGGCTGGAGATTTCATGAGGCCAGGGTGAGCATGCAAAACCTCTCACTGGAAATGTTATTAATAATAATGTCTTATCTCCTGGAGCAGAGAAATTACCTTGATTAATAACAATACACTGATTATTTACAAACTCCCACAGCTTAGAATATTATCATTTAATCATGGCTTTTTTAGACTGAGGGGAAAAAGTGTGGTGGTCAGAGCAGGGAAGTCTGTATATTAAATTCAGCCTTCTTAATCCTTCTGACTTTGCACCTCCTTAGAGCCCCACTGGCTGCTCACCAATAACTCCTGTGTGCTGAGGGCATCCTGAAGGTGCAAAAGGGCCTGGTAGGTATTTCAGGAAGAAATGAGAGCGTGACCACAGGTATGGAGATTTTCAGGTGCACAAAATGAGGCTACATGTAGAAATTTTGACTTCACAGAATCATTGAGTCATTTGGGTTGGAAAAGACCTCGAACACCATTGAGTCCAACCACTCCCCCAGCACTGCCAAGGCCACCACTAACCCATGACCCCAAGTGCCACATGGCTTTTAAACCCCTCTAGGGATGGGGACTCCACCACTGCCCTGGGCAGCCCTTTGGTACACAGATGTCATGTTCCTATGAGTAAACTTCAAGCCAGAAAAAAAGTCTTTTGTAAGTCAGGGCTATTAAATCTCTCTTGAAATGTTCAAATCGAATTAAACCAAATGAGATTTTTTTTTTTTCCTAAGTTGCTTTTAAATTCAGTTCTTTCAAATATCCGGTGAACCTTCTGAAAATTAAATTAATTTTATTTTTAATGGCATGTACAGTTGTGGAGATCTGAGGAAAAGGATGTGGTCCCAGAAGCACGTGGGGTTTTTCCTAACTATACAAGTTACTCTAATAAAAGATATTATCTCCCCCTGCAAACCTTGTCTGGCTTCAGTTTTCCAAGCTGAATAAAGATAACAAAAAGTTCAATGATTAACTTTCCTATTCTCTCTTCTCCCTCTTTATCAGGCTTTTCCTGGCCACTAGCATTCCTGCCTGGCTGCAAAACATGGGCTGCAGGTCTGGACAAGGATCTGTGGACCCAAACAGGGCTGGAACCAGCCAAAACTCTTCCAAAAATTCTCAAATGACATCGAGGATGTGATTTCTTTTGGTACAGTGGACAGAAGCTCTGAGGAAGGACCCAGGAGGAAGCTGAGGTGCCTCTGGTCACCCCACCTCACCATTCCAGCTTTCTCAAAGCTCTGGAGGCTGTCCAGCCGGACTGTTCCTGGGGCCCGGATGCACAGCGTGCACTAGGACTGGGTGAGAACATACCTAACATTTTTTCTCATCCCTGACCCTAAAACATTCTGTGGATTAGCAATAATCCCCAGCCACACATTTCACATCTTAAATTAAAACAGGGGACCGGGCAACGCTGACCGAAAACCGTCACCAGCGCTGCGACACCAAAGTGCCCCTTCACCCTGTGACCTCCCATGTGTCAGCACGAGTGACGGTCACCCCACCAAGGGGTTCCACAAGGGGTTTTCCTCTGTGCCCACGGTGGGCTGGAGTCAAAGCAAGGTTAAACTCTCATCATTTTGTAAATCCTACTCCTGAAGCTGCTTCATCTCCCCCTCTCCCACCCCAGCCCTCAGCCCGGCCAGCTGCACGCCAGCGCCTTCTGGTTTATGGAAAACCATGTTCAGTGTCCAAATATTGCACAGATCCTTGAATAATAGAGCTTATAACCCCCCCAATTTATCATCAGTGTTTAAAATAGTACCACTAATAAGTAATTGTAGTTGAAACATTTATCTTAAACCAGAGCTATTTAAACGACGATAATCTAGAAAAATCTTTGCTAATCTGCTCCATCTTTGAGCAAAAGAAATACACACTCCTTGGCTTTCATACTAAAACAAAAATGAGCACTGGCAGAGCAAGCAAAATCATCTACAAACACAAATCAACCTTTTCTCCTTGTGAGCCAGAGTAGCCCAAGGGATAAAGGCATGATCACGCTCCTGATGTATTTATACAGCACATTTCATCTTCATTAATCCAGATAACACACTGGCAGATTCTTATTTTTCAGTTCCAAGAATGATGAGCTATTCCTGTGCTACAGCAGTCCAACACCCACCTCTCCCCCGAGCGCAGGGGTCTGACCATCACCCTGGAGCTCCAGGGGTGTCTCCTGCCTTCCTGCCCTCCCAATCCTATGGGAAGGAGCTGTAGCGCTGGAGCCCCAGCTTGTCCCAGCTCCCGGCTGCGGCCCAGGAGCCCTCAGAGTCCACCACACCTTTGGCCACAGTGAGGGGCTCAAAGGACCTCCTGAAGCTGCCCTGTCCTTGCCCTTCATGGCTTTTCTCGTCGGGGCAACCTCAGCAATGCAACAAGAGCTAAAGGAGACAGATCAGGATGCTCAACAAAGAATTCCTGCACGGATCCGTATTTTCTCTCCGTTTTTCATAAACTGGGGTTTTGGCCAACAACGTTCATATTTAAGGTGTCTTATTTTCTTGTGCATGCCAAGGATTGCTACAGTGCAGCTCCCACAGCTGCTGGGAGGCATTTCCTGCAGGCTCCTCAGCACATTGAGAGACAAATAAAATCCAAAGTGTAGAGAAACTGACTGCTCTTGTAACCACGTTAACTCTAATGGGCTGAAAACTTCTTCATTTTTATGTCTCTTCACTATCACAGTGCTGATGTAGGTGAGCACAGGATATAGGTTTATCTAACAATGTATACCCAAGATAGTGAAAAATATTTCCCATTTGCCTACAGTTATAAAACTGTAAATCACACTGAACAACATCACTGCAGTAAGGTCTTTCCCTCTAACCATTTTCTGTATTTTATTGGTTCAATGAAACCCATCGCCTATCAACCCAAGAGCTGTAGTTATAGACTGCATGGCGAGTCTCAGGTAATTTATTTAGTCTTAAAATCGTGCCACAAACCCACCAAAGTGAGGTATGGGAAAATAAGCTGATCAGGTTTAATTTCTTTGTTGGGAATAAGATAGGGGAAGAGAGGGAAAGGAGTCTCGCACTGAAATTTCAGTAAGTTGACAAAATTTCCTGCCTTGCAGCAGAAAGCAGTTGGCAAAGAAGGATGCTGATGCATCCCACCCCTGCCTGTGTGTTTATATACTTGATTAGATCATACAGATTACAAAACAAACCAAATGAAACTGAGTGTGTTGAGAAAACTCCCTGTGATCTTGAAAAAGAGGCTCCTGCAGCAATGACAATCCTGCACTGTGCCTCTGTCAGAGGGGGTCCCAAAGCCCCCCCAGAGCTGCCACTGACACAAAACCACCCTGCTGGCTGTAATCAACAGGTTCAGGCGACGTGGCAAAGAGGGGAAGTAAGACACGGTGCTCATCAAGACACCCATAAATGAGCACTGTACAATTTCACACAGTTTTCATCGTTCATTCCACAAATACCCAAGAGATAATTGTACAGTACTCAGTGTAATCTATTCCTCTAATTAATACCTTTGGTAATACAAAGAAAAACCCAATATTGTGAAAAAAAAAAAAAACCCAGAGCACATGGCCAGCTGGCTTTCCTAAGAATACTTAAGAATACAGAGGTGGCTTTTTAATTACCATCAAACCCCTTTCTATTCGGTGGCATTACTTTTAGCAGGAGTTCTCCCAAATCTCTCCCTGATTCTCAGCCCAACATGAGTCGCCTTCCTTGACCTGCTGTCCTCTCTCTGCAAGCAGACAAAATTTGTCTCCCTCAAGGCCTCATCCTTTGGAAGGAAAAAGGAAGGAGATTCTTCTGCAGAAACTTGTTAGAAGTTGCTCTCAACATAAAATCACAGAATTCTAGAATGGTTTGGGTTGGAAGGGACCTTAAATCCCATCCAGTGCCACCCCCTGCCATGGGCAGGGACACCTTCCACTGTCCCAGGCTGCTCCAAGCCCCAATGTCCAGCCTGGCCTTGGACACCCCCAGGGATCCAGGGACAGCCACAGCTTCTTTGCTCAAGGCCTCACCACCCTCACAGGGAAGAATTTCTTCCCAATATCTAATCTAAACTGACTCTCCTTCAGCTTAAAAACCAACAGAGAGATCCCCTATAAAAAGAGACATAGATTTGTCACAGGGTGTGGAAATGATTCCCCAAGTTTACCAAAACAAGCTATTTTATTGCTCCTCAGAAGCAGCAGACCTTGAGAGAGGTGCAGATCCATCTCAGAGCCTTGCCAACTGACATTTAAGGGTTTCATGACTTTTTTTTTTGTTTTGTATGTAATGCAAGGGTCACAATTCTTGAAGAACTCCTCTTCCAGCTCCCACTGAATGAACACGACGGATCTGCACCAAGTGCAGCCACGCTGTGCTATCTGGGGGCCCTGCAGGAGCTGTGGGTGAGGATGCAGCACACACACCCAGACAGCAACACATCTCACCCTCCTCTGCCTCCCGACTTCAGAGTGAGCTGGTGAACGCTGCCTGCTGCCAGCACGAGGTACAGAGCGTGCAGGGGACATCCCTGGCATGTGCCTGGGTTCAAGCAATCAACTTGTGACTGCTCTGCTGTTTCTGCCCCTGTCAGGCACAAAAACAAAATCCCAATTGCTACTTCCTTGTGATTCACATGAGGAGGGCCTGGAGTCAATGGGTTCAGTGTGGGGATCATTCAAACCAGCTGCGGCCACTAAAAGAATCCATTCTTCATTCCTGCGACCAGGCTTGCTAGAAAGTAGGGAGCAAATATTCCACCCTAAATAGTTTTGGTCTGAGCACAAGAGAAGCTATTGGCAACAACAACATTGAGAGAAAGAATGTCTTAGCATCAGGCTCAGATGCCTTGCAAATGTATTTTGTATCCTCTACCCCAAATTGTATTTCTTTCTGCCTGTAACAGACTACATGCTTTAATCGGCTCTGGCAGATTGCTGAGTGTCTTTATTTTGGCTAGTAGAGAGCTCCCTTCCATATGGGACCTATCTAGGATGGAAAGCACATCGACTGGGATGGAGAGCCCAACCCCAGCTGAGCACCAGGCCGCCGTGGCCTCCACTGCGAAGCCAAATTGTGCAGGAGCCACAGAATCACAAAATGACTTGGATTGGAAGGGACCTTAATGCTCATCCAGTTCCAACACCCTGAGGGACACCTTCCCCTAGACCAGGTTGCTCCAAGCCCTGTCCAGCTTGGCTTTGAACACTTCCAGGGATGGGGCAGCCACAGCTTCCGCACCATTCTCTCAGTAATGAACTTCTCCCCAGTATTCAATCTAAACCCTGTCTTTCTGTTCAGCAGTTCCCTCTGGGTGACCAACCAGGCCTGATCTGAGCATTTCCTTTGCGCTGACTAGCAAGAGCAGCCCCGACACGGTGCATATGTTCTGAATTTGATGTACTTCAGAAACAAAATGAGAAATAAAAGTTATTGTGCGGCACTGTGAAATACCAAAAGCACTGAACTGTGCTGCATTAACATGGCATTGTCTCCAGGACTCTTGTCCAACTGCAGGCTGACAGGAGGAGCTGGCACACAGACACTGAGAAGTGCCCCTATCCTTTCCTCACACCCTCAGGTCCTTTTGCACGGCACAAGAAAGCACACGAATGTCTCCATCCTCTCCATCCAGTTATCAGTGCAGCCTGAACTGGGGACAATGCTCATTAACAGCAGATACAAGGGAGGATAACAACTGAAAGATAAAGATTTGCATTTATTGATGTCACAATATAAAGGAAATGACAAATTCCTGCGAGCCGAGTTTCTAATTTGGTCCTAATCGCACTGGGTGTAGCTGTGTCAGCCCTGGCTGCCTCTCCATCTCAGTCCCAGTCTCCTTTCCATCAGTCAGGACAAGCCTTGTCCCAAATCACAACAGCTGGCTGGAGTAACCCTCCACCTCCTCTTTCTCGCTACAACTCTCCCTTAGAGCATGATGACTTTTAAATCCTTTTAGGCTCAAAGCCCAGTAACCAGTAAAGCCCAGCACAAAGTGATATTTATTTCTCACAACCATTTTTTTTAAAATATAAGAATCCAATAGAAAAATAACCTCAGCAGTATTTGTCATAGCCAGAGGTGGATTTGAAGCTCTTATGAAGTGAATGTGCTGCCCACAGTGGTGTTTGATGCCTGGTTCCTAACAGAGTTAGAGAAGAGGCTGCCCCGAGCCAAAATTCCTGTCCTCCTCCAGCTGTAGTATGGAATGACTTCAAATCTTTTGGGGAGCTGGAAACTTTGGTATGGACAAAGAACTCAAATGAACAGCGACAATGGCTGCAGAGTGATTTCCTTAATTAGAAAATTGGCTGTGTTCCTAAGGAGGAGGAAAACAATGCTGCAGACTGCCAAGGCAAAGAGCAAGTAAAAACTGTAGCACATGTAGCTCTGGAGGAAACACAAATGGGCTCTATCAGCCCCTCAGATCCTCCAAAACCACTTGTAATTATTAAGCTGAAAATCAAGCACAGTCCTTCTGCTGAATCAGAGCAGCACAGGCTTGTGAATATGACTTGGCCTTAATTAATCCATTTTGACAAGGCTCAAAACACTCTCCAGGCGATTTAAGACACCGTAAAAAATAAGGAACTGACAGTTTTTGACCTCCAGATGTCAAATACAGAACTGCTGTCTAGTTGTGACGAGCTGTCACTCTATCCCCTGGACATCCCCACTGCAGCTCTGCATTTCCCAGGGTGGGCTGCAACCACCCAACGTGGTCCACGAGAGGACTGGAACGTTCTGACAGCATCGGTCAGCCCATCCTCAACAGCATCTGAGAATCCCTGTCAGTACAGCAGCAGTGGTGGGTGGTCTTCTCAGCCTCTGCCCTGCTTGGTGATGGAAAATACTAACCAGAAGGCAGTGCAGCTTTTTTAAACAGCAGACCAGATCCCAAGCACAACAAACTCTCTAAGAGACATTTCAGAGCGTGCGCGTCTCTCAAACCAGCACAGGGACAGAGAGGCCGCACAGAAAAGGGAAGAAAACCACAGGTAGAGAAACTGCAGCTTTTCCCTGTGCTGGTCACGTGTATCTGTCAATCTGACCAGCACCTGACACCTGTGATCAGAAAGAAGCTGATACCTGTCGTGCTGAGACAACTGAACATCCCGCTACAGAAATTCCAATGTCCGGTGCCAAACAGCGCTCCCAGGGAAGAGGCAGCGCCTGGGGAGACTGGGAAGGCAAAGGCAGAAGAAAACACTCCTTGGCTGCAGCAGAAAACCAACATGCTGATGCCCCTCCTCAGCACAGGACTCTGGCCAAGGAGAAACAGGGGTCATGGACTGTTTCCAGGGGCACACTCGAGATGCTCTCACTGTAATTGAACACGAAGCTGTGGCCTCCCAGGGCTGCGCACGCCTCTCGGGGTGATGGGAGGCCCCCTGTCCAACTGAGCGTGGGGGGGTTCAAGTTTTCCTGCTTCAAACCAGCCACAGAATGAAACAAAACATGAATTTCAGAGGTGAGGGAGGCTGAGGAGCACAGCTGTGGGCTGCAGACAGGTGACCACAGAGCAATGGCAGCAGTAAGGTTGAGTTTTCAGAGTGTGGCTCCAAAAATAAATCTCAGAGCACACCCTCATGATCCACTTCCAGGCAGGAGATGAGAATCATCCCAAACTTGACAGGAGAATATGGGTATCACTCCAGGAGATTGCCAAAATTGCCTTACACTGACACCCAGGAGCTCCACATGGCTTAATAAAAAGCATCAAAGCACAGGTCACACACTGTTTACAAGAAAATTAATCTTAAAGTGAAATCTTGGAATCAAGAGCTTTTTTAAAAAGAATTTTAAATTGCTATTTTGCCAAATTCTGATTGAAAATCTTTGCTCAGAACCTAAGGGCTCATGACCCACTTACCAAGCATGGCACTGCTGTATTTGGAAGGACTTGAGTCAGAGTATTTCTAACTCCACAAAGGGTAGGAGCTAGAGGCAAACAAACAAAGCGTGTAACTGCGCCAGCTTGATAGGAGAAGTGTACAAAAAACTTGGAACACAAACATTTTGTGACTGTTACCAGCACCATTCTTACCAAGCATGGAATACTTTCCTAGAAACTGGCCATGTTTAGAGCACCCTCTGTCCTGCTGCAGTATTTTGCTTGGATTACTGTTACTGATTCCAGTATTTTCCTCTTTCTTCTTCTCTCCTGCCTTCTTCCTTGCTCTCCCACTTCTCCAGATGTGTTTGTGCTGGAGGAAGGCTGCTCCCTTTGACTCAGTGGGGCAGTTTCCAGCCCTGCCTACTGTCAGCAGTGCATGCAGCCTGGGCTGTCCAGCACCCCTTAGTATGTGCTTCTTCAAAGAACCGTGGGGCTCCAAGTGCCTTATGAACAGATTAAACAAACAGTACCTTCCTAGAGTGGGGGTAAAGGAAATTGGAGATTTCCCAGGAAATTAGGCAGAGTAAGGCCAGATCCTCCCAGGTGGCATCACATAGAGGAATTGTGTCCTCTTGGCACCTGGCACAGGCAATCAGTGACCAAACCAAAAAGCCACCAAAATCTGGAAGGGAATTGTATTGCACATTCTTGTCTTGTCGAGTCCAGCTGCAGCTCTGGAGCCTGAGGGCTCTGGGAGGAGTGCGAGAGGCTTTGCAGGAGGAGTTAGAGCAGCAGTGCTCTTCTTTACTGGATCTGATGCCTCTTCCTTCCTGGAGCAGAACAGTTCCTTGTCTCCTGGGAGAAGAGTGGAGCTTCTCCTTTGGCTCTCACGAGTGCTCTGCAACTTCCCATAGGTTGAACCGCCGGCGTAACGTGACCCTGCACAGGGCAGAACCTCTGAGCACCGAGCCTTGTGGGAGCCAGTGCTGCTTCTCCCAGCCCTCCTGAGCGCTCTGCTTTCCCCATGTCTGTGCCCATGTATTTGCCTTGTTCTCCCCTGGGGAAGGCCAGTCTCTCCGCTGATCCAACCCCTCTCTCCCTGCCTCAGCCGGCTGCACAAGGAGGAGGCCACGTGGATGGGGACAAATGGGCAGGTTTGCTTTCCTCAGCACCACTCCTCTGCCTGGTGCCACCTCTGCTGAGGACACAACACCGTGGCTGTGCTGTCCCCAGCCTCTGCTCAGGCAGTCCCCCTGCTGCACCAAAGACCAAAGCCACGGTAGGATGGGGCTTCCCTTTGCAGTCAGCACTGATGCTGATTATTTCGCTTGCTGTTGACTACTCAAAGCTCATCTACTACCACGAAACAAATGCCACGTGAGAAAAGCTCAGCTTCAGAGCTAAGCACAAGTTACAAGATGTATTTACGGCCAACTTTCCAAACTCCCTCCCAGAAGGACAAGGCAGTCAAATGGATCTGCTCTGGATTTCTATTACAAACCCCTCACAGCTGCAAATCCTTTACAAGGTGATTTTTACTTAGCAAGGCACCTGTTTTTCACCCTGAGCACTGTCTCTCCTCTGACAAATATTTCTGTTTACAGTCTGGAACTTTGTCATATGGAGCCGTGACCAAATTCATTATCTCCACACACTCCTGTTGTGTCAATATTACAGGACTGCCATTTCTCTTTCTCCTCCTGAACTGCTACCATGATTAACACTGCTGTTTGTGTTCACAAGTGACCTCCTTTGCTTCATTGCAGCCCATAGTGTCACAAATCCTAAAATGATCCCAAAATACTGATAGACAGGCCAGTTCTGACATCTGCTAGTTCCAAGGATCTTCAAACCCCTCTGTCAAACAGCCAGCTCTGCCCTTCCCGCAGAAGTCCACACTTCCCTCACCAGAAAAGCACCACTGGTGCCCTTCTGCTTTCATCACTTCTAACTCTGAAGCACTTTTCTGTTTCAGAAGCCCTGGATGCTCCTTCCATCCACCTTCCAGCTCTCTGTACACTTCCAGATTTCCACATTAACGCTCCAGATTTTGTGTAGTTCAATCAAGTTTAAAGTCTCAGTTTTTGCTCCTTCCCAGCTACCACTCAGCTGTGCCTGGCGAAGCATTTATGGCAACCATTTAGAATGGTCAAAAAGCTGCAATAATTTATCAATTAATTTTGCACCCTCTCTACAGTAGAGCATAGTGGGTCCGTATCTATGAATAATTTTAATTTCCTGAGTTATTTTTTGTCTTGAGAGCCTTGCACTGAGCTAGTTGGGCTAGATCATGAATAGGAGCAGTAGCCAGCCTGACACTGGAGTTTTAGGCTGAGCAAACCAAAATTGGGGTAAGTTGCCTAAACAGAATGAGAACAGGTATATGATGGTTTTACATAAAAATGACAGAAATTACGAAAAAAGAAACATTCAACTGTCTGCAAAACGTAACTTCTTTGAAATGTCCAAAGCAGAACAAAAGTTGTTAACACACAACCAGGTCTGCATCTCAAAGACCACGCAAAAATAACCCAAAACTGAATAGTCAATGGCAAACTAAAGAGTCAGCATCGGTGCTGACTGGTACCGTGTCTAAAAGCAATTTGAGCTTTAATAATTAAACGCAAATTAATTTGCTGGTAGTAGGAAAGGTGGAATTTGCTTTTTTTCCAAAGGATGACACGGATGGATATCCTATCTCTGTAAGGTACACCCCAATTTGTGGTAAGTGCTGGGCGTGAGGCCAAACACACAGAACACACACACAAAACACACACACAGAATACACACACAAAGCCTTGGTGTTCTCTGGATCAGGTCTATAAACCACAGAAACCGAGATCAAACAAGAAATTCTCCAGACAGATTTAACATGTGAAACCGAACAACATCACCGGTATTTATTTTACCCGGAAGACCTGACTAGAATTTTGTTTCAGAAATTCTCAAACTTGCAAGTGCTTGGTGGAATTCCTTTTCATGCCTTGCTTCAGCCTGTTAATATCAGTCCCGGTGCTAATGATCCAACTTGTGAATGTACAGAGAGAAAACAGAGCTTCATGAAATATTGATACACACTTGGAAATTTGACAATTATCTCCAGAGCTCCTTGGTAAAACCTGAAAGCAAATAAATAGCAAACATTTCCTGCACTCATTAAAACACTGAAAAACACAGAAAGAAACCTACTCATTATCCATTTGACAAATCTGTCCTATTATTTTTAATAATGCACAGGCTTCCAATGCATGAAACGTACAGCTCCTCCTGCTTAGGAAACCACTGGGTTTGTAGATCTAATTTTAAGAAATGCAATAAAAGTCAGTGATGTAGAGCTGGTTCCTTTTGCAGGAGAGAGTAAAAATCCTTCTCCTATTGAAATCAATGACAAAAATCACCATTTTTCAAGTGAACTTGACTCACTGCCCTACTTTGGAAACTGCTCCTCCAGAATGATATTCTACAAATATTATAAATAATAATTTTGTTGGCCTTTTTCATGAAAGCTTCAGAAACAGAAAACTGGAGTGATAAAGAAGTGATGAGCCAGAGCATGGGGCTGCTGGTCCATGGGATGCATATCTGTATCTTGCTTATCTCACACCAGGGAGATGATCCCCTGGCTCTGCCTCCAGCCAGAGCATGGCATGGGAGATGCCACACTGCTCCAAAGGAGCCTGGGCTTTTAGGATGAACAGCAAATACAGAGAACACCTTCCCTGCTGAATAAAAATGAGCCCTAAGGGGAAAACTTCCACTGCAGGGCATGACAGGTTGTTTGGTATTGCCCTGATGTTATTAGTTATTAGTAATCCTGGTTTTGGGACCTTTTAGCCCTGGCTGCAAATGAAACAAGACCACATTCGCTGCAGACAAGAATGAAATGGAAATTTAAGACTCTTAAGCCAAATGTTTCAGCTGGTAGGATAACAGCTCCCACTCTCACGCAGGTTCACTCAACATGAGGAAGAATTCAAAGGCAGGGAAAGCTCGATAGAAGAGATTACAGGAATTGCTGGCCAGGTGGGATAACTAAAGCTGCATTTCAGCATTCCTGATTACTGCAGTGTCCCAGCAGGATGGTCTAGATACTGACAAGCTCTCTGCTGTCCACACTGAATCCTCTCTTTTATCCTTCGTAATATTAACCAAGATTCCTTGCATCAACAAAACAAAATATATGCACTTGCATGAACTACTGTACTTTTTCAATATTCATTTAAACCTTTCTAACAAAGCACTCAGAAGAGGGCAGAGAACAAAACAAATGTGTGTGACATCCCCATTCCTAGTTTTTTTCACTCTGCAGATAACAGACACCAATAAGAGACTGGGGCATCCTAAGAAAAGGCTGATAATCTATAGGGTCAGTAAGGGAATGTGTAGGAGGCAGCTTGAAACCGCTCAGGGATTTGCAATGTTTAGCACAAGTGTCAGGAAACGTGTTAAGGTTAAGAACATCAGCAGTAGAGTCACGAGGGTTTTGCCAGGTTCCTGCATCCCACCACCCTACACCTCCTGATGCTCCCTGGATGGAGGGAACCCACCTGGAAAAACCACCTTCACACCTGGAAAATACATGTCAAGTGTTTCCATGACACCTCAGTTCTGATCCTCTTTTTCTGAGTTTTTTCATGGAAAGTATATCCTAAATTATTTCTTATCACTGTGTTTGCTGTCTAAACAAAATCACGTCTGCTTGTTTGCTCGCCAAGCTAGGAAATAATAAATTGCTCGATAACCAAAACAAGACACTTCTGGCAAACAATGAAGACTGAAGAAGCACTGATCCAAATGGATAATGACTGAGACACTGATTATATTTTTGAGATTTTTTTCTCCCCGTTTTCACGTCTATACATGTCTGCATCTATAAATAAAAACATGAGAATGCCATCTTGGCTGTTCATACCAGTACTTACCAAGGATCTCCACCAGCAGATAAGCCCTGCTGGTTTCCTTCTTATTGTGACAACCTGCTTGTGTCTCAGGTTACAGAGCCTAAACCACCCTTTTCCCAGGGACTGTAACACTTTTGGGAAGGGCAGGAACAGCCCTGTGGTGTCACTTCTCCCAGCCTCTCCTTGCCTGACACTGCTTTCACTCACAAGATGAGGCAAGGGGCCATCATCTCCCTTGGCCACCCAACATTTGCTGGCTGAGATTCCAGGAGGGAATGCTGCAGGCGGGAAAGGACCACAAATCTCCACCCCCGACCCACTGCTGGAGTGACTGCTCCAATGCGGAGCACAGCTCACACATCTGGTGGCCGTGCTGCACACACTCTTTGCCAACAAAATAAATGGAATCTATGCCTGGCAAATGAGTTCGGGTGAAGGGCTTCCAAACTACCAAGGAATTGGAGCCAGCAGGCCGGGGGATGCGCTGCAGCAGCCCCAGAGCTGAGAGGTTTCCCCGCCGCGGGGCAGCGGGCGGCCCTGCACGGGCAGAGCTGTGCCACGCTGTGCCACGGGACCCACGGTTAAGCCGATTGTTGGCCGGACACCCCCTGCACCGGGGGAGAGGGCGGAGGAAGGAGAGCCGGGCACTAATCTGCTCCATCTGCTCTGGAGCAGCTAATTGGATTGAAGGTGCACAAGGCAAGGCCCTGGACATGGTGCTGGGCACTCGGAGCCTCCCCTTTCCCTGAACAGAGCTGCTCCAGCACCGCTGCCCAACACCTCTGCCCAAACCCTTCCCCAGGGCTGTCCTGTCTAGGGTATGGCTGCCCAGCACCACTGCCCAGCACCGCTGCCCAACACCTCTGCCCAAACCCTTCCTCAGGGCTGCCCTGCCTGGGGCACGGCTGCCCAGCACCACTGCCCATCGCCTCTGCCCAAACCCTTCCTCAGGGCTGCCCTGCCCAGCACTGCTGCCCAGCACCTCTGCCCAAACCCTTCCTCAGGGCTGCCCTGCCTGGGGCACGGCTGCCCAGCACCACTGCCCATCGCCTCTGCCCAAACCCTTCCTCAGGGCTGCCCTGCCTGGGGCACGGCTGCCCAGCACC
>VZTI01000220.1:529236-546315 GCA_013397865.1 Struthidea cinerea
AGCACCACTGCCCCATCGCCTCTGCCCAAACCCTTCCCCAGGGCTGCCCTGCCCGGGGCACGGCTGCCCAGCACCACTGCCCAAACCCTTCCCCAGGACATGGCTGCCCAGCACCGCTGCCCAAACCCTTCCTCAGGGCTGCCCTGCCCAGCACGGCTGCCCAGCACCTCCCTACTGGAGAGGCGGAACGAAATATTGGAAAAACAACCCACGCGAATCCCACTCCCAGAAGTAACACTTCATCTTTAACAAAACACTACCAACAGCAGACAAAAGAGATTAAAAATTACCTTTCTTTACCAAAAGCCAGCAGAATGCTGTTAATGTCAGGTTTTATTTAGGTGTAAAAGTCAAAAGCTCGCCTGCCAGTTGCTGTCTATAAACCTTACTAATACCAGTCTGCAACATCTATTCTACATCAGTGGCTTAATGATGTTGGTCTCCTGCTTTTCAAGGATTCAGCTCAGCACCTACTTCGCTTTTAAAAATAACAGGCAATTCAGTTGTGCAGCATTTTCATTAAACTGGGCTGCAGTGTGATGATATGAGAATGACAAGGAGAAGAAATATAAAAAATGTTTAATACAATAATAATAAGAAACCTTTAAATTTTTTTTTTTCCCTCTGTGAACACAAAGTTTGTAGCTATGGAAACTACTTATGAGAAAGCTAAAAAAATGTCAGCAAATATAGTCAGAGAATGATCTGGATATATGAAAGTCCTAACAATGCTAGAGAACCAGAGACACAGGGTGAAAGGAAAGTGTAAATTGAAGATGACAACACTTGTGCATCTGACAACACATTCTCCTTTGACAGGCCAAATTCATTTTTATCGCCATGGCACTAAAGTCAATGAATTGCAACTGGAATGACTTTGACACTTCATATTGCTTTTGATAAAACCATTATAAAAAGCATATTTCAGCCTTTAAAGAAGTATTTTAAAAGCATATTCTCTGCCACCAATGAATTGTACGTGCACATTGGCCAAGATAGTCAGTGCTATATCAAGACAGTCAGCAGCACATCCCTTGCACGTTCTGTTCTTCAGCCACTCACCCTACTAAGGTGGGCAGTTGGGGTCCCTTCTATTTTAAGATCCACCCACTCATGTGCTCAGCTGAGGTTGGCAAGGGTCCTTCTGAGCCTTACAAAGGCTTTCCCAAACTCAGTGAGAGTTTTCCAGCTACTTCCCTTACCGTTTTGCAAATTAATGTCTTGATGCTGTGACCATTGGGACAGCAGACACGAGAAAGACCCGTCTGCTTATTGCAACCTGTATTTTTGTATGCAAGTTATGATCCCAGGTAAAAACATTACTCCATTTTTGGAGTTTTTGTTAATGAGCGCAGTGCAGAGTTTACCTGGACTAACACACTAGCTGGGAATGGCTCCAAGGACATGCTATGGCCTGTCAGGTCAATGTGCAAATTAAATCAGATTTATTCAGTGCACGGAGCTTCCCTTGGTGCTGTTTCAGTCCAGATTGTTAATTGAGTGGCCTTACATGGATACATTGTGATTCTGTGCTGTGGTTTGTACAGAAAACATAGGGAAGAAAACCTGAAGTCGATTTCTGAGCTGTCCACTGTACTGCGCAAAGAATAAATCAACATCAGCAAATGCTCAGAAAATTTATAGTGTGTAGGAAATATCCTGCTAAACTCCACCCATAGAAAGTTATGGCAATTTAGCTTAAATTAATTAGGTTAAAAGAATTAATAGTTCAAAAGAGTTGAATTAATAGTTCAAAAGAGGCAAATGTCGCGCTTTTAACCATCTTTGAAGGGGTCTTTTAACCATCCTTTTAACAGCCATCAAGGCTCTTGCTCCTGCCTATGCCCTCTCCTCTTTGGGGATTGCCCATGTGAAGAGTTTGAGCCTGCAATTACTTTTGGTAAACGCAGTTTTTATCTGTCACAGGGGGGAGAATACCAATAAAAGGCATCACAATGAGGTGTTAAAGAGCACAAGCAGAGCTGAGCTAATCACAGTGAAAGGCATTTCTAGTTGGGCTCTAAGCTGATAAAAGAGAGGGTGAGTCCCCTTCACACTGGAGAGAACAACTTGTTCAAGGAGGGCAGCTGCCCTCAGCCTGGCTTTCCCTGCTCATGAAAAGGTCAGGCTTTCAACCAAATCTTACAGTCAAGTGATTTTTCTCTTGCTTCCTGATGATACCCACCTGACTTTACGGGGCAGCCCTGCTCCTCATCCCTGTGGGAAGCATCTCCCCTTTTGTGATAATTCACTTTCATATCTTCATGTGTAAACGAGAGCTTGAAAAACCACCCAAGACACATATTTGCAATGAATCACCATTTCCCGTTTAAGCTCCATAAGTACAGCATCAGAAACAGAAATCTGGACCAGCCCCTGTTTGGGAGAAGTCCAGGCTAGCTACAAAAATACAAGACTTCTCATCTGCCAGCTGCTTTACTACTAAAACATTGGATTAAAAAAAAAAAAGTAAATTAAGTAATCTAATAAAAATACTAGCAAACATCATAAATTGAAGTTGCAAAATTAAGAGGCGGAGCTGCAGCGATGTGATCAGTGACCCTGAGATGCTGCTTGCCCTCACCAGCTTTGCTGACCTGGACTATTTATTTCCCTACGCTCCCTCCCAGCTCAGCACGGGGCTGGCCACAAACCCGCTCTGGCTCAGCCCTCTATTGACACGTGTCTGTCACTCAGACCTTGCAGGGCTTTCTTCCTGCTCGCCACTGAGTTGACTTGGTGTGCTCACTGCTGGTGATCCTGCGGATGGCGAGGCTGCAGGAGCATTCCTGTCAGCTCTTCCTGACAAGGTCTCAAAGACACGGAGAGCAGCAGCTTTGCCAGAGCTGTGGCAGGGGAGTTCCTGGCATGGGAAGCCGGCTCATCTCTGGAGACGTCACTTCACCAGCACAGCAAAGGGTTTAAGCTGCTCATTCACCACCTTCTCTTCACACAACCCTGCAACTCCCAGGAAGGGCAACTTATCCGACTTCTTAATAATTATTTTGTGGAAAGCAAAGCAGTTGCAGCACTAAATCTCATCGCTCGTTTTCCCCTATCTGACCATGCCAAAGCAAGAAGTCCATAAACATGTGGCACGTGCCTGTATCCCTGCCCGGGATCCTGCTTCTCCCGTCAGGAATACCAGGCAGGAGAAGACACCTTCCTCCTGCAAGCCCTCTGCCTCAACTCCAGAGTGAACAGCAGCTGTGCAGAATGCACACGGAGTGTCAAACTCTGCACAAAATGACAAATGGGGTATTTAGGAACAACTCACTGCAGAAAGACTACAATGCATAGTTCAACAAGACTTTAAAAAACCCCCAAATTATCTGTTTTAAGGTCTTATCCATATAACAAGCTTCAAAACATGACTGGGCTGTAACATGCACCTTATAACCCTCTGCTGACTGGGAAGACATTAACCTACACCGACAGAAAATATCTGCAGCCATTTGGAGGCAGCGTTTAATACTGAATTTGCTTTCACCTTGTGACTCGAATATCCACAGCCAAAGCTACAGCCAGGAGAAGGCTCATCGCTCCTAAAAACGCATCCTGGCTCTTCCTGCTGGCAAATACAATTTCCCTGGATTTACTCAAGTTTCTGCCATCCACTCAAAGCTTTAAAACATCTTAACATATTTCTAACCTCAGCTTATCCCCTTGTGGCTAAGTGTGAACACTCCTGCTCAACGCAGCTCAAACATCTACAAACCACCGCACTTTTTCATTTTTAATCCGTAACCACGTGCCTTACCTTGGCTTCTACTTTTAAAATATAGTTTAACAGGAAGAAAACCTCTCAGGCTATTTGGAAAGGAAAAAGGGGAAATAAATAAAAATGAAGACAATTTTACAGGTCCTACTTCAGCTAAACCTTTCAGGGCCTTCAATGAGAAGATAATCTTTCTGTGATTATGGCCAAACCCTCTCGTTGCTTGGCAACACATAATTAAGGAATATGTTTTCAGATCCGCTTTGCAAGCTGGCCATTATCAGATGAAATTACTGGAGCAACAAATGTCATCCTCATGCAAATGAGATGGTCGTAGGCAAAAGAAGAAAAAAAGAGGGTTGAGTAGCAAGAAAGAGCTCAACAGCACAGAAAAGCTGCTGGCTTCTCCTTGCTGTGCACCAGTAATTCTGGTGAAGGGAGGGGATAATTTAAAGATTTTTAGAGGACAGGGTTTGCAGTTAATAAACGAGACACAGGGAAGGAGGGATCTGTTTCCCGTGGTGGAGGAGATTGCTCCCAATCCCTGTGCTCTGGAGGTCCTTCAGCCCAGAGCTTTCGCTGTGTCGGCATCGACCGCTCAATCAGACATAGCGCAAATAAATGAACATATTTGTGTTCCCCACATTATGCCAGTTCGTCTTTTTAGCCGCATTTATTTAAAAATACTGCCTGCATGTACTACTTTAGCATCTGATCCATGTCAACACAGAACATGTTGCCTAATACTGAAGCATTTTTTAGAAATCAATACATTACACCAGCTACATAAAGGACTCATAAGCTTGAAAGAATCGGCATTTATTTCCTAGCCGTGTAATTATGGTATGGCGGGGAAAGGGGTGTGCCAAGTGTCTGCATTTTGACAACTTTATCATTTCCACTCACAAAAAAATCACTCTTTATTTAGATTCCTGCGGAATGGCATCACCAGCTTGGCACCGTCTCGATGCCTATAAATGGTATCCCTCTCATTAAAGCTTTGTGTGCGTGTGCTGGTAGGGCACATTGCTCGGCAATTGTTTGCACGGGAGAAAACTCCCTGCTCACAGAGTCACTACCAGCAAAAACATTTCAAGGTGCGTCTTTCCACGTTTTTTCAAACAAGCCACAAACAAATGGATTTGATGAATTCCCTTACACTTATCTAGGTGGTTTCGGGGTTAAGTTTCTGTCAGGCTCTGAGTGCTACCATCAACATACATCTCCAAAGCAGAGGAGCAGAGCCTGCTTGGATTGTTCAGCTTTTCGTCTAAACAGCCAAGGGCCTGAGCGTTTCTAGAAGGGGAAGAGAAGTCTAGGAGCCACCATTCATTTTTATTGTTCCAGTGCTTAATGACAGGCTTTTAGTTTTAAGCACAGCCCTATTACTTTAACAGCTCTATCGCTTCACTTACAGGCATCTCGAGAAGGAAATCAAGGGGTTTATTTTGTATGCCTGATAAAACAGCAAATTAATAATAAGAAGAAAAAGCCTTAGGTAATGGCCAAAGGTAAGTCGATTCTCGAATAACACCATTAACTATCTGATGAATTTAGTCAAAACAATGCTAACCATTTCCTCGGAGGAACACATTTGTGCCTGATAACAGCGGTAAAAAGTCAATCTGCGGCAAACCCTGTAGTCCTAATTGCTCAGCCAGCACAGTGTCTAATCTCCTTTTCTCTACAAACAACGGGAACGGCAAGATTAACCCTGGAAGCATTATCTGAGATACCGCTCATGTTTAACTGAAGTTGGCTAAACAAATAAAATATTTGGAATTTAACCACAGAGCGAGAATCAGCATCTTTAGCTCCGTATGGCCAGCACAGCCCTGCAAAGAAATCCCCTTCACCTCCTTTCCTAAGTAGGACAGTGTCTTAATATTTAGGCATGAACCCCCACGATACTTGACTGTGGGTTTTTTGAGGGGTAAATTAAGCAACAACAAGGTGGTTCTAAACTACTACATGGACTAAACCCCTTCAAGTAATTACTTGGTTCAGGCGATGCCATGGTGGAGACGATGACGGGGGGCCCCGTGCGCCTGCTGAGCTTCGGGTACGGCGAGAGCTGGGCAGGGAAGGCGGCTCCGGTGGGTGCCAGGCCGCCGTCCCCCGGTGCTCCCGGCCGGCGGAGGAGCTGGGGGCTGCCGTGGGGGCTGGGTGCCGGTGACGCCGCCGCTGTCCGCTCCCTCTTCATCAGCTCCATGGGCACGGTGTAGGTGGTGGGGTACGCCGTCTTGGGGCTGGCGTGCGGGTTGGCCCCCGTCATGGGCAAGCCGACCGGAGCAGAGTAGGCAGAGGCGGGACGCGGGTGCGTGCTGCAAGGCAGGGGGGTGTTGTATCCCGAACCGGGGAGGAAGTGCGGCCCCTGAGGAGCCCCTGCGGGGGCCGGGTAGGTGGTGGTCTCCAGCAAGTGCTGAGTCGGGGCGCTGGATGGCCGGCGGTGCATCTCGACGCCTCTCGGGGACAGCGGCTGCAGCGGCGGCGGGTGCTGCGAGGTGCCGGGGCCGTCCACGGTGGGCACCCCGTACTCTGCCGGGAGCTCGCTGCGGTGGCTGAAGCTGTTGGAGCGGGTCCTGGGGCGCAGTGCCCCGCTCCTGCGCTCCTGCCTCTGCAGCTGCATCTCTGCCTTGTAGTTGTGGGCGATGCGGGACAGCACGCGGGCCTGCCCCAGATTGGGCGCCACCGACTTGATGTCGTTCTCCTCCATCATGGCCAGCAGGTTCGGGGAGTCGAAGCCCTGCTGCAGCAGGGCAGCAAAGGTGCTCTCCGAGACGCCCTCCGCACGCAGCAGCGCCACGAACTCGGGGTCGAAGCTCCTCTTGCCCTCCGGCCCGGGAAAGGTGGGGGGCACCTGCGGGTGGGAAGGCGTCGCTACCGCCACCTCGTAGCTGTCGTAGGGACCCTTAGCGCCGGTGCTCTCCCTGCCTGGCGCGTAGCTGCTGCCGGTGCTGGTGGTGGGATCCACCACCAGGCAGGTGGGGGCAGCTTGCCTGGCCGCCGCCGCCTCGGGAGCCCGCTCTGCCCCATCGCTGTAGCCCGGCCTGCTGGGGAAGGCGGGCGGCTCTGCTGCGTACCGCGGGCCGGGGGGCTCCGTGCCGTACCACGCCGGGGAAACATCTCTGCCACGCATCCGCTGCCCGTCCAGGGCCAGCTTGGGGTCCCTGTAGAGGCGGGCGGCGTCCGGTGGGGCCGGCGGGCGCACTGCCGTCTGGTCCCAGGACAGCCGGCTGCCGGGCGCCCCGTAGCTCGCCAGCGGCCTGCCCGCCACGTGGTCGCGGTAGCAGCGGGGGTCCTTGGGTGACCTCGCCGACAGCGACGGGTCGCTGTAGTAATCCTGGGGCGGCAGAGAGCCCCGGCCCGCCATGGGCGCCGGCCGGTCGCAGTAGGCGAAGTCGGGGACAGATCCCTTCCTCAGGGGCCCCGGCGCGAAGGTGGCATCCTGGTACGGGTACGCCTCTTGCTTCAGCTCCGCACCGCCCTGCAAGATGATATCATTTGCCCGCGGCGGCTCGTACCAGCCGCCCTCACCGCCATAGGTCAGGGAGCTCCTCCGGCCCGGTGGCCTCTGGTACTCGAAGGCGTTCTCGCTCTCCCAGTTTCCCTCATACCAGCCGGCAGCGTCCCAGCTCTGCGAGCGGCCGATGTTGGGGTGCTTGCTGGGGATGGGCATCGCCACGAGGCCGCTTGCTCCCGCCGACACGGAGAAGAGGAGGTGCCTTCCTTCTCAGCGCTTCTCCGGCACGCATCCAAACCGGACCGTGCTCTGCCTGAGCCCTCTTGGCACTTCAGAAACCACCGGCCGGCGGTTTTGTCTTTCCGAGTGTCACCTGAATTATTAATGCTCGGTAACCTAAGCAGGCAGAGCATGCGGCGGCCGGCGGAGGGGCTGCCCCCGGCCGTGCGGTGCAGCCGCGCAGGAGAGCGGCCGCGCTCAGCCCAGATGCTTTATCCTGTGCCGCTGGGGACGGCGCTCGCACATGGACAACTGGCCGAGCAGTGTGCGGGGATTAGGAGCTAAATAAAACCACTAAAGCCCTCGCTCCATGTGACATCATTTTAGCCCGATGAAATCTCACGCACTGACCCAGCCAGCAACCTCAATGCAATTTTTCCCTCGGGGCATGTTGATTTTTTTTTCTTTTTTTCTTTTTTCTTTTTTTTTTTACATTTATTTATTTTTTTTTTCCCCGCGTGTTTCATCTGTTTCAGTTGTCTCCCCCCTCACGTGCTCGGGGAGGCTGCCCCAGCACCCGCCGGGGATGGGCGGCGGGATAACGGAACGTGCATGGATCCGCTCGGCTCCGCACACGCGCATGGAAAAATAAAAAAGAAAGCTTCAGTGTCAGCTCAATCTTAATCCAACCTGATGAAATGCTAATCCACTGCACACGGCTAAGGACAAATTAAATGGGAGCCAGCAGACAGGCCAAAAAAAGGCCAGTGCAAGATACTCGAGAATACGAGAGCGATTAGAAATTAGTTAGGTATCTGTTTGGCACTTTATGAATATTATAATTTGCGTTGGAAATTACTTTTTTTTTTTTTGTAGTTTCAAATTAGCCACGCTAACTAGGCTCCAAAAGGATTCTTTATATTATTACCATAATACGCAAATCCTTTCATCATCCCGGGACAGAAAATTGTGGAGGTGTAATCTAGAATGTATAATTTTAAGACCCTAACACAGGTCATGGAGAAGGAGGGGAGGATCAAAGGATCTAAAGCCTGGCCTAACAAAGCAAAAAGGAATAGTAGACTTTTGCCCATTATCTCCAGCTTCCTTTGGAAAAAGTACATGTTTATGAAATAGGAAAGCACTCAGAAACATCACACAAAACTCAATTTATACTGAGCAGTATTTCAACATTCATGTGGATTAAGCTTTTTTTACACTTAGAGTAGGCAAAGGGATTTAGATGGAATCACAGCACAGAAAATTGTTATTTGGGAATGTAATAAAAATTTCCATATGGAGTCATTGTTTTCAGAGGAGATATTAAAATGGCTCCCCAAAACACGTAATCTAAATTATGACAGGCTGCTCATGCTCAAATATTCCTTTTCAAAGAAGAACAGCTCAACTGCTCCTTATTTTGCTGACCACTGCTACAAAGGCAACATTTTATTTTTTGAACTAAAAAATTCAGACGGAAACAATTTTGCCTTTCTCTGCTACAATCTCAGATTTCTTCCCCTCCAATATACCCCCTTCCAGGACAGACCTGCTGAAAGGAGGAACAGTCACCTTCCCTGGTCTGTTTGCAAGACAGCTTGAGCATTTTTCCTGGCTAATCCACAATAAATGTTTAGTGCACAAGCCATCACATGATGGACTATTGTGCTATTATGATAGCTAAATCACTAATACAGTCTAATGCTTATACTTGCCTATCATACTAATACCTCTGGGCTATATTTCTGACCCAAATACTGACAGGATCTTTGAGTAATCCCTAAATTTCTTTATTGCAGTAAATATTACAAATCCTCTTCAAACATTCTCTCCTCCAATTCCATCCTCAAGAATCACGTTCTTGAAAATTATGCTGGATATTACACAGACACACAAAACATGGGCCCCAAATGATTATTTATGCAATTCGCAGAGAGTATCTGATTGGCATTATACTGAATTAACTTACAAACTTCAAGCACACTGGAAAATTTCTTCTTTTGTGAGAGTCAAGATGGGAAGACACATTTGTGGCTTACAAATAAAGCAGAGAATATTTTAACCAACAAAAATGTTTTATTACAACAACATTTTGCTAAAGAATAAAACGCATTCCTGACTGGATACAGTGAGATTGGTGCCATTTGTTTGTTCTGAAGCAGCAGAAGAAATCTACCAAAAATGTATATGACAAAATAATAAAACCCTGGTCTGTAAATCAAGGGCAACTTCCACCATTGTCTTCAAAGAAATTACTAATGAACAGTCACCCTTTTAAGCCCTGGTTGACAATGGAAAAAATCATGCCACAGAGAAATGAAATTTCAAAAATGCTGATTTTCAACAACTGCAAGGGAAGTCAGAAGGGAGCTTGGAGCATTCACTACCTCTGAAAAAGCCAAAGGCTTTAACAAGCCCTTGGGCTGCAGGACGGACACACAATAGAAACCTCACCCAAACCAACACATCTGTGACTGGTGGCTGTGCCCTGCCCAGCGCACGCATGGGTGACAGCAGCACCCGGAGAGCCACCTCCAAACTCCCTCTACCCCATGCACAGGAGCACATCTGGGCTCTGAAAACCACCCTGGCACCAGCTTGCCCTTGCAGCCCTCGGGCAGGAGATGTGCTCTTCTCCCAGCTCTTCACAAGGGCCAGGAAACCCAAACTGTGCCACTGGAACACTCATGCATATGGATGGTTTATCCCATAAGTGCTGGCCTCAGTGGAACAATTCCTGTGCTCCAAGCCAAGCAGAGGCAAATGCCTGCAGGACCCGGGGCTGCAGGATTTGCATGTTCCCTGCAGCCAAGGGCCAGATGTCCTCTTTGGACGGCTCTGCTGGTCCCAGTTTTTCTTGACCAAGAGCTGTATCCAGTGGGGAAGACGTGGCCAGGAGCCATGGAGCTGGGCTGCCTCCTGTGCCACCACGGCAGCAAAGGAAACGTTACACCCCCAGTGAACCCAGAAATGAATAAGAAATGATCGGAATGAAATATTTATGGGTGGGTAGGAAGAGTCTTTTCCTTCTGTCTTTTTGGCAATCTTAAAAGCAGCCCCTTTGCAAATTGAAGCAGTGTGGGCAGCAGGGCAAGTGAGGTGATTGTCTCCCTCTACTCCACCGGTGAGACCCCACCTGCAGTGCTGCTTCCAGCTCTGGGGACCGAAACATAAGGAGGACACAGAGCTGTTGGAGCGAGTCCAGAGGAGGCCACAAAGATGATTAGAGGGCTGAAGCACCTCTGCCATGGGGAAATGCTGAGAGAATTGAGATTGTTCACCCTGGAGAAACTTTGGGATGATCTTATCGCAGCCTTTCAGTACCTCAAGAGTTCCTCTAAGAGAGCTGGAGAAGGGCTTTTTAGAAGGGTATGGACTGATAGGACATTGGTTAATGGCTTCCCACTGCCAGAGGGTAGGGTTAGATGGGATATCGGGAAAGAATTCTTCCCTGTAGGAGTGGTGAGGCCCTGGCAGAGGGTGCCCAGAGGAGCTGTGGCTGCCCCTGGATCCCTGGAAGAGATGGATGGGGCAGCCAAGGCCAGGCTGGATGGAACTCGGAGCAGCCTGGGATAATGAAAGGTATCCATGGCAGGGGGTGGAACTAAATGAGCTTTGAAGTCCCTTCCAACCCAAACCATTTTATGATTCTATAAAATTCTATGAAATGATTCTGTTCCTATTGCTGCATCCAGACCCAAGCAGGATGGCCAGGAGAAGATACACAGGCCCTGGTGCCCAAGCTGATGTAACTGATCCCATTGGTGTTTTTCGGGAGTGCAGGAGGCACCAGCACCCACATCCTCAATATGAGGGGGAGACAAGGACTGTGTAACAGGCAGAAAATTTATTCTCCCTTTATCTTTTAATTCTAGAGGTATTTTGGGAAAGGGAAAAAAAACCACACACAGAAAAGAAAAAAAGGCTGCTCAAGAGATTAAATGCTCTGGTATTTCAGATCACGTGAAAAATGCAGAGTTTTGACTTAATATCCTGATTTTCAGTTTAGCATCGATCTCATACGTGGTAAATTTGGCCACAATGTTTGGTTATGATACAACAACCACAGAAGTCTGCTCTGAAAAAAAGGTGATGACAGAGTAGAAGAAAGGTGGGCCCATTGTTTAGACACTGCATTCAAAAGGCAAGAAATGTGAGCCTGGAACCCTCTTGCAGTGGACGTGAAACAAGCAATGCTAGAGAGTGCTGTTCTCTTCCCATGAGGAGAGTGTTTTACACATAAAACCCAGGGTAGGAAATCAGGATACTAGATCTGCAACACAACTGTGTAAACAGCATTTTTTGGAGTCCGTAGCACTGACTCAGGAGAGGTTGGCTGCAAAATTTCATTCATATTGATATAAAACATTTCATTACCTATTCTGAAAGCAAGTTGCAGGAAAAATTTTTCTGTGCAGCAAAATAATACAGATTGGGATTAGTTCTGCTTCTTAGTATTGTAAAATACATTTCAACTATAAACTTAAATCCTGTTTACATTGGGGAGAAAATATTTTTAATGTAGATTAAGATGTTGATGTTTTCTCCCCAGTTATTTTCTTCTGGGAGAGAGTGGAGCAGAAACAACGTGCCAAATGTAATTTCTGGCAAAACCTGTAAGATGCAGCAGTATGGGAAAAGCTATTTCTCTTTCAAAGGCAAAGGAATCCTACCCCTGGTAGTGAAAAATCCTCTGGAAAACAAATACATCTCTTGTTAATGGAGAGAGCAGGTATCAGGACACACAGCCTTTATACCTCGCTCTGCCACTGTCAGAGAGCAAATTGCTTAATTTCTTACTTGCCGATTGCCCTTCCATCAAGAGGGATATAATAATATACACCTCTCACACTCGGATGGCGTTAAGATTAATCAGTGTTTGTCATATGTTTTCAGGTGACAAGGTACAAAGCTACTGGGAGGATAAATGCTCCTGCCCTCCCTGCCTGGGCTTTCAAGGACTGCATGTGATTGTGCCTAATGACCCCCAAAGCTCAGGGAAGCCTCTCCTGAACATCCTCCTCCTGTGTTCAGCTTGCAGGATGCCAGGGAAGCAGAAATGAGCTTACTCTACACTGTGGTGTGCCATGGATGCTGTGGAGAAGAAAAGGAACGGGATGCAGTGCGAGTAATGCACACGCGTGCGCACAAACTGAAAAGAAACAAAATTAAAAAGAAAAAAAAGAAGGGAGAGGAAAAGCAGCAAGAAAACGTTCCAAATGCTTTGAAACTATTGCATTTGCTGAAATTTGGCTCTGCAAAATCTCCCTCACAGTGGCAATAAGCACTCTGCCTAGATGGACTTTTTAACAGTCTCCTGAAATTAAGGGAGCACAAAGAGAAAATTAGCAGGATTGTGCTGGAATAATTTCCAATAATCAAAGGAGCAGCACAGCATCTGAAAGCACTCAGCGCTTGAAGCCCTGCCACATGCTTTTACCAATTTCCAAACCAAAAGCATCGATGCTTTGTAACTTCAACAAAACGCTCACAAACACCAACTTGGTGCGTTACAACAAAACGCTCTTAAGATCAGCCGGTTATTAAACAATCATTGCCTCACGGAACTCTGCATTTTGATGACTTTAAAGCAAAAAAACCAAAAGCTTGTGTCCGCTTGTAACTCAGTCCCCCAGCACTGGGATAGAATGTGCCGTAACCATTGGCGTGACAGGCTCCAGGAATGAAGGAGCACACGCTGCCCTGAAATGCGATGCACAAACTGGGACCAGTGACTGGGTTCAGTCGCCATTCCCACTGATGACCTACGACTGGGCCCAGGCACATGGAAAATAAAAGGTCAGTATGGGACCCCAACAAACACACAGCAAAGAACCTCCCATGCCAGAGCCAGCAGACATTTTCCTCTCCAAGCTGCTGACTCTGTATTGCAGTGCCCTTCTGAATCATCCCCCAAGGATTCCCCCAAAACCCCACAAGCCAATGTGAGGAGAGAGGATGCGAGGCCTTTTCCACTCCTGCCAGCCAGCATTGTGCTGAGAAGGTGCACGGAAGCATTTCATGAAAAGAAATGAGTGACTTTTCCCTTTATCCCTGTGGACCTGCCTCTCCGCTGCCATTTTGTGCCAATCTCTGGCTGGAAGGGGTTGGATGTAGGAGAGGTGCTCCTTCCCACCCTCATGGCCAGCCACCCATGCCTCCAGTCTCTGCCACACAACACCTCTCCGTCTGGATATCCCCCTTTCACAGATGGGTGCCGTACCCCAGTTTTCCCCATGATGAAAGGGAATGGCTGGAGCTGTGTTGGGGCAGGGTGAGGTTGGATATCAGGAGAAGGTTCTTCCCCCAGAGGGTGCCGAGGCACTGAACAGGCTCCCCAGGGAACGGGCACGGCCCCAAGGCTGTGTTTGGACAACGCTCTCAGGGATGCACAGGGTGGGATTGCTGGGGTGCCTGTGCAGGGCCAGGAGTTGGACTCAGTGATTCCTGTGGGTCCCTTCCAGCTCAGGACATTCTATGGTTCTACAAATTATCTTCTGTTTATTTGGGAATGAGTTATGGGCCGGAAGCACCCCAGTGAGCATGTGGTAACTTATCACCTCATGTTATCATACTCCTTGGCAAAGCCTTGGAGGTTGCCCTGAGAAACTGCAGATATCCCATCCCTGGAAGTGTCCAAGGCCAGGTTGTATGGGGCTTGGAGCAATGTGGGATGGTGGAAGGTGTCCCTGCCCATGGCAAGGGTTGGAACAAGATGGTCTTGAAGGTCCCTTCTGACCCAAACCATTCCATGATTTGCCATCCAGGAAGAAAATCAAACTGTGGGTAACAAATGCAGGAAGGCAGAAATCATCTAAAACACACTTGCAGCTAAAAAAGAGAAGTGCAGCTGTAAAACACTCTTTGAGCCATTGGAATGAGCCTTACAAGCTCTTCAAACTTCAATCAGAAACCATTTTGCCTTTAAGTACGGGGAAACTCCAATAAAAGTTGGCAGAAACAGCACTGTCACATTCCTGCATCAACAAAGGGATAATAAAAATATCAGATGTATCCCTACAACACACAGCCCCACAGTCTCAAGGACTACAGAATAAAAATCAATCTGGATGCTGAACAGTGGGTGAAAAGCAGCAGACAAGATTCATTGGGCACATCCCTCAACCATTCGCAAAGATCTAATCTACGAATGCTCTTAAAAATAATCCTCTAGAAATCACATCAAGCACCTTGTCTCCAAAACTGGGTATTAGACTTTGAGGTCAAACCTCATCATTTTTAATAAGAATTCAGGATCAAGATTTAAACAGCATGTGTAATGAAAAGCATGGGAATTGTATCTGTCCCAGAAAGCAGTAGAGAAATCCACTGTTAAATGAATATATATTGTAAATCTGAACTCTGCCATGCATGCCTGGGCTTTGCATAAAAAATAATTAATTACTAGACTGTGACACGGCCTGGGGTGATAAACAGGCTCGGGTTCAGGGTGTCTCTCTGCCTTACTTCCCCTGATGATGCCAAGAGTTTGAAACATGTACTTCCCTTTCACGCCCATCGCAGATAAAAACCAAAACCAAACAGGAGGAAATTCTACTTTTGCTAAAAAAGCATTTATGTCTTGCTTTTTTTAAAAGACTGGTCTTTTGTACTGTTGTATTGCAAATCATCAAAAGCGAGCTGTATCTTAATGTGTTCCCTCTTTGCTGAGTCAATCAAATATTTGTATCATCAGCAGCAGCAACACAGTTTTCTCTCCAAAGTGGGTGTCAATCTATAACTAAGGCTATTTTGTGAACTTAACCTGTTTACTACTAAGTTTTGAGGTGCTAGATGGCAGCAGAGAGTGCTTTGTTTTAAATAAAAATTAAAAAGATAATCTAAAAAAAAAAAAGAAAAACCAAACGAATACTGTTAAGCTAATGGGCTATATAAAAGTGTCACTAAGAAATGATCACTGTCCTTCAATTTTAAGAAATGCAAAACCAACACAAAACTTGCTCTTTGAAGAAAGCTCTCTAATGAAAACCTTCACTGTTTTGGCACTTCGATCCATTACAGCTGTCTGTGGAGAGCAAAAAATATAACAGAAAAGTTGTGTAATGTGTTTCCCTGCAGCTTTATTTTAGTATAGCCAGATGTCCTACGCCTGACAAAATATTTACCAGTAAATTTTCAGGAAATCAGGAGAAATTCGAAAAGACTGGTCCAGATCCAAACACCACCAGTCCCTGAAACAGTGTAACTTGGGAGCCAGATACAAGTTTTTTTCTGGTACTTTGAAGGAAGACCCATCCTGTTCTCATCTGTCCCCGAGGACTGATCATTTCTCATCTCATATTCATTTGGAAGCAGCCAACTTCCACCCCCTGGATGCTGGAGGCAGCTTCTGCAGCGCTCCCACATTCCGGAGCTCAGGAAGAGGTGCCAGGGCTGCCCCGAGGCCGGGCTCCAACAACCCCTTCCCAGTGAGTATTCTGGGAATATTATCACTTTTCTGGGTAATCTTTAAATGCAGGGGAGGATTTAGAGTAAGGAGAAAAAAAACCCCAGATATGATGACAACATGTTCATCCCTAAACCAGTTAATTTAAACAGGAAATGTGGTAAGGATGGAAATTAAGTTGATGGCATTGAAGTCATCAGCTGTAATTGTTTCTTAATTAATGACACGAAGTTGTAAAGCGTGTTACACGGAACCTTGTCTGCAGGCTGGGGAAAATGGAAAAACACAAGGCAGAATTAAGAGTTAGACACGTATTAAGTTCCCATCAGTGTGGGTTTAAACACAAGGAGAACACAACAGAAGAATTTTTTCCTATTTTGGTGCACACGGCCCTCCAGTCCAGGGAAAGGGGAGCTCCCCCTCCTGCAACAGCTTGAGCCACACATCTACTATGATGCACACCAAATTAATGGAATTTTTGTCTGCAACCTTATCTAAATGTGTCGTACTCTTTCCTGGATGCCTGGGGCATTTTGTCAGGCTGGCTTTGTATCTGGCTCGAGTCCTACATCTTGTCATGCACATTCCCCTGTGGAACATCACGGGAGGGAACGTACAGGGGAAACATCCACACAGGACTGGAAGCTACTGGAGCAGCCTGTGCCTCCATGCAAGGAGCACGGCACACCCCTGGATGCAAGCTCCATCCCAAAGCACAAGAAGGACTCTTACGAGCACAGAGAGTTCTTGATTAAGCACAGGAAAAGTGTTGAAATTCTTGGAGTAAGGTCAGCAAGCTTGAATAGTATCTGTAAACCCACCGAGGTTGCTTGAACTTTCTACATCCACATGATACTGTCCAATTTTTAAAAAATTCTTAAAATTTTAACAAAACCTATTAATGGCAAGTAATTCCCAAACATGGCATGCCTCTATTAGAGAAGGGATAATTAAGAGCACTACTTTTCACTGGTAAAAAGGTGTAATCCAGCTTTTCTATGAATTTGAAGTGATTTTCTGAAACCTTCATAAAGGCCAAAGACCTTAATGTTGGAAAAGCAAAGCATCAGGAGCAGCCAGACAGATCTTCAGTTTGCATAAATCAGCACAGGGTGCGATGGCAGAAGATCTGACAAGCTAATACTGCTTTTTCTCTAGGCTAAATGTGGTAAGCAACCTTTCCTTAAAAGCCTGATAGTTTATGTGCTTTGAGGTGGAAACTTAAAAAAAAAAAAAAAAAAAAAGACAAAAAAAGTTTTCCTGGGGGGGAAA
>VZTI01000220.1:557445-628118 GCA_013397865.1 Struthidea cinerea
CTTTTTCTCATTTTTTGGAAGATCTACCCTGGCTGTAAATCACACCTTGGGTTTGGCTGGGGCACAGTTAATTTTCTTCGTGGTAGCTGGTGTGGGGTGGTGGTTTGGCTTTGTGCTGGAAACACGGTTCATAATCCAGGGATGTTTTTGTTATTGCTGAGCAGGGTTTACAGAGAGTCAAAGCCTCTGCTTCTTGTACTGCCCCACCAGTGAGGGGCCTGGGGGGACACAAGGAGTTGGGAAGGATCACAGCCAGGACAGCTGATCCCAGCTGACCCAGGGATATCCCAGACCACGTGGTGTCATGGAGCTGGGGAAGAGGAAGGAAGAGGGGGATGTTTGGAGTGTTGGTGCTTGTCTTCCCAAGTCACTGCTATGCATGTTGCAGCCCTGCTTTCCTGGGCATGACTGAACTCCTGCCTGCCTGCCCATGGGAAGTGGGGAGTGAATTCCCTGTTTTGCTTTGCTTGCATGCAGGGCTTTTGCTTTCTCTATTAAAGTGTCTTTATCACAACCCACGAGTTTTCTCACTCTCATACTTCTGATTCTCTCCCTCCCATCCCTCGGGAGGGAGGGAGCCACTGCATGGGACTGAGCTGCTGGTTGGGATTAAACTTCAACACTCTCCCAGCAGTCTGCATCCCTCCCAGACCACCATCACCCTCAAGACAGTGAGGGCAGGACTCTTGCTACAAAGCCATTTTTGATTAGGTTTAATGTTTTTAGCAGTTTTTATCATGATTCTGCTGCCACGGAGCATTCGGTGATGTTCTGCGTTAAGGCTTCTCCATGGGAATGCCTGGATGCTGCTGGGGGTGGCAGGAAGAATTATTTGTCCAGCTTCCTTTCCAGCCCAGAAACCGAACAACCAAAACCTTACCCTTCAACTGCCTTCCTGGTGCCTTCCCCCAAAACCTGCTGGGGAAGGTGCACTCCCTGGATGCAGGGAAAGCAGGGAGGCAGCAGGTTAAACGTGTTCACGGAGAGCCAGCTCTCCCACACGAGCACCTGCTGGTGGCACACAAAGGGCTCTTCCCCTCCTCATCACACAGAAAAGGTGAATAACACCCTGTACGAGTCTTGTGCTGAAGAAGTGGTAACAATTTTGAGGAACTTGCTATTATATGAGTGAACGAAATGTTCCATAATGGCATATGAGCCTGCACATCTGCTGCTAAATTAAACACGCTCCATAATGATGCAGACCACATCTTAAAACACTATGCAGTGAAATAAAGACTCTGCCAAAATAATGAGGCTTCAAAGATGGCACAGAGAGCCTGATCCTGCATCCCTTACAGACCTTGAAAGTCACAGTGATTATCCCTCAGCAATTCTGCTCCATCAAAGCTACTTGTTGACTCAGGAAAAGAATCACAATTATATATAGGTGCCCTTCAAAGGGAAAAAAGACATGGGTTTGTAGCATTTTTCTTCCTCTCCATCTTAATGATGTGTAAAGCATAAGAGAGGTTTTTGTTTGGAACTGGATTTTTAGAAAAGTTTCGGTAAGAATCATACGTCAGGCTACAAATTGCTCTCCAGACTGCATTCTCAGCAGCCAGACAGGTATTATGAAGACCAGTTGAAATGACAATATTCAAGTTGCCACAATAGCCATGGTACAAAAAAGAGTGAGACATTCCTTTTATTTTCAACTTCTTTTACCAATTTCTATTTTCAACATTAGTGATTTGCTCTTGACTTTGAGAAAAAAAGATCCAGGCATGCTCCCTTGTCAGGCACTAACAGCCTTCCACAGATCTTCTGTGAGCTTTCAAGTAAAAACTAGGAAATACCAGAACTGGCACTCCCTTCATTCCTAAAGCTGAAATACAAACAAACAACCCCAACAGACAGCAAGAAAATTGCTTTAAAGAAAATAACTGTCATCTCTCTTTCTGGCACCAGAAGTGAAGCAGGTTGATGCTCTGCTTACCCTGCACCAACAGCCTTCAGAGGCTGGTGGTGGGCAAAACAATAACCAGGAGCTGAACCCCAATTATCCACTTAGCTTTGAGAGTGCCTAATCTATTTGCTAATTAATCATGGGCCTCCTTCAACCTCTCTTATCTTGTTTTTCTAAGTATCTGACGCTGATAACACACACATGGATCTTGCTGAAGCACGTAAATGGCTGAAAACTACCCTTAACTTTTCAAACAAAACAAGAGGAAATATACATAAATAATTTTACAGTCTCCAGGGGTCCCTGCCATACCGGAAAATAAAATCTCATTCTGGGTTTTACCAAAATTCCTTAAATTACTAATTATTGATTTGCACCAATCGCAAGATCAATGCTGGAGAAAGGCGAACCTTCGCTGTTTGCGCATCTGGCTAAGCAAAAGCTCTTCTCTACTCAAGCCATTAATTGCTCCCGTACCAAAATCAGCACAGCAGATTAGAAATCCTGAGAAAAATGAGTATTTGCCAGTTTGTTGGCTGAGTTATGCAGTTACTTGTCCATTAGAGGGCATTTTATACTGCGGAGTGAAGCGCCGGCAGCTTGGGAACAGCATCACTAACCCCATCTGGAGCTGCTGGAGAACAGTTTCTGTCGACTCTCATTTAGTAATTGCCACTTTTCAACCTTTCCATATGCTGCATATAGATGAGCAAGCGAGAGCAAGGACAAGAGGAAAATAAGATGAAACAGCTATGAAAAAAGTCCTGCTTGAATAAACCCTTTGGTGTGCAGCTATTGTTGCTTCCAAGGTTTGGTTTTGTTCAGTTCACTTCTCGACCCCCAAATTTAATACAGCAAACTTCATCCTTTTCACTCTCACAAACAGCACTTCATGTTTTAAATTTTGAACATGATTAACCGAGAACAACTGCAAATCGTGCTGCGGCACCATTACCCATCTCTGGAGCTAGAGGGGAGAGCTCATCCATCTCCGGAGCTGAACAAAGGCAAATCCAGCTTCCTCACTGCCAAGAGGTAGGACATGGCCACTTACCTTCAGATGTCTCCTTCTGGTTCCTACTAATACTGCTAAATGTGAGCTGTAAATCGCTTTCAGCTTCTGCTGGCTAGGAAACCACACAAAGCCACCCACTCCCCAGCTCCGCTGGTTTTCCTCTCCCCATCTAAATGCAAATCAAATTAGGAAAGAGGCAGATATCTTGCTACACATCTTCAAAGACACGTATGTTTGTAATCAGGGTGGCCAAACTTCCTGAGTACAAGCTGCATACCAAAATCTCCACGGGGCCAGGAGCCACATCCTCCCAACCTCTGTACCCCCTCCTGCCACACACACCCCCTGTGTCCCTGTGAATCCCCGTGTTTCTCCCATCCCCACGACTCCGTGCTGCTGATCCCCCAAGCCCACTTCCCTCCCTGATGCCGAGGCTGGCAGAGGCACCACAGCAGCACCTGGTGCTCCGGCCTTGCAGGCTGTGACTGAACGTCTGCATGTAGCAAATACTCCTGCAATACTCACAAGTTACTCCTGAATTCCTCCTCGACAGAAAGTTCAAAACAGCAACACAGCAATGCAAACCCAAACCACCCTGGGATCAGCACATTCCCTTCTATGCCCAACCGAAGGACCAACCCCACAACCAGGACCAATTGTCTTTGAGGCTCTTGCAAGTCCTTTGCTCTGTATCGCTCCTAATTAAAAGAAATAATAAAAGAAGGATGAGGGCATCCTTACACACAAAGCCATGGAATGCTCAGTGTCCCAAGCTGTAACCAGGTGCTCCTGCATCGGGTTCATGTGACAAGGACATCCCAGCCCTACAGACTTACAGGACACACAACTGGAGTGTCTCCAAGTCTGGAATCCTACCCTTCACTCCCAACTTCTTAATTCTTCCAGAGTCAGGATCAAACAATTAAATCTTACATGGACACCCACATATGCCAGGAAAAGATAACACCAGCCCACTTCTTCATGTCCCAGCTGAGGAGCAGAGGAGGGACCTTAAGCCCTGCAGGAGATTCCACCATTCACTCAGGAAGGGCCTCGCTCACCCGAAGAGCAAAGATGAAGCCCCTCGTGCCCCAGCAAACCAGGAGACTCAGCTTTCCTCCAGCACACTGAACTCCCCCACACATGGCACAAATTCAGTCTTTTTGAATCCCTGTCCTGGGATCTCTGCCTGGACTGGGAACAGTGAAAGGCAGCAGTGACACTCTTCTGTCTCCAGGAAATCTTTGGAGTTACAGTTTGCCCTTTTCTTAGTGCTTATATTTACAAGCCACTCTTACATAAAAAGCACTCATCTGCATTGACTTATTTAGCAACACGAAATAAAATAGCCTGAAGCTATTCATGTTGCTTAACGTACTTTTTTTTTTTATGTCGATGATGCTCCGTGTAAAGGAATATTCAAAGGGGAAAACTGTGTTTTGTTTGTAACACTTATTACTATCACTGAAGAAAATATGTTCTAACAAGTCTCCGAAGGGGGAAACACGTGTAATACCTTTAACAGCTCCGCGATTTCATCTCCTGCTGCCCAACTGCTGGCAAAATCTCAAATGGAAACTCTCAGAATGGAAACATGGAAAAACCCCGTTTCTCGTGGTCTGAGACCTGTTCCCACCATACAATCTCTTTCCATCGGAGTGAGTCCTGTTTGTTTTCAGCACACAGCAGCCTTACTTGACAAAAAAAAAAGAGAGTTCAAGAGTTCAAGGCTACGTCT
Organism: Struthidea cinerea; assembly: GCA_013397865.1. NCBI lineage: Eukaryota > Metazoa > Chordata > Aves > Passeriformes > Corcoracidae > Struthidea > Struthidea cinerea. Next base: position 562,108 of record VZTI01000220.1, read on the forward strand.
CCATTCAGGCGTACACCCACAATGCGAACTGGGCTCTCCGGCCTGCGCTGGAGGCATTCCTCTCCCTCCACCTACCCACAAAAGGGCCTTGTCTGAGGGAAATGAGAAAGGAAGGAAGGGGCAGGATGCAAAGAACAGCAGAGAGGAGAAGAGCCCAGCCAGGTGTTGGGGCATCAAGCACCAAGGAGGGCTTGGATCACGAAATGGGTCAGCGATGAGGATGGAGGGTGGCTTTTGGAGTAATCAAGGGTCTGGGGAGCCCCCGGGGATCTGCCTGCAAAACCCATGCTCCAGACAATACTGAGCTCCACGGGGTCAGGCACAGGCAGGATGGCAATGTGTGAGTGTTTCCATGAAGTCCCGTGGGAAAGAGCTCGTTGGGATGCGGGGCAGCTCCGGGATGGCTCAACTGCAGAACGCTGCCTCCTCCCCACTCCTCCCATCCCTCCATCCCTGCCTCTCCCTTGCTGCTCTTCCAGCATCACTCACACCGAGTGAAAGGAGAGGGAAGGAGGGAGCCAAGTGAGCGGAGAGAGGTTTAGATTTAGCAATAAATAAGATGAAATAATCCTCCCGCCACCAACCTTTAGACAAGAGTATGCTCTGCAACCACCAGGTTTGCATAATCTACACATCTTTCTTCCAAACCTTGTCAGCTCTCTGTAGCAGGGCAATTTTGGGATTTAACAACACTCAGGTTATTGACCTAAATTTATACAGGCTCATCTGGAGCCATAACGGTCCATTGTGTGCCCAGGCCTGCTCGGGACGCCTTAATACACAGATTATTGATGCAATGAACTGTGACGGCTCCTATAGAGCTGTTAGGGTTTATTGTAGCAACACCTACTCGGGGTCCCTTTAATGCGCGGATCGGTGACACAATAGACAGAAACGGCCACGACTTGGGGATGCATAATCCCACGGATCACTGGCGTGACAGCAATGGCTCCAGCCTCCTGCCTCAGTGCAGCCAGCAGCAAGCACGCCGAATCCCCACGTTCCCAAATCCTGGGGAAGCTGGGGGTGGATGGCCGAGAGGTGCGGGGGCCTGGCAATGCAGGGACAGTGCCCCCCTACCCACTCAAACCTCTGAGAGGTGACATCTGCAGAAAGCAGTTTGCAACTCAAAATAAGGATTTGTAATGAAAGCCCTGGTGGGATCAAACTTTTAGCAAGAACAGCCACAGGCCTGCATTATAGATCAAGGCTAAAAATCCTGTCTGAGAAATACATGGAAATTAGCCAGTAAAAAATCAGCGTCCAATTTTCAGCATTAAAAAAAAACAAAAAACAAAAAAAACGAAGAAAACTTTTTATGTTCCAAGAGAATGCGATGAAAACAAGCGCAAAAGGAAAGTGCACAAATATCTGTATTTCTCTCTTCTTTGCCTCTTAAAGAACAAAAATAATCTTATGAGGCTGAGAGCTAAGCACTGTTTACAGAAAGTCACTTGTGCAGGGAGACCTGGGGCTGAGGAAAGGAAAATTAAGACATCACCATGAACCAAGCGTTTGCAGCCTCCTCACAAACATCAGCGAACAGTTCAAAAAGCTGCAGCTGGCTTTGCACTATCGCCTGCATCTTCCCCACCATTTACCAGGAGCTTTTTTTAACATCGGTGACACTTCACATTCAAAACTGCGGTTAAAAATAGACCGCTGGTCCTCCCCTTTTAACCCTGCAAATTCCCTCCCCTCCTCTCCGTCTCCCCGCACACCCACTGGTCTCTCCTGCCCTGTCGTCAGCCTCAGGGTGACGGAGGGGTGAGGGGGGCTCTGCCCAGCTGCAAGTCACAGAATCATGGAATCACAGAACAGTCTGGGTTGGAAGGGACCTTACACACTGTCTACTTCCAACCCCCTTCCACTACACCAGCTTGCTGCAAGCCCCATCCAACCTGCCTTTGAACACTTCCAGGGTCCTCCCACTGCTCCCCAGGACCTCCTCTGACCCTGGGAGCATCCCTCTCTCATTTCATCCCAAAGCTGGTAGCTTTATTTTCGGGAATGAAGGCAATGTCTCTATTCTTGGTTTCCCCTCCCACCTGCTTTTGCAGATGATTGAGTCTAAAGCTTTAAAAAACAAAGCACCCAACACTAATGTTTTCTCTCCGGTCTTAAACCCTGCAATCAGCAGATCAAATGTGATTGTAGAGAAAGAAATTCCTTTGTTATCCATAGCTACTTAAACACTGAACCTTCAAAACCTCCTCGGGAAACAGGCCTGGGGAATGGCTGCTGCTACTACAAGGAGCCCAGCACAAGAGAGACTTGAAAATCAATATCCCTCACCCAACTTATCAAATTTACCGAGGACATTTATACACTATAATTAAATAGAAAAGAGATCCAAATACAAAAGAGTATTTGCACGGCACTGAATAGCAATTGCATTATCTCTGGGACAGAGGACACTTTGACAAAAAGGAGGGAAAACACCATATATCAACTGAAGAAGCTGCAAGGAGCACGGGGAAGGTCTTCGCTCTCATAGCTCACGGGGAATGTTCAGCACTTAAGTAAAGACAGCCACAAAATATACATCAGCACGTACACCTAAGGCATTTCTGCAGGTCCTGCTCAGTCAGCCAAAACGATGCCGTCAGAATTACACTGGTGATGGATATGGTCCAGAACACTCAGATGCCTCTCAGACTCGTGTAGGGTCTCCAGCACATGTTGGGGCACTTCCCCCTCACTGGCGTGGAAGCAAAGCAGACGCTATTATGTTGCTTTTCAGCCTATGAATGCACCAAGTAAAATCGATTTTGCCCACTAATCCATTTGGTAAGTCAGGGATGCTTTCCACAACCAGCAGCCGCCTCTGCAGACAGGCAAGATAAAATCTTCTTTGCAAGGTTAAACCTGGGAAAGGCTGACTGCCAGCGCAGGGCAAACTAAAACACCGTGGAAAAGGCAAACTAGATTATCTGGCTATTTGTTAAACAATTCTTCTCACAAGGCTTGTGTTACAAGCTTTTTGTGAATGCTCCTTGCTCTCAGGTAGAGCCAGCTCTGGCTCCTCACTCCGAGTCCCTCCAGGCAGCACACTGCTGTGGATGGGACATCTCTCTTGCTGTCGTGACCCTAAAATTCAGAATAGCCCAGTGTGGTGCTGGACACACGCTCAGTGCTGGGGAACAAAAGGCAGGTGTGTTTGCAAAGGCACCCAACTGCAGACTTGCTTCCACCTCAGCCTCAAAGGTGTCATCTTCAGGGTTGCCTACAACAATTAGGCACTGCCTAATTACACTGAGCAATAAAACCCAGCAAACAAGATGGGCAGGATCTCTGCACGCTGCTCCTCCAATGCCAGGTGCCGTGAGGGGAATCCTAACTATCGCCTTCCCAATATCCTCATGGGGATGAGTGAGTATCAGGTTAAAGGCTTCTTTGTTGCCTCTCTTGGGTCTTCATTCGTTAATGTGAATCACATTCCACTCTATTTTGAGTAATCCTTTATTAAAAGTGCCTGTGAGTCATTTTCTCTAAACTTGAAACTCTAAAAATGGTAATGTTTGGGTAGTAGTCAGGAATTTTTAAGAATTTGCATTCTTCTGTTTTTGATTGAACAGGAAAAGGAGGGTAACCTGACTCACAGAGAGCTTGTTTCCCCTTGTCCTGCACAGAAATGCTGCCCTTGGATAGAATCACAACTCATGAAATAAAACTTCTGAACATCTTCCACCACATACAAATTGAGAGTACTGAAAGAACAAATACAAACCAAAATATATCTTTAGGGAAAGGCAAAAAACCCAACAAGTGACAACCTGGGAATATCTACCAACTTATGTTCAGTATGCTATTAAAAAGGAGTCTATAAAGGTAAATCTGTGAACTTTGGAATAACATACATCCCTTTCCAGATGCATAACACAACAACTGAAAATCGTACTGCTAATTATTTGTATCTCCAATGTCCCCCACCTGAAAGGTAAAGAAAGGTTTAAGAAGAAATTGTTCCCTGTGAGGATGGGCAGGCCCTGGCACAGGGTGCCCAGAGAAGCTGTGGCTGCCCCTGGATCCCTGGAAGTGTCCAAGGCCAGGTTGGGATAGTGCAAGGTGCCCCTGCCCGCAGCAGGCAGTTGGACTGGATGGGCTTTAAGCTCCCTTCCAAACCAATGTAGGATTCTGGGATTTGCTTTCTGAACTGGATGTCACTAACCCAGGACAGAAGCTTTGCACCACACGACACAGCAAATAAACTGGCCCACAAGCATCACATGGGGCTTTTTGCATCCCAGACACAGAAACACCTCATCCTGCTTGACGACATCCCATGAGACACTACTGCCACGTCTTGGAGAAAGGTTCTTCACCAAAGGGAAAGGTCTCCAAAGAACTGATGGCACATGCACTGGTCAGCCTCCACGTTTCCCTCCTCCATCACCTCACTGCAGAGCTTGCTCCCGTGGTCTCCAGGCAGGACTGGCAGAAGAACACTGGCTCTGTCCAGGAAACCCACCAGAGAAATCACCTTTAACTGTCTCCTGGATGAACTAGGCATCTCTGATGTTCCTGGACACACAAGTCATGGCCAGACTTGCGTGTTCCTCAGCCCATGTCAAGAATGAGAGCTTAAGTGCTCTTCCCACCACATTTGCATTCCAAACTGCTTCAGTTCCTGCAGAGATCCCCACCTAGCACCATCCACAGGTGATGTGGGAGGGAGGAACACAGCACAGCAAAAAAGCAACACCAATGTGATCTCCAAGCAGAGTAGACGGGGATGGAGCTGAAATCCTTTTCATTCCCTTGGGCAGGACCAAGACCCATGGCATGGAGAGGAGAAGGCACCAGCAGGTCCCAGGATGGCTCCACACTGATGAAAGACCCAGCTCCAGCACCGTCATTCTTTTACTTTTTGAGCTTGGAGGTGATTCTAAGATCCCATTCATCCTGCTCAACCACCACGAACAGGGATAAGGGTGATGGACTTACTGCTCCAGCCATGGGGTTTCAAATCCAACCTGTGCAAGGACTGCTAGGGAAAATATTCTGAAGGGAAACTCACTTCCCCCAGCTGCCTGATAGAGCCCATCACAGGAAACATCTGCCATCCTCCACAGAGGACAAAAATCAGGAGGAAGTGGTTGGTCCATCCAGAGAAAAGAAAGTCAGGAACACTAAATGCACACAGGTCCTGCCCAAGGCAGGAGATCCACCTCTGCAGGCAGGTCTCAGCAAAACAGGTTAAATAAGGAGTTTTACAGACTGCCGAGCATGAAAACGGCAGCAGCCCACTTGATGAGGTCAGGGACTGAAGTGGCCTATGGTACTTGTAAGAGAAAACATCTGTTGGTGTTAAAAGGTCAGCAGGAAATGAACACTATTTACTTTGTCCTTACTGGTTAGGCCACCGCTCCTCGAAAGAGAAGCACACATGGCTCAGCTTGGCACCGTCCCCTCGACAGCCACCCCACGGCTGCCCACCTTCAAGTCCCCTTGGTGCACCCAGGAACTCTCCAAGCGACCCCTGGGAGGGGGATGAGGGTGTCCTTGCCCTGGCGGATGCCAGGGAGCCTCCCTCCCTCCTCGTGGGAGGGAAAAGTCCTTCACACCGGCTCAGGAACGAGCCGTTAAAATAAATCCGTCAACATAAAAGCGAAAAAACAAGAAGTTTCTTCTGAAAAACAGGAAGCGTGAGGTACATAGCAGCTTAAAATAGCGCCCGCTTGATTTGTTGACAAAACATGGGTCCCAAGGGGTCGTGCCTTTCTGCAGTTTTTTATTTTTCCTGCGGACAGCCGGGCTCACCCCTGTGGCTGCCCGGGGCTCTCCTGCCCTCGGCCCGGGGCTGGCACTGCTCCCTCGGCCCGCCCGGGAGGCCAATGGCCGCGGCCTGGCCACGCTTCCTGTGCGCGGCACGCGGCTCCCACAGGAAACCCTGACGGAAAACACCCCCCGCTGCGAGCCGGGGCTGGCTCCAAGAGACAGAGCGAGTGTTCAAGGCTGGCACCCCCTCGTTAAAACGCAGTCTGAGCTCATAAATGTGTAGGAAGCTGGTTTCAAACTTTCCCTCATGGGCTCTTCACGCACAGAAGAGCGCAATGCTGGCCAGGCAGGACGAGCTGCTGGCACCTCAGGACAAGCTTAAAATGATAAGGGTCTGAGCCCAAGCCCTAAGCCAACAAAAATTCCTAAACAAGGAATTACAGGAGGCATCTTCTGCAGAACAGATGAGGGAGGAAATGTTATGCTTCAGCATTCAGTCAAGGTTGTGTGACACTCTCCCATTCCTCAGTAACTCCCCAGTTTGGGTTCTGCCTCTCCTTCCCCACGATAACAAAATCATAGAGGGGTTTGGTTTGAAAGAGACCTTCAAGATGATGCAGCTCCACCCTTCCACAATCCCAGGGTGCTCCAAGCCCCATTCAGCCTGGCCTTGGACACTGCCAGGGATCCAGGGGCAGCCACAGCTTCTCTGGGCACCCTGTGCCAGGGCCTCCCCCCCCTCACAGGGAGGAATTCCTTCCAAACATCTAACCTACATCTCCCCTTTTTTAGTTTAATACCATTCCCCCTTGTTCCATCCTGATTCAGTCTGCAGAGGTGGAAAGCAGCACCATTTTTTTGGTCCTAATTTAAAAAAAACCCCAAACCACATTAAAACAAGAATAACACTCTCAGATGATCTAATGTAGACTAAAAGGACTGAAAAGCAGGATGAGATCCTATCCCTTTCCACATCCCCTGGCCTACAGACCAAGGCTGCCCGTGAGCCCTGCCTGCCTTCTCCTTACACACCACACCAGACACGAAGGGGCCCCTATCGTGAATAGCTAATTATTGGCCCACATTAAATTATTTCTCAAATTAAGATTTGTGGGTTTTCCCCTCGCCTAACAATACGCCTTTGAGAGCAGCACTGCAAACACACTGGAGCAGGAGCAGCAGTGTAGCTCCGTGTGCAATTAGGCCAGCATGTGGATCTTATTGCTCCTAAGGACTCTTATTTGATTTCCCGCACCACCAACTGGTGAGAAGTTTTCAAGTCTATATGGAGAAGAATTAGATCACTCTTTGGGGTGGTCGCATCTGGGGCTGGAAAACCAGATGGAGCGCGTTTTTCCGAGCCCTTTGTAATTGAACCAGCACACCAAGTTGCTAGGGAGCAGGCAAACACAATCACTGCTCTGGGGCAGCCCACAGCGGCGCCGGTGCCGCGGCTGCCAACACTCGTAGGCACCGTCTGAAGCGCCAGCAGGGAAAACGCTCACACAGGCTGGGGTTTGTACAATACCAACGTGAGCGTGGACCTACTGCAAGCATGGAGGAGCTCTGGGACTCCTGAACCTACCCATCTGCACCCCCAGTCATGGTGTCACCAAAGGAACCCGGGAGATGGATTTCTTCAGTTCCCTAAAAACACAAAGCTCTCAAGAGCAGGCTGAATCTCGGGGATGAAGAGGGGAGAGAAGGAGGGAGCAATAAGGAAGCTTCAGCATTTCAAAGCTGAGTGGGGACCGAGCCATGGACACTGTCCTTCCTGAGGATCAGGAAGCTGCATCTGACTGAGCACAGGATGGACATGAGGCTTTCCTAATCAAAACATGTTTTATTGACGGAAGTGAGAGATGGATGAAGTGGTTTTATTCAAACCTTGACCAGCAGCATTGCAGATGCATACAGAGAGCTACAGCCTAACCACAGAATGGTTTGGGCTGGAAGGGACCTCAAAGCTCATCTCATTCCTACCCCCTGCCATGGGCAGGGACACCTTCCACTATCCCAGGGTGCTCCAAGCCTCGTCCAACCTGGCCTTGGGCACTCCCAGGGATGAGGAAGCCACAGCTTCTCTGGGCTTCAAGTGCCTCACCCCCCCTCACAGGGAAGAATTTCTTACTAATACCTAATCTTATCCTGCCTGCTGTCAGTTTGAAGCCATTCCTCCTTGTCCTGTCACTCTGGGCCCTTGTCCAAAGCCCCTCTCCAGCTCTCTTGGAGCGCCTTTCGATATTGGAAGGGACTCCAAGGTCTCCTCAGAGCCTTCTCCTCTCCAAGCTGAACAACACCAGCTCTCTCAGCCTGTCTGTGGAGCAGAGGTGTTCCAAACGGCATAGTCTTTGCCAGGGAATGGCTATTTTAGAGACAAAACATGAGTCTATTTTCCCTGGTGCTTAAGCATGTACCACATTTTAAAACCTGTGGGTTTAAAACCTCCTTATCAGCAGCTAACACGGAGCACGGCTCCCCAAGATGCAGGAAACATGAGGAAACCCTACTCTCCTTTCCTTTCCTGCTATTTATTTTCCTCCTTGGAACTCAGAACATGCAACAATAAAGTCACAAGTCAAACCATAAAAATGAGGCAAAATTTCTCCTTCAAATGCTGAGTTTGCAGATGGAGCAGCAGGAGCAACCTGCAGCTTCCCACGTGGCACCCCTGGGGCAGGGATGGTGAGGGAGGGCTGTTCTTCCTCCCTCCACCAAATATCCCCAGAGCACAGCGATTTGAAAAGGAATTAGCAATTCCAGCCTAAGCAGAACACCTTTAAATATTTGTTCAGGATTTTTTCAGAAGGGAGCAACAAATAGAAAAACAAACACATGTCCAGAGTCAGCATTTCACGACTCAAAAACTACACAGATGACTCATTCGCATGAATATAAACATTCACCTTGAAAATAATCCTGCAACACTGAACCAGGAGAGCAGGAGGATGGTGGGGACATCAGAGAGCTCGTGGCAGAAGGAAGAGGCAATGGGTGATGGGGAAGCTATCAGGAAAAGGGGCCCAACAGAGAAATCCCCCTTGGAAAGCGTATGCCAGCACCTGGACAGAGAAATCCCCTTGAACAGCACTTTCAAGCACGTGGCTCAGCTGTTTTATCAGGTTTTTGCTTTCCAGACAGCCCACAGGTTTTGTGCATGAAAATAAAGATTTTCCTTTCCACAAATTATCGTCATTTTGAGTTGGTGTTTGAGGAGGACTCAGCTTTTTAAAGATTATTACTTCATAGGTGTTTTCTTCTTAGAAAAAATTAGAGAATATTTTCCTTTGAAGACATTAAGCTGGCACCTTTGGTATTGCATTTTTCACATCCAATTCCACGTGGGTTCCACTTTTCCTTCTCAAACCAGTATTAGTCTGGCCAGCCCTCCTTTCTACATCCACCTTTCTCCTGTCTAAACATGTGGGGATACAATACAAGCTACACCAGACCAGCTTTTCCAACTGCGACCACAATGAGCTCCTCCATGGCCCTGGAGCTTCTGGAGCCACTGGGATTTCTGAAATAACGTGATGAAATATCTGGGTGACTACACAGCCGACTTTGAGCAGCCAATTTGAAATTTCTGGTTGGTGGCGCACCAAGGGAGCGCAAGGTTCAAGTGCTGGCCATCGCACAGAGTGTTTCACAATGAATTCCCACTGCTTTCTAACCCAGCTGCCTTGTTTAAAAACCAATGCAACCCTCTAAGGTACACAAATAATTAATTTCAACCCAAACTCTAAAGCAGCAACTCCCAAACTCTCTTTCCTGGCTGCGACCTCATTTTACAGACCAGTAGCTCCGTGCAACCCCCAAACAGCAGAATAAATATGAAACAAAATGAAATTTCCATCAGGCTCACGACCTTGCTCAGAACTTCCCTGAACCTCATTCTGGAGCCATCACTCCACTCTGGGAACTGCTGTAACAGAAATGATGTTGGAAACCCACACCCAGCCACAGACAAAGCAGTGGCACCCACGGCGACACCAATGGCTCCACAGTCGTGGGTGGGAGACCAACACCCGAAACACGAGGCTCAGAATCTACAGGCACCTTTGGTTCTGTGATCAAACCCTTATTTACCCCATGAGTTCAATGGTGTCTGCCTGCGTTTTCCCAGCAACGCCCCCAGATCTCTCCAGCCCATTTCACAAACAGCAAAACCCGAAATGTGGATGTTACTTAAGAGCATCATAAAAAAAATCCCTTTCAAATTGCCTCCCTTTGGCATTTTTTATTGCCACAAGACAAATTTTAGCTTTAGGGAAATTCCGGTGCTTTCTGCACACTGCTGAGGATGCAGCCAGTGTCACAGACATAAATTATCAAGTCAAATGACTTGCTCCACTATGTAACTCTGGTGGCAGGAGCTGGGATTGGAATCAAGGCTTTCCTGGTTCCCACATCAGATCCTACACAATTACAGTTTCCCAGCCAACTGTACAAACGGGATGTTTCCAGGCTGGATATCAGAGACCAGCAAGGGGAAAACAAACAATGGGAATCACTTCAGAAAAACTTGATCTCTTCCTCTCTGACTCCAAGTTCATGATTTTGGCATCATCCCTGATGGGGGTGACTTACACAATAAAAAAGCCAACCAGCAAGTTCATGCAGCAGAGAGGGGGTAGAGCAACACAGATCCCAGGGAGGGATTTTTTGGCCATCTGTCCTCTTTCTGACATATTTTAAGAGATGAGAAATCCCCAAAATGGTTTATCTGGAGGGTTGGACTGTGAGCTGGAGCAGTGTGGCCATAATGCCTGTGAAGTGACATTCCCTGCACACACACACTGCATCCCAGGGCAGCAACCTGAACAGTTAACACGAGGATATTCCCCTACATGTGCAGAAAACCAAGGATAAAAATTTAGTCCTTTGGCTCCCTATTGCCATTAAAATTAATTGCCACATAAAGTTGCTGATTCCCACCAAATGAAGCTACACAATTTATCAACTCAAGGATAGAGCAAACTCACTCGTGGCTTAAATGCGTTATCTGAGTTATTACAGGATTCTGCACCAGCGACAGCTTTATGGATAATGTAGGTTTTGTAAATTCATTAGTACAGGACGAACTTTCAAAGCAAACAAAGGCATTAAACAAACACAACAATACTGTATTTACACACAAATTAGATTTCCCTTCCCTTTCCAAAGCCGTGCTGGGATACTCGGAGGAAAAATAGGAAAGCAGGTCTGCTGTAAGGCTTCAGGAAGGGAAAACAGAGCTGTTCATTAGCACCTGAATCAGTGGGGCTGAGCTCAGACCTGTGTTTCCTGACCTAATACGTGACCAGGTCGCTTGTTGGCTTCTGATTCAGCCCCTCCAAGCTCTTGAATTGTTGAAGAATCACTTCTATACCACAAAAGGAGACTGGACCTGCTCCAGAGTCCTTTGCAGTCCGTGGCATCTTTCCACTGATTTCAGCAGGCTTCAAAACAACGGTACGATATCCCTTAATTAAAGGGACAATGTCATCTGGAATCTACTCCATTTCAACCAGAGTTAAAGCCAGTTTCAAACCTATTCCTGGGTGAATCCCTCTGCCCTTTTCCCATTGATTAAATGCTTTCCCTCCCAGCTGAGATAGGAAATAGCTGCCGAGCTGACACAGGGCATGGGAGAAAGAGAAAAATTGCATCTCTGTGACTTGCTGTCAAACCAAAGGAGACACTGAAAATAAGAGGAAAAACATTTTTTGGACTTTCCTACAACAAGAGATGTTAAAAACAATTTCAGAAGGAAGCACAAATTTTCAGCTGATACGGCTTCTCCTGCAAGAAATCTCATGATGGAAACTGTTTTAACCTGTACTTGCTGGAAGGAATGACTAACATTGCTATTAAAAAAAAAAAGAGATTGGCAAAAAAAAAAAAGCTGTTTTTCTCCACTTTTCCATTCTGTTTACTCTGTGCATTTATCACCAGCATGTGTAGAAGCAGCCTCACTCTTTCCCCTGTGCAGGCAGTGAGTTAGTCACACTTTCCCCTGTTGTGTAGCTCCTTTAGTCAGCAGCAGGGAAGTGATAAAGATGAAAAAAACTAAACAAAAACAGGAAAACGCAATTGTGAAAAACACAGAAATTAGCAGGAGGTCCTTGTAGGCAAATCTAATATTCAAATCGATTTGGCTTGCTTTAATTTAGGAGACTGCAATCTGGAAAGGAGCTCCTGCCTCTCCACGCAGCCTCTCCTCTGAAGGAAGTGCACGTAGGGTATAGGAGAGGGAGGGCAAGGACAGAGGAGATGCAGCAGAGCTACAGGAACCCCTGGTGCAAAGTCCAGGCAGAAACATTTCAGAAACTGAGAAATTGCTGCTAGAGAATAGACGTGAACCCCAGAATCAGTGCCAGCCTCCAAGCCCAGCAGGGCACTCACTTATGCTCACCAGGTGTTAAATAACACGCCTGCAGCGGCAACAGCCCAAATTTTGTGGCCAGGATGATGTAATTATGCACCACTGCTTTGTTCTTGGGAGTCTACTTATTTAAAATGCATTGAAGAAATAAATCACTGTTGACTGTGTCGTCCCCCTTCCCTTTTTTGCTGGGCTGGGGAAATGAATCGCTAAAAAGAGTGACTCCTGGTTTAAATAAACCCAGCGAAACCAGTAACCATAGGAAACCCCCAAAATTTATTTCCAGACTCACAGCATCGCTCATTTCCCATTAAATTATTTGCTACAATAGGTACATGAAGTGGCAAAGATACCAAATCACCCTAATAAACCTATACAAAATTATCACCCTAAACCATCTGGAATCACAGTGTTCTCGTGGGCAGATTTCCAGTCTTGGGACTTAATCTTGATTAGAAAAACCATGGATTGGTCACAGGCAGAGCAGGGGAAGGATGAGACTTTACATTTATTAGGCACAAATCTGCACCTACCTGCATTAACATAATGTAAAGACCAGGTAGGATCCTGCTTCCAAGACTTTGAGGTCCAAATCCCACAGAAACCTGCTGTGCATGACCAGACCTGGCTCTACCCCTGCAGAGAGGGGCACGGGATGGACACCAGCCAGTTCCACCGAAATCGAGGGAAGAAAGGCTCATTTCCAAGCGCCATCAGTGAACCCATTAGTGCTACCACAGTTTCATCAGCAGGTGTCTGTGGGGGCAGGCCTCTGGATGATGGGGTTGGTGCTTCAAGGTGTCCAGGAGATGGGGAAGAATGAGGGGATGAGGCTGTTCTGCCGTCACTGCACTGCAGTTTTGGGGAGCAGCACAGGGTGCAAATCCCATCACTCTAATCCACAGCTGCCCACACCGTCTTGTCATCTCCCAGTTCCAAACATCCTCCTGGCTCTGTGAGGGCAAGGATTTGGCTTAAATCAGCACCAAAGAGTAGCACACTTCCACTTAAAATCAGCCCCAAATGTGAGATACTTCCAATGCAGAACCCAGTCAGCAGGGGTTTGGGAATGGCCCAGCTCACACACAGCTGCTCCATCCCGACACTCCCCTGACCTGCAGCCTGCTCCAGCCTGGTTTCCTGCCCATGGCAGGGGGCTGGAACTAGGTGGGCTTTAAGGTCCCTTCTAACCCAAACCAATCTGTGTATCTTTGATCCTGTGACATCCTTCTAGGAAAGCCCCAAGTCACCAGCAAGACAACCTGGAATAAAACCACTTACAAGCCTGTACAGAAAAACACTTCCCAGACACTTTTTCCCTCTCTGGTGTTAGTCATCAACCTCCCCAAGTATAAAAATGGCTGAATTTAGCCTGGCCAGGCACTTCTGTCAAATATTTAAAGAAAAAATGGCCAGCAAGAGGCTGTGCAATCTCATGTGAGTGTTTCTGTCCCTGAAACAAATCTGAATTCTCTAAGGATCGTCTCACATGCCAATGGGAAGCTCAGTAAGGGATGAGATATTTAATCTAATCTGCTTTCAAAATAATTTTGTTGGCATTGATTGCACTGAATTGTATCTGTGGGAAAGAATTTAAAGTAAGAGCAAATACATACATATATGACCCAGACAAGTAAGTGTCTGTTACCATTACTGTTGGCTGATAATTACAAAGAACAACAATGTAAATATTAATGTAAGGTAAAACCACCTGGTTGCGGCAGCCAGCACACAGCTGTGTTTTTAAAAATTATTCCAACATATGCAATATTATAAAAAATTCTCCAAAATGGCCTGGATTTAAATTCTCTTGCTTGACTCTTCCCTTGTTCCCCCAGAAAACCACCCCTAAAATCTGAGCTGTCTGTAAGCCCAGCTGTTTCCTGGCTTTTCTATGCAAATTGTTCTCCCTGGATTTTATTGTGTGCATGTAGATGTCTCTCAAAACGCACTCAAGTTTGAATTAAGGGCCCTACTTCCATCAAAGGGCATTCTTGTAAAATAAGCTTCACTCTCACAGTATCTGACATGGAATTATTATCCCATAACTCACGGGTGTCCTAGCAGTTCTGTATTAAACACAGCTCCGGAAAAGTCCCAGAGGGAAAAGCACATGAAGGGACATGGAGAGGCACTCAGATGTAAACCTGTAAAGCCAGGGATTCCATATTTCCCTGCCAACCCGCAGAGCTCACACCGTGTGCTGGGTGAGGATGTGCCTCCTGCCTTGCTGCTGAATTCTCACTTTTCATGATTAACTAAACACCGATTGCATTATTGTGTAATTAGGTTAAATTAAAACTTAGCTTAAAGCAGGAAACACTTCCTTTTCAATTCCAATCAAAACCGTTCACTTCATTTTCAGTTTGATATTGGCATCTCCCTCCAGCATGACAAATTCAAAATTATTACTGTATGACAGCAGGAAAACCAGAAAGTGAAAGTTACTGTGGTAGCTGGTCTGAAAGCTCACAATTACCAGAAAATGAGGAGATTTCTGCTGCTGCTTTTCACGCTTATTCCCTCCCCAGTTTCCCACTGACTTTCTGGCTTCGTGGCAAAAAAGAAACTCAAATGGTAAAAAGTTGCCCAAGTTTCTTCCCCCCGTCAAGGATTTTTTAACCCACTGCACCTACTGAGCTCACCCTATAAATCAGCATTTTCTATCCACCCCTCTTTGGACAGCCAAGGCTGTAGTGTGTTTCAAAACATGCATCAAAACTGTATCAGCACTGAAATGGTCCAATTCATCTTATTTATCAAATTCCAGCCTTAGTATTTTTACGGTCAACCCCAAAATACCATTAGATTCATAACAACTGCTGCCCTAACATGCACCAGTACAGTGCCAGCCTGGAGAGTTTTCTTACGTGGCTCTTGAATATTTTATGGGCAGACTTTGCAGTGTGTGACCCAAATTCTGTCCTCAACTGTGGATATTCACGGAGTCACAAATGTGGGGACACCATCCTAGAGCAGAGTCTGTCCCGTGCTGTTTAGGAACTAAATGATAGTCTGTGGTAATAAAGTATTTATTATGCTCCACAACACTGCAACTGACTGGCTGTACTTCCTCCCCTCTCCATCAGAGAACACTGGAGCCCTCTGCAACTTCTGCTCAAGACTTCTCAGGTTACTCATCTTTATTTTCCTTACAGATTTTCCTATAGGATTGTGTCTCTGCGAGGAACCATTTGGCAGTTCAGGCAGTTTACCCAGAAACCCAGAGTGCTGTTTGGTTTTTTTCTCCTCATTGCCTCCATTTCTCTGGAATGACATCCCTGGCAGAGTGTCCAGAATCAATTTCCTAAACACAAATACAAGCCCACAAAATACACTGAACGGAGCAAAAAGCCACATCATACTTTGTTACCCAGCACTGTACCAGTCTCCAAAGGAATCCATCATGCAGCAGGAGAGGAAAATAATGAAAGCCCTGTGTTAGGATTGCTTAATCCTGCTCCCAGTACAGACCCTGACACGTGATGGTGGGAAGAAGTTCTTTACACAGAGGGTGGCACAGGGTGCCCAGAGAAGCTGTGGCTGCCCCTGGATCCCTGGCAGTGTCCAAGGTCAGGTTGGACAGGGCTTGGAGCAGCCTGGGATGGTGGAAGGTGTCCCTGCCCATGGCAGGGGTGGAACAGGATGGGCTTTAAGGTCCCTTCCAGCCCAAACCATTCTGTGATTCCATACCTCCCTCATTCCCTCCACCATGCCATGGTGATATTCCCGTTTCAGTGCTCTCAGCAGCTGATCAATAAACTGGGAACCCACTCACAGCAGCTGCAATTCCTGCTGCCACCAGTAAGGCAAGGCCATGCAATGAAGACACAGCACCAGGGAGATCCTTAATTTGGATTACCAAAGGGATGTGCATCAAAGAGCTCAGTGTCCCTGGAGTCCCTGCAGAAAACCCGCGTGGCAGAGGGCAGATGGGGCTGCTGGGAGGTGGAGGATCACACCCTGCCCTCCCTCCCGGGGTATGTTGCTGTTGGCACCAAAACAGAGAGACCTGCAGGGGATGTAAGGAATTGAAATGGAAAACCCAGGAAATAAAATGTAAAAAGTGTATTGTGAGCAAGTGATTGAAGGAAGTAGCAGAGCCCTTAACAAATTGGTTATTTGTCTGGTTAGCTGATGCAGAAGTGGAACAGGAAATTAATTCAATATGCCACAGACTTACACTCCACTATTATTTTCTGAGTTTTTTCTTATTTTCTTTTTCATATACACATATAAGCCAAAAAGTAAGGTATTTCTGGGCGAGCCAGCATTTGATGCTGATGAGACTTCAATTAAAAAGATCTAATCATTATCAGAGCTAGACTACAGACAGCCTTGGAAACAAAAGAACAAAATAAGACCAGTTCGGGAGAAATGACCCTGTTCAGAACCCACTTGGCTACCAGCAGGTCTTGATTTGTTGAAAAATATCCCAAACCGGTAGGTAATAGTCACACTCACAATACACCTTTATGAACAAGTTCCCACTCTCTGTGCCTCACACGATATGGCAGCCTGCCAGTAATTTTGCTTTAAATATGAAAATGGATATCAAATCCAACTTTCTAGATAAAATAATGGCACAGGAGATTGATGGCAGTGCTACACTGCACAATGATCATTTAAAACGCTTTTGGCTGCAGTTACAAGGCTCCAGTGACCTCCAGAACCAGAGAAACTCCATGCAGCGATAGGAGAAAATAAAATTAGTGATTCACAATGAAGAAGTAGAGCGATTCAGTGCTTTTCCAAGAGGTACTGGCTGCAGTTAGCACTTCTGCAATGACACCAGTACTCAGGGTCGTGTTCAGAGAAGAAACAAACACTCTGAATCTCCATAAATGAAAAGCCTGCTGCTGAGATGGTGCTAAAAAGGGTACTGGGGGTGCCAGGGAACTGAAGTGGAAAAGAAATAGGTTTTTCATTATCATTGTGGGGAACATCACTCCCCCACCACGCGGTCGTGGCACAGGAGTGGGCAGTAAGAGGATGGCAAAAGACAGAAAAGGGAGACAAAAGGGAATGAAGCTGGAGGAAGAATACAGGAGGAGAAACGAGGAGCTGAGACTAAAGCTGAAGGCAGAGTGGATGGAGCAAGAAATGCCAGAGAAACACAAAGCAGAGGAGGCACCCCCATCACACCTACAGCTGACTCACATTTCGGGTTACTTTCATTATTTCTTTGTATTCCGGCAGCAGCTGGCATCTGCTGCTGAGATCAGAGCCGTGTTGTGCCAAGCGTGAATCAAGACCTTTCTGCTCATCAGCTGAAAATCCAAACAGACAAAAGGGAAAACTGAGCAAGGAACCACACCAGTCCTGCCTGGAGTGACCAGGAGCCGCAGCAGCAACAGAACCCACCCAAACATCACTCTGGTCATCCTGGAAGGACGCAGACAACATCTTTTTTTTTCCTACACCAAAAGCTGATTCTTTCAAGTGGTTTTTAGAGTTCTCAGGATCCATCTGCCCCTCAGTAAGGATGGGTGAGATGTTTGGGATTGTCAGGCACTGTCTGCATTTGCTGCTGCAAGCAGCTATGACCCAGCTGTGCTGCCGTGAGGAACCAAGTGGGCTCTTCCAAGCATCCAGTACAGTCCACAGACAACATTTAAGCTTATCTGACACCCATCAGGCTACAATAATCCTGGGTCTGAAGCTCCCAGGCTCGGCCTTGGACTGCCTTGCACCCTCCAGGCTCAGTAGTTCCATTTAACTTGTGGAGTAAAAAGTCAGGAGAGCATTCCTCTTGTATTGTGCCATGTAGCTGTGCAGAACTAATTATTGTGCAAATAGAGCTCTAAATCATTAACAAAAAAATGATTATAGCATCTGCCATCATTACTTGGCCCATTACTTAAAAAGCTGGATGCAATAAATAGGATGGGGAATAGCTGGTATTACACTTATAGAGCTTGAGAATCTGGGATGTCAGAAAATGAGCCCTGCCCGGAACAGTTACACTTGGGCTCTGTGAGTACTTTGTAGTCAGACCAATACAGTAAGTCCTTCATCCCCAAGCACTTAAAAAACCCACCAGAAAATCATTAAAAGAATGAAAACACTGTGGTATTTTCTCCCAGGCCTTTTGTTTTTTCTTCCTGTTCTTTGGAACTTTCATAAACTTACATTTTTACATTTCCCCATTAGATTTCTTAGATAAATATTTTAACTAAGTCAAAATACCACAACTTGAAATGGGGATGGCTTTTCCTTATTTACTTTCTTGTATGCTGGCTGCCAGCTCTGGGAGATGTCCCATCTGACAGTGGCTGCTCTGGTGGGAGTGCAGGTGCCCCCCACTCCTCACTGCTCTCCCCTCCTGCAGACACAGCTGAGTCCCACCACCCCTCAGTCTCCAGAAGAGGCATTTTTAGCAGGATACCATTTGCCACATGGCCTTCTCCATGCCAGCTATGGATGCCTCATCCCTGGAAGTGTTCAGAGCCAGGCTGGACAGGGCTTGGAGCAACCTGGAATAGTGGAAGGTGTCCCTGCCCATGGCAGGGGGTGGAACTCGATGCCCTTTTAGGTCCCTTCCCACCCAAACCATTCTGTGGTTCTGGAATCTCCAGTGGCAGTTGTAGAGTGCAAAGTCAGGCTTGGAAGGCACCTTCCAAAGAGAACCTCATTGCACTGCCCACACAACAACCAAGCAGAGCATCCTGCTGCAATTTAATTTCTATCAGAACTGAGCACTCAGAAGTTCATCGCCCATCCTGGAAATATGTGCATGTCTCAGGCTCTGGCAGGAACTTTGATCTAAAGCTGATCTGGAGTGGCCGTGTGCTGCAGCAAGCGGCTGTCTGGAGCTGCACCACTCACTGGCAGAGGATGACACGGGCAGTTCATCCCAGGTGCTGCTGCAGGACCAGGGGCTAGCTCTGCAGCACACACAGATGAGCTCCAACGGGATAATTCAGAGCTCCAGCACACACACTCTGAGTTTGCAGCTAAAATATGACAAAGGTCCCACACCCCCAAGGCCAATTCCCAACAGGAAGCCAGGAGTCCATGGCTGGAAGGGACCTCACCGACTGACATTCTAGGCCATGACGTTTGAGAAGTTTTTCTCCTCAGATAAAATACCCTTTCTTTTACATTCAGCCTACCTTTCTCAGTGTCATGGTTAGCAGTAGAGGCAGCATCCCCAGCAGGGTCTCCCAGATGCTCCACAGGGGCATTTCTAACACCCCTCTCTGCCAAGTCCCACCTGAAACGCATGTGACTTTTCTTCATGACTAACTAACCAACATCCTTTTATTAAACATTTCTTCTTTGAGTCCCCTCCTCAATTAGCTCTTCCTCTCAGAGCTTTTCTCCAGCCTCACGTCCTCACTGTGGCCACGTTATCCCTTCCCTTCTTGCCTGATCAGGGGTTCTGTGCTGGCTCCTCTCCAACTCCACTCTTCAATGCAATCATTTCACTTAAGAGCCTGGCAAGATGGTTTGGTTTTTTTCCCCCATGTCTGTTTTACACAATTTCAAAGCAATGGGGAAAAAAAAAAAAAAATAAGGCATATTTTCCAGTATGATGAATAACAATCTTACATTGCAGCAGCTCAGCTCACCCATGAATAGGGCACTTTTTGGAAATAATGAATAGAAGCTGGTAGGGTAAAACAGTGCACAATGGAGGTCTGTGGAAAGAAGAGAGAATGAAAGTGCAACTTCCTCACCTGCCTCTCAAGAAAAGTGCCAAAGGAGTCAAAATATAGCTGAAAAAATGAACTTCTGTGGAAGTCTCTTTGAATTTTGATACAGAATCGCTGATTAATTAAATCTCCTATCTCTGTTTCTAAACCTTTATCTTCACTATAGGAAAAAAAAGGGGACAACCAAGGGTAAATGGAGTACAACATCCAAAGGGGAGCAGGCAGTGCACTGTTAGCCTGCAGTACTGGATACACTGGTCATCTCCAGGGATGCATCCTCAAAACAAACACAAATAAGGACTAACAGAGGCCACCTTTGTGCTAATTAAACTGTTCTACAGAAGATGACCAGACCTCCCTGCCAAGCTTAGAGAGACTCATCTCTGAGGTACCACTGGGACAACACGGGCCATAAGGTCCCTGTGGCCAAGCTGGGCACGGCCACCCCCTGCCCAGTGCCACCAGTCCCGAGCTGTGAGTCAGCTCCCCCAGCAGCACTCCTCTTCCTACCGCTGGCACAGCCATTAAAAAGGTTTTTTCCTGCGGTTAGTTTATATGCTGCAGCTCATTAACATCTCCTAATACCAGAACTTGAGGCTAATTAGGCATGGCAATCCTGAGGAACATATTCTCCGTTCATCTTCCCAAAGCAGGATGCTCCTTGGCGGCCCAGCTGTAGCTCCACATGCTACCATGAGGGTATCACCCTGGAAATAAAAATACTCCAGGATCCCACACATTACACAGCAGGGATCCCGTACTTGTTAGTTGATGGCACGATTAACAGGCTGTTTTGCTTAAAAATTGGAAGCATCTCTGTCATCAAGGCAGATTCCTGCTCAGCAGCCTCAGGGATTTTCCCCAATAGTTATCAATACACCATGGCTTTCACAATAAAAACTACTGACTTGAAAACAAAGGGACAAAGTGGTTAGAAAACTTAGGAGACTTAAACAAAAAGCATTTGACAGAACAATGCTAGTGGGAATTTTCTCCCTGTGGCTACGAATGCACAGGAACAAACAGGCTGAGGGCTCTCAGACAGGCTTCATGCACATGGAATACTCCTAGGAGCAGGCTGTTCATGTACACCTCACCTAGGAGTAACACCCATTGCAGCAACAGGTACCCAAGGAAGATGTGCAATGGGAGCTGTGCTCAACTCCAAACACTTCTTTAAGCACAGGAGCTCCTGAAACCTGGTTTTCCACATGTCTTCTGGACCACACAAATGCTGACCAAAAAAGCTTGTCCAGAACTGGGACGTTTTAAAGCTCCCTTTGCCCACTGGATGTTCATGTTGTAGCTTTTTCTTCAGTGGAAACTGAGGTTGTTTTCTTCTGTCTGTTTTCAAAGAGCATCCCTTCCAATGCCTTAGGTCTGCCAAAAATGACTATGAGGGTTTACCAGTTGTGAATGAAGAAGGCACTGCCTAAATCTGCCTGGTCTCCACTTCAAATTCCCACAGATTTCCTTTCAACATCTGCTAAAAGCAGCAAAACTTAAAAAGCATCTTTTGAATAACTAAAGCAAAAGGTCCATATAGTGACTGTATTTTCATCCTCAAGGACCCCATGAATGCTCACAGAACCCTTCCCATGGCCCATCACTGGAGAATGGGAATCTCTGAGGAATCAAAATGCAATTCCAGAAAGCAGGAAGGATGATTTCATGCCTTTCTGCTCTTGTAAAAATGTTGAAGCATCTTTAGAGATGATGAGAAGAGCCAAGGGAGGAGCTGTGTCCATGGGCAAGGATACAGTGTGCCACTGAGAGAGCGGAGCGGCAGAAGCGATGGAACAGTATCATCCCCCTCTGAATCACCTGCAGCAATTCCTCTGTTGTGGGTTTTTTTCTCCTCCTTTTCAAATCCTTCCTCTGGGAACTGAGTGGGAACACTGGAAGCATGAGCCAAATTCACTGCCCGAGGCAGCAGAGACCTGCCTTCAGCTGCCCTCTTATTTGCATTTTTTGAATGGATTAATTTCCAAAAGCTTTTACAAACCTGGCCCATAGATTATAAGTTGGAAACATGAAAAAATCCTGGACAGAGATGAAGAGTCCACCTAAACCCTAATTTGAAGGCAGCCTAGATGCAAACTTTCCCTCACTAGACAGCTTGGTATAAAAATGTTTATCCACTCTTCCCCTGGAATCATTTCACATCACCGATGTGCCACTCTGGCCAGCTACAGAGCTTCGTGTGGGGACAATGTGCCCAAAACTCCAGGAGGAAAAAGAAAACAAGGATTTTCATTTTGGGCCAGCTCAGTCCAAACCGGAATTTTGTTTGTTTTGAGCTGTCCAAGCCATTGACGTGTCGGGAGCCCAGCGAAGCATTAACCCGTTTCACTAAGCGAGCAACGCATCCACCCTCTGGGCACAAAAGCATTGGGTTTGGCACCAAAATGAGGGCTGGAGCTCCAAAGCCTGGCTCTCCACACAGACCAGGAGCTGTGGAGTGGGTCCCCACACCTCCACAGGCTCGCCAGCCCACTCCCAAGGAGAACCAGCTCTTCCAAAGGAGCAGAAAGCAAAGCAGGATGGCATCTGCAGAGGTGCCAGGGTTTTGTTTGCCTCCGAGAAACCTGGCAGCGCGGGCCAAGCCTCACTTCTGCGCTCCGCGTTGGGGTGGGTGATCCTTGGCAAGGAGGTGTGCCTGGAGTGTAAGCCATGGAAAATATAGCAGGAATTCTGCAGCAAAACAGGGTTAATATTAATTCCCTGTGCCCAAGGAGTAGCTGTGCGAGCGGCACTGTTTCGTTCCCGTGCTCTCGCAGGGGATTAGCTCTTGGCAGAGTGGCACTGCCGGCAGGAGACTTCACCATCCGAGCTGTTTCCTGGCACTGAGCTGGCTTGGCTGGAGCTGCTCCCGACTCCTAGCAGAAGTAGGGTTTTTTAAATAATTTCTGAATCCTTGTAATGGTCTCAGCAATGGGCAGCAGCGCTCGTGTCCCAGCAACCGTCCACCATCTTCCCTGCCAGGCAGGGAAAGCTCAGAGCAGTGTCCTGCTCTGTGGTAAGGGCTCGTTAACACACAATTAGTGCCCAGCAGGACAATTAGTGCCCAGACCCTCCTTTGTCTCTTCTGGCCAGATGTGCACTCACTAGCCCAGACCACAGCAAAGGGCTGTGGCCGTGAGATGTGACCCACCTGAGACAACACTCACCCTTGTTCCATCACCAGTGCCCCAAACAAAGCCCATCAGAGAGCTCTGCTTCCATAGATTTCACACAGATTAGATGATTAATCCTTTATGCTTGATTCCCCATCCTTGGAAGTGTCCAAGGCCAGGTTGGATGGGGCTCTGAGTAACCAGGTCTGGTGGAAGGTGTCTCTGCCAAGCAGGGGGTTGGAACTGGATGGTCTTTAAGGCTCCTTCCAACCCAAACCATTCTGTGATTCTAAAACACAGCCACTGAAGCAGTCCCTGCAGAGAAAGCCACCTTCGAGGGACACACCCCAGGGACAGGGCTGCTTGTCGCCATCTGCATGCTCACATTTGGAGCAGCATTGCCAGGGCTTTAACTGAGCAGGCGTTTCTCTCCATCTTCACTTTGAACAATGTTGTGCTGTTCCAGTATTGTACCAAGGAACTCACAGCGACCCTGTCAAATAAATATTTTTCCCGAGTAACGCTGTTTTAAATACATTCATTTAGTATCCTTATTTGAAAACACTGGACAAATTAAACAACTGTAACATTTGACTTTCCAGTATTTTGTGTTCAGATAAACTCCTACAGCACCCTCTTCCATGGCAGCCAGCCCATATTTCCAAGTAACTACAGTTTTAAAAAGCCAACTATGTTTTTCAGTATCTATGCATTAATCATCCCTGCCAGTTCAAGAATTATCCCTGAGTTCAAAGGAAGAAGTATGAGGAAGAGGAATGCGTGTGGATCTCCCCTTCAAAAAAGCTGCAGCCTGACCATCCTGTATCCCAGCTCCTACCCCGTACCCTGTCCCCAACCAGGGACACCCCAAAGGATCTACGAGGTTCTCCTATTGCTTCCATCAAGACTGGAGTGAAAGAAGCATTTCTGTGTGACAAAGGGAACGGTGAGGCTGCTGAAAGCACCACTGAGAGAAGCCCTGTGCTCCCAAAGAAGTCACGTTAATTGAATGTGACTTCAAAATATTTCAGATTCTCAGCAAGGATTTGGTAGCGGAGGAGAACACGCTGTGACCGACCGTATTTCTAACACCGTATGAAAAGCAGTTTCAGTACACGCTGCCAAAAAGTGTCAAACGGGCTAAAATATGCTTGGTCCATAGAGAAGGGGACAACGCTTCCAAAGGCAGGAGCAGGGAGGAGGGAACAGGTCAGGACTGGGCCAGCTGAGGGGCAGTATGGGGCTGCCCAACATTCCCGGTGTTTCAGCGAGCACCGGGGGAAACCTCAATTACAGAGTGCCCAGTGCACGCCCCTGGTTTTATTGGATTTTCCTTTGCTCTCGTATTTTCAGAAAGGTTAAATATGTCAAACATTAGTTTACAAAACCTCTCACACAAATCCTCTTACTCACATGATCTTTCTAAACAGCCCCAATCTCTTCAACTACGCAGACGTGGCTACAAGCTGTGACTATTGACAGGACAAGGGTGAATGGCTTTGAGCTCAGAGAGAGGAGGTTTAGATGGGATATTGGGAAGAAATTCTTCAGGGTGGTGAGGCCCTGGCACAAGTTGCCCAGAGAAGCTGTGGCTGCCCCATCCCTGGAAGTGACCAAGGCCAAGTTGGACAGGGCTTGGAGCAACCTGGTCTACTGGAAAGAGGGGTGGAAGGAAATGGTCTTTAAGATCTCTTCCAACCCAAACCATTCTAGGATTCTGTGATTCTACTTCTGCCACCACCTCTCAAAAACCTCCTGAGCTGCAGAGTGAGGGGTAACCTCCCCACCACACACTCACTGGGACACTCTGAGCACCCTCATAACAGCATTATCATATTTTCCGTATATTCTCACCCATTCTTCCCGTGGTCTCACACCTTGTTTGATCTTTTGTGACTGTGACTGCACACTGAGCAGATGTCTTCATTGAGCTGTCCGCAGCGACGCTCGGGTCTTTTCCCCCAGTGGTTCCAGTTCAATGAAAGCGCAGCAATGTGTGCAAGGAGCTGGGAATGCTCCTTCCCGGGCACCCAGCCTTGTGTTTGGCAGTGGTGGCTTTCATCTGACTGTATGATCCTCCTTAATTTCAGCTCTGCCTCCTTCCGCACAGGGCTGCCTCCCACCAGCGATGCCACGGAAAATCCCTCACTGCCTCAGTGCCACCAACTCCCTGTCCACCCCTTTTTTCCAGATTATTGATTAATGTATTCAGACACACAGTCATGATGCAGATACTTAGAGCAGTCCAGTATCAACCTATTCCCTGACAAAAAGCTGATGCCTTACTTGTTTTCTGTTCTCCTCCAAGCAAGACACTTGCTTAAACAGAGGCTCTTTGAAAATCACAAAGGATGGTTCTCTGAAATCTACCACTTTGCTGACTTGTGGTTTTTGTTTTTCTTTTCTCTCATCTTTGTCATGTAGGTATCTTTAACTGTGTTTTTTTGGTGTAGTATTCAGACAAGGCACACAACTGTTCTCCATTCCTTTTTTCTTAAAAAAAATCAACAATAGGTGAATTTTGCGTACAGGAAAGACTCTGGTTAATGGCATGTACTGAAGGCAGAAAATCCAAGAAAATGAGATGTCAGAATCATTGAATGGTTTGGGTGAGAAACAGAGCTTGAAGATCATGTAGTTCCAACCCCCATATCAGCACGACCCTGAAACTCAGCAGGGAAAAGTGGCTTCTCCCATGGAGCTCCTGCACATCCAAGTGTGTGTGTCCAGAGCAGGACCCACATGGGTGGGAAAGGACAGAGAGAGCCACACCAGCAGCACCCTGAGAGCAATTGCCAAGGCCACAAAATGCAAAAACTAAAGATTTGTTACTTTTTTAAACTGAAGTCCATTATTTTAAAGATTTAGCACATTTCTGGATGGGTTTCTAGAGAAGGTTTATGAACATGCCATGGTCTCTAGAGGCTTCTGTCCCCCGGGAGCAGGACACCAGCCCCTCAGCAGGGAACATGCTGAGCCATCGAGCTGCCACGCGCTCCCCCGTACCTGTCACTGCTCATCGGCGCGTGCACGCCCGCTGCCCACGTCCCACACGCTCCTCTCCAGCACGGCCGCCGGGAAGCAGCTGAGCTGGGCGAGGCATTAACTGGGTCTAGGCTGGGGAAAATGCTGACACAGGACCTGCACGTCCTGTCTCCTCTGTCTCCAGCCTCACCCACGGCTGCTGTTAACCCCGAAGTCCGTCCGAGCGGACAGACTCTCCCCACAGGTTTGCCGCTCGCATGTTTTCTTTCATTTTTCCCACGTCTTCCTACAAACCCTCTTCCACCGCATCCTCATCCTTCCCATTTCACTGCACGTTTTACCAGCCCACCTCCTGCCTTCACAGTTTCCATTTTCTGGAGGCTAATACCTTTGGTTTCCCCAGTTTTCAGCTGTTTTACCTGCCTATGAGCAGTGCCAGCCTGCTCTCCCTGGCACCTTCCAACCCATCCCGCCATGGCCAGCAAAGCAACATCAAAGACGAGAAAAAGCTGGAAATGCCCTGGTGCTGAGATCTACTTAATAAGTTGTCAGCCAGGTCCTGTGTATCTATTCTTGCGGGCATAAAGATCTCTGTCAGCAGTCAAAACACGGATTTACACCCCCAGCACAATTCCGAGCAGCATTTAAAGATTTTTAACGACCATCCCTTTGTCCCAGGGAGTTAAGCGCTGATCGAATGTCACAACGTGACACATGAATGCACAACAAGACGGAGGTTTGACAGGCAGCAACATTGTAATATGATAATTCCTCTTTGTCCCTTAATCGCCTCTGTTTTTTGCAGACTTGATTCACTTACCAACATGCGATCAATCACTGCCTTTTTCAGTGAGATAATTTTTTGCCTTCTATCTAAATGGCTCCTGTCAAAGGGAATCCAGTACTAAATTAAAGCTGATATGCCTGTCTCTGCCCTTTGTTTGTAGACTTCTTCTCACACGCAATTGATTTTTAAATAGTTTTTTTTTATGGGTTCCATCACTGTTTAAGTATATGTATTTTTAAAAATCTGTCTCCTTGAAATTAACACTGGCTACGCACACATTTAAAAATGGTCTGGAGAATATAATTTAATGGAGAGGAATAAATACCAGGGTACGTGATGGCACGTGTATCAACTTCCCACTAGATACGGAGTAAGTTGCCTGTTCAGATCTTCCCACATGCTCTATTTAAAATGGGAAGAACAACAATCTTAAGATTTGCGACAATAACAGAAAGAGGATGGTGTAATTTAACATGAGAGGAAGCAATGCTGAGATCACCACTTGTTCTGAGTCTCTAAGGACTGTCTTCTTAGCTCAAGGCCACCACAGAACTCCTCAGATATCTCTCACTGGTGCTTGCACACCCTGATGAGCATCTCCCTAACAGCAGCTAAGAGGTCTTTAGCGGCACAAGCACCAAGGAGAAGAGAATCTACCCTTGTGTATAAAGCAGAGGGGTGTTCTTGCAGCTCTCAGGTGACCATCACATGTGCCCCAAAGAGCTCTGCACCACCCAGGTCAGAGGCAAAGTGGCTGCATCTGGCCAAGCCCCTCCAAGCAGAGCCACACTCATGCCTATCACCCAAACCCTCTGCCCTGCTGTCTGCTCTTCCCTCAACTTCCTCAAGCACATCCACACCAAATCTGAAATCTCAAAATTTCACAATCTGTCTCTTCCCTCCAGCTCCTCTTTCCCATGCTGGCCTCTTCTGGGTTGGGTCTTCCACACCTTGCCCTGATGCACCACCTCAGCCAGGCCCTGTTGAAGCCAAGAGCGCAACACCTGCACATCCAACAAAAGCAGGAATCTGCTCTCTGGTTGTCGTGGCTCCTCCGCCCCATCTGAGCGGCCGCGGCTCCCTGGCAAGGAAACTGCAGGAATCCCCAGGTGCATCCTCATCCTCCCAGCCCCGCCTGTGCAGCACCTCCCAGCTGCTGTCCTTCCTCACCACTGTATGTGTAATTTGCAGTAATGAAATGGGTGATTTCAAAGCTTGGTAAGATGACACTTACTTAATTCACTGATTGAATGACAGTAAATTTTTGGCTGTGACGTGCATTATAAATTATTCTACACGGTTTCAGCACTTGTCCTGGTTATGCACATAAGGCACTAAAGATTTTGCCAAGATATCTAATAGACACATCATAATTAGCCCTATAATATAAAGAATCACCTCTTTTAAAGCATATTTTTTCTTCTATTTTTGAGACAAGCACCTCAATAAAATGCTGGATTCACAGCTCTTTCAAAGATGGGACAGAAGGAAAAAAACCCACAAATTAATGTTTTCATCTTATGGTTCTATCAGCTTTTTCCTTCCTTTTCCTGTGCAGAGGAAAAAGGGAAAGAAAACAGCTCCGCAACGGAGGCATCACCCCTGGGCGAGGGCGAGCGGCGTTCCAGCGAGGACGCGTCCATCCACAAAGGGCAGCGGGAGCCAAGGCATTACAAACATACCCATAAATGAGGCTGGGGGAGCACTGGCTCCAGAAAAAAAAAAAACACACCAACAAAAAAAGCTCATTTTTCACAACACATTATTATGGCACAAAACGTATTTTAATGTATTTTCAGCAAGGCATCGCATCCCCCCAGTATCCGCTTTGTGTCTCTTGGCAGTTCAAGAATGCCAACGCGCCCCGTCCTCGGGGTGCCAGAACCAATCTGTTGCCAAGAGACACAAAACTGATATCACGGGTGTATAAAGCCGTCTTTGGAAACGTACGCAACAGCCAACGACCTCATGTTCGGGGTTTGACTTAGTCAGCAAGACGTCAAGGAAGAAAAATTAACCTTTTGTTACAAGGTTTAAAGCTGACCATTTGTATCCACCTCCGAGGGAGAATCAGCCTTCCTGAGGCAGAAGCACGCTCGTGTCTGGCACTGCACTGCATTCAAACAACGTGGTTTTGGGGGGGGGAGGGGGTGTTTAATGTTTACTTTTGTTTTGTGAGGAAAAACATAAAAATCCTGAGAGCTGGGGCGCTTGGGGAGCAGGGAGACTCTGACCTGGGGCATCCCGGCAGGTGAAGCATTTTCTGAGGAAACGCAAACGCTGGAGCTGGACCTTCCCATGAGCACTCAGAGAATCCCAGAATGGTTTGGTTGGAAGGGACCTGAAAGCTCATTGAGTTCCACCCCCTGCCATGGGCAGGGACGCCTTCCACTAGACCAGGTTGCTCCAAGCCCTATCCAGCCTCATCTTGGACACTTCCAGGGGTCCAATGTCCCCACTCATGTGGGTACACATTGATGTGACACTGCTGAGAGGAATTTTGAGACTCCAACTGTAAACATCCAAAAGGTTTTTGCATTTAAAAATCCAGTCGCCAGCAAGTTCGTCAAATACTTATTACTCCAACTGATGAGTAACCTGAATATTTGCCTGCATTTGGTTCTGGCACCTCTCTCTCCCTCCTCCAACCTGCAATATGGATGCAAACCCTTTCAAAAGGAGTAATTTTTCCCCCAGAAGTTTCCTGCCACAATTATAAACACAGATCGCTGCCCTTCCCAGTTACAGAAATAAAATTCAATGCCTTCAGGATTCCTTCAAAGTACAAAAATATAAAAACAACGTGACTGCTTCTTTCAGATGGGCTCTCTGTGGACTGCTGCTTTTCCATTTGTTTCACTGAAGTTAAATAGTTGGAAATTAAGAATCTAATTAAGAAATACAGTAATTAACTGTAATTAAGACTTACAGCAAGATTTGGGTTTGGGTTTTTTTTTCCTAATCTGGAGAATAAATTTTTGCATGTCAAATTAAAAAGCCCATTTAGGAATCAAAATATTAGAAGGCGGTGAAGCAACTAGATATCAGTTTGATATTATCCAGGAAAGGTCAAATTTAAATTATAGGACATGTTTAAAACATTAAGTTGTTGGTGTAGCTTGCAGCTTTTGCATTTCAACTAATATATATAGATATAAGAGCATATAGATATATAGAGGTATCTATATCACAGGTGTTCACTATCAAATTACCTTCAGAGATAGAAAATGCAGCATTTCCCTTCTATAGTTAGGATTTCCAGGTGTTTTTTGTCCCAAGGACTCAGAAGCACAACAAGCCAGGACTGAAGAGCAAGGAATCCTGATATATGGGAGCCTTAGTGCAAACAACCAAAAGTTGGTTGATAGAAACAGGTTGTGGGTTTTGGGAAAGATTTGTTTGGACTAGAAATAAAATATCTTGATATTATGACAAGAGAAAAATATCCCTTTGTCTTATGAGCCCCCAGTTGTGGGAAGGGAGCTGAGCAGTGCCAGACCAGCGTGTGGGCAGAGAGAGACAGGGGGGTTGGGAGGGGGTGAGGAGAGTTAAAATTCCTACCAGAAAACAGAAAATGAGATTAAAGGAGACATTTTGGCCATGAGGCCTTCTTTCGGCTGGAGAAGGCCTCAAAGCCAAAGTGTCTCTTCTAATCCTATTTTCTATTTCGAGAGTGCATTTTAATAACCCCTTTGTATATGGTACAATGACTTTAGCAAGTCCTATTTTAAGCAGATTTTCCACACTAGAAGGCGAAATGGGTTAAAATAATTGCACCGTGCACCTCGCACGCGTGACGCTTTGTTTAATCCTGTGTCGGACACCGGGGACGCACAATGCAGAACAAGGTCCATGGATAAAGGCGCCTTTAAGGATGAACAGCCCAAGGCATGGAATGGGGCAACCAGGCTGAGGAGCACGATTCCCTCCCACCAGCGGCCGGGCCCTCACCTTCCCACCTGGATGGGGACTTGGCTGATGTCACCACACCCCAAAATTCCTCCCTCTTTGGGTAACAGGAGGCACTGGCCACGTCCCACCAGGTGGGAGTTGGTGTGAGCCCTCTGGGCCCCAAAGCAGAGCCCACCTGCAGCTCCACTGTGGTGTCCCCACAGCCAGCAACTCATTGGCCAAGCTCACCTTTGGCTTGCTACATTTGCAAAAACCTGCACCTGGATGATGTTTTCTGCATCTCCACACACACAAAACCCCATTAAAATGTTCATCTTGAGTGCGAGGTTAGAAGTTTCTCTTGTGTGCACAAAGCTCACCATTTTTTGAACATTACAGGTGAAATCCTGTTCTTTAGAAGCACAAAAACCCAAGGGAGTGCCACCTGTGCTGGGCAGCCCATGTCTTCCCCTCCCTGCTATAGGTCATGTTGTAGAAGCTAGAACTCCTCCATCAGGGACTCCTGGCTCTCTGTCTCCCTGCCCTTTTACAGTGCAAGTGGTGGAATCTTCATCCCTGGAAACATCCAAAAAATGTCTCAGCAAGGCACTTGAGGACATGGTTTAGAGGTGAACGGGCAAGAGGTACCTCCAGCACGAGAATGAGTTCTGCAATCCCATGGAAAAGGGAATTTCCAAGCCTAGAAGAACCCTAGTGGAACCCATGGTTTCTACTGAGAGGCACTGTACGATGAAGTTCCCATGTGAAGATCATGGAATCACAGAATTGTGGAAGTTGGAAAAGCCCTCTAAGATCATAGAGTCCAATAGTTAATCCAACAGTACCAATTTCACCACTAAACCCCATCCCTAAGTGCCCTATCTTGACATTTTTTGAACACTTCCAGGGATGGTGACTCCAGCACTGCCCTGAGCAGACGTCGCAAAATACCAGAAATATCAAACCACAGACATGAAAGTGCAAATACCGAAGTGACAGAAGGGGAACGGATGAGCACATGCAACACTGAGTGGGACTGTCGCTGTTACGTCCCAGGCGCACAAAGAGAATGACACAGAGTCCAGGCTCATGAACAGTGGAAGCCGAAGCTTTTCTTTAATAATTTTCTGACTGCTTTTATAGGATAGATCGCAAAAAGTGTGTTGAGTGGCAATAGGTAATTGGTTCCTCGGCCATCCACCCCTTGAGAGGATTGGCCAAGTCCTAAGATACCTATTCCATAATATTTACAAAGTCGAAGCCATAACAATATTGCAAAACAACTTGCGAGTGTAAGAAGTTTATGGAACTGTGACCTTGTTTAAAATAGTTTACATAGGAAAGACAATCTGCTCACAGAATATTGAGAAAAGGCTGAAGAATTTCTCTGATTCTAGCTTTTTAGCACCTACATGGGATGGCACCAAACAGGGGAAAGGCAAGGCTGATGAGAGAACTACCCATCTCTGATAATGAAAACTGGACTGGAACAACAGAAATAAATCCAAGTTAGCAGAGAAACTCCTAAAACAAAGAATATGCAAAAGAAAAAAACAATTTTGTCCTCTCTATGCAGCATCAACCAGCAGTACCCAACCTCTAGGCAGCACACAGAAGACCAGTAGTCAAACTGAATTAAGGAGGAGGTTCAAGCACAGTGGTTCAGACACTACCAACCACCCAGCAGCTCCCCGTGCCCCTCCTCAGATGAAGCCCGCTGGCTATGCCTGGGCAGCAGAGGACTTCAACCTCTCACCAGACGGATCATCTGGGAAATGCAGGAGAAAACACCAACAGGCCCAAACATCACAGGGCGTGTTGCAGAAAAAAATTAATTATCATAATGACAGGTGAAGTACACCTGAAATTTTTCCGCATCCCAGCGGTGCTTCGCGGTAGCCAATGCTCAGGGCCAACGGAATAAAACAAAGCAGGTGAGAAACACAAAAATCTATGTAGCATGAAATATCTCTAAGAGACTTGTTTAGTGAAATTAACTAGTAGTTTAATAGAAAAAAGCTTGATGTATGAGAGTGCTCCAATTTCTTCATAGAAATTAACATTTCAATCCTGTTTTTATCTAGAAGTCATTAAACTGTGCAACATGAATTATTGGAACTGTAGCAGAGAATTAACTCTATTCATCAAGTAAGTCCAAACAGTTTAGAGTGCATCTGTAATGAAAAAATAGCTCCACATTTCTATCTCTTCTCATTAAAGTAAACCAGTTTTCCCTCTCTCAGTATATAAAACTGTCTTCTCCTCATGTAATTTATATTACCATAAGCCAGCTCACATTCTAAACTATTACACGCCTCCAATTAATTTTTGCAGCTTTTGCCTGAAAATTTAATGAGATAGTAGTGTATGAACCTGCTGACTCCAGATTACATGTGTGCTTCCAATATTAATGTTGGCATAAAATAATCTGATACATACTTGATGAGAGCTTTCCACTATTGTGAGAGTAGTTAAGGCAATATGTAAACTAATTCCACTGATTTTCTTTCTCCTCCCACCGCGTTTACAATAAAAAATACCCCCAAAACCAGCTAAAAATCATCAGTCTGAAATTGCAGTCTTGAGTTAAGCACTCACGAGACAAGTAACATCACCAGTACTTTCCTGGATGTTTTAAATTTATTACTCACCTATTAACATTTATTTTAAGGCTATACCTGTCTCTATATGCTTTTACTTTTGAATGCTGAAGGAGGAGAGGGACATCAAGGCCAGGTTGGATGGGGTTTGGAGCAACCTGGTCTAGTGGAAGGTGTCCCTGCCCATGGCAGGCAGGTAAGTGGAACAAAATGTGCTTCAAGGTCTCTTTCAGCCCAAACAATTCCATGGTTCTGTGTTGGGATTTACTTCTCCCAAAAAAGAAGGGCATATTTTAAATCCCCCTCAATGCTACCCTAACACTCACAACACTTGAGAAATCAAGAGTTTGCATTAGTGCTGGAAAACCAAGGGGGGTTTGCGTCCCAAGAGTTTCCTTGGTTGCTTTCTCTTTGCAGCTCATTTTACGGGGATAACTCTTACTTAATTTTGCAAACTGCTCTCCAGCATATTAGACAAATAACCTTTTCTTCAGAAGGACACATTCTTTCAGACTAACATTAAAGGGGAAAAATTGTAATATTCCTTTCCACTGCGACTTCAACTTTACAACCACATATTGGGCATAATATGATTTTAATATCTATGTGCCCAAGAGAAAAATTGGCAAATGCGATGCCCTGCGAGATCAAATAATTTTATATATAGACTTAAAAACATACATTTGGCACTC
The DNA here is from genome assembly GCA_013397865.1 of Struthidea cinerea. Lineage (NCBI taxonomy): Eukaryota > Metazoa > Chordata > Aves > Passeriformes > Corcoracidae > Struthidea > Struthidea cinerea. The sequence goes on from VZTI01000220.1 coordinate 595,925, forward strand.
TTTGGTACAGCCCTGAATTTATATTTACATGAAACTATAAACTGCTTGGGGTGAGTCATGGAGCCCCTGAAAACATGGATTTTGCACCGAACTGGCAGGAGCAGGGAAGCCATGCCCAGGGAGCTGGCACAGCCTGGAGGTGGGAGCCCAGTGGATTTAAACTCAGCCCCATTGCAGCCCAGTACCCTCCCAAGACCACAGGAATAACCTTGATTGCCTGTCCCAATTAAACCATCCCCTTATATCATTAACACCTGCATTATCTCTGTGGTTCAATCATGGGAGAGAAGCAGCTGGATCCAGGGAAGAATTCTGGCTCTGGGAGATGACGTTTTGGGACACGGCCACAGCAAAGCCAGAATGTTCCAGCACTTGTCAGGAGAAAGGGCCTCACACCCTCTGTGTGATGCACAGAGCCCCAAAACTCAGGTCTCTTTGAGACAGGAGCAACAAACCAGTCAGATAAAAGACGGGCAGAAGGGATGGACGGAAGTGGACGGCAGGAGAAATCATACATAGCAAGTGTGGGGGCCAACGACTGCACACTTTTAACGGCTCCCAGTGGCTTCAAATCAATTTACATTTAAAATAAATGAATTAAATCTGATAATCTCTGATACCACTCAACCTATTTGCTCCAGGGCACTGAAATTCAAATATTCTCCAGTTCTGAAAATAGGCTTTCACCCGTGCGACAGACAAATGAAGACAAAGAGTACCCAGCCCAAATGCCACCTCCCTGCTTTTCACACCATCAAATGGCGAAACCACTTCCACGGTGTCTAAGGTATTTTACTACTATGACTTTTGCCCCTTGCTGTCAATCTCCTGCATTTCTAAGGTAGTTATAAAAAAACCCCATTTTAATTCCAGAAAACCACGGCCATCTGGATGACACCAAGCAAACAGAAAAAGGGGCATCCACCCCTGGATCACAAGAACCCCTCAGCCTGCACCCTGCTGCCATGTTGGATGGGGCCACACCGAAAAAAAATAGATGATTACACTGATTTTGGTTAAAAATAATCTTTCTGGTTTAGCAGGCAGCTATTTTCAACTGGGATATGATTTTCAGCAGTGCTGTCCTGACACAGTCACGACGCTGGGAACCAGTGGTCCAGCCTGTAACACACACGTGATGATGCTTATATACATATTTACATCCACAAGAACGCACTGGACTCTCTGCTGAGGGTGAGATTACCTTTTCTTTTACAGATTTTCAAAAATCAACCATGCACGTTTTTTTCTTTTACACAGGCACGTCCTTACACTTAAAAACTGCTCGTACCTTTGCGTGTCAAAAGAAACATGTAATTAAATTAAGAGATGCACACACTCTTCCTTTTCTCCTGTCTCTTCTCCTTGAACGCCACGCCAGATAGCAAATCAAAATCTGCATTTAAATAGAATATTTTTAATGTATGAAAGTGGGCGGCCTGAGGGTAAAGAGGTATTGCATTCACTCACCATATGCACAAAACTGCATTTAAAATGTGATACTACGCTTTAAAAATTTATTGAATTTTTTTTTCTCATTCCAGTACCTTTGTTTTATTGTGACAAAATCTTCAGCTCTACAGAGAATTTTGTATCAAAGCCCGCTAATAAAAATAATGTGATATTACATCATTTTATCAATTTAATCTCGAGAAAAAGGATGATATTCAATCATATCTCATAAGTCACTATCTCTGGTAATTCCGGCCATTATTCAGTGCGAAATCCAAGCAGTCGGAATTCATTAACACAGGGCTGCCACAAATCTGCATTTTCTAGACTTTGTCAGAAAACGCAGCAGCCCAAACTCAGTGACCTGGATCTAACAGCCTTTCAGCCGAAAGGGCCCCGCTCCCCAGCCCCAGCTCCCTTCCTGCGCCGGGACAAAGCCGCCGACCAGGTCACGGAGCCGGTGGGGGCTTCGGAGAGCCCTCCCCGCCGGAGCAGCACCCCGGCTGCGGGGGGAAATCCTGGGCACACGGAGCTCCCGAGGTCGGAGCTGGCTCCCCGCAAAGCGAGGGGCTCTCCTCTCCTGCAGTGCCAGCATGGAGTGACATATGTTAGGGCTGGGGTGTCACATCCCATCGGACAGGCCGCGGGGCGACGGCCACCGAGCGGTTTTGACGCTGCGTTATCGGGTCAGCACCTTCGGGGAAAAAATTATTAGAAGAGTGGATTTTGAGGTAACTGCAATGAGAGGCTGCTAAAATCACAGGGAGGTTCACGGGCACAATGGAACCCCAACCTTGTGCTGCAGGGGACAACAGCAAAACCCTGCCAAACTCATCGGTGCAAAATTCAGCTGCAGTTAAGCAAAGCCCTTGGTGTGAGGATGCTCAGTGCGCCACTCTGCAGTGGGTTTCCACATCCCACCCGCCTCCCCGAGCCCCTTTTGTGGCTGAGAGATGTTCTTCATCCTTTTGACCACATTGCCCTTCTGCTGGCCACCCAGCAGCTTTTCCACCCAGCCAGGAGCAGCCTCCCACCAAAACACTGTCAAATCCAGGACCGTGAAGGGTCCCAAGCAGGAACATGCTGTTTTCCAAGTATTTTCCATGGATCTCATCCATGAAATCATAATAAAAATAACAATTCTAATTAGAGCATATTTTGCTGACCAATGACCTCACTTCTTCACCACTCGAGCAAGCTGAGTAAAGTTCATAACATGGTGCTTGTGTTTATTGCTGTACAAGGGGTACAGCTGCTGTACAGGAACAGAATCCCAGCCAACTTCAGTGGCACTGCTCCTGGCTACCATGGAAAATCTCTTCATGTTATCACATTTCTCAATATCTGTAAAAATTGCAGTGATCTCCACTCGACAGCCCAGGTGGGGTTTGACGCAACCACAGTGCTGTGCTCCAGAGGCCCCTTCAACAGGCTACAGATCACAGACTCACAGAATGCTTTGGCTTGGAAATGACTTTTAAAGATCATCTGATCCAAAGCCCAAGGCTGCAGCGTGTTTCCATCACCCACAGGTCCCGCTCTACTCTCACCAAAGCCTGCAGCATTGAAAAACCACTTTGGTTGGGTAAATTACATTAGTTTCCCCATAGAAATAAGGCATTTCAGTATGGACTCCTAGAATGGTTTGTGTTGGAAGGGACCTTAAACCTCATCCCGTGCCACCCCCTGCCACAGGCAGGGACACCTTCCACTGTCCCAGGTTGCTCCAAGCCCTGTCCAACCTGGCCTTGGACACTGCCAGGGATGAGGCAGCCACAGCTTCTCTGGGTAACCTGTGCCAGGGCCTCCCCACCCTCACAGGGAAGATTTTCTTCCTAATATCCCATCTAAATCTACCTTCCTTCAGCTTGAAGCTGCTCCTCTTGTCCAGTCACTGCTTGCCCTTATCAAGAGTCCTTCCATGGCTGTACCTGCTGCAGAGCTCCTGCCACTGAAAACAGGCTGAAGGGAAATTCCTGCACCCCAGTGAACGCTTCTGTATCAGCATCATTTTCTAGAGATTTGCCTTATCCTGCACAATTCACACTCCAAACAGAGATCCTTTTCCATTTTCTTCTTCCTTTGGTAGATACCAGTGAAACATCCACCACTGACAACAGCCACACTGGATTACTCTAATTCAAGTCAGACCCATATTGCCCAAGACCTTGCCTAGGAGAAAAGCATCTCCTAAGTGAGCAGCTTAAGCTCACAGAGCAGTTAAACCCCACCCACAACCACCACCAGCCCACTCCTGCTCTCGTTTGAAAAACATTGCAGTGCACTGACAGTCACACAGACACAAATCCGCAGCAAAACTCCGAGCCCAGAAAGGTGAAAGTCATTATTTGTGAGAGCAGATGAGGCTGCTGCAATTCCAGAATAAAATGGTAATGTGCTGTTGGTAGCGAGCGGTACATTGTTTTAACGTGTTGTGATATTTATAAATATATGAAGTTTAAATAATCAGATGACAGAGAGCTCCTTTTCATCTCCTGAATGTTTATTATTCTTCACACATTAGCACTTTTCCCCCCAAATGTTATATCTTCTGCCATTTATAATTAATTTTAACAGCTTCTGCAACTTATCCCACAGGTTGTTGCTGTTTCTTTTAAACAGCGTGCTGCTGAGAAATTGATTTGTTTGCTCTGTGTGCCTACAGAAATCACATTATGAAATATGCATAAATGTCATTTCTTGGGCTGCTTCTGAGGATTAGCAGAGAAGAAAAGCTTGCTGATGAAAAGGAAGAGACAAACAACAACAAAGCCCAACTTAACACTTAAATTCAGCCACGTTCCCTGCCCCTGAATATGGGAAACTCCACGGACTACACTTCATTTACCATTCTGATGGTGTTGTTTTGATACACACACATTATTTACAAATTTTTCTAACAGTCATCCTTTCACACACATGTAATCAGAGCAGACTCTATCACCAGCACTTTCCTGTGCACGGGCTCAAACAGGTCCTTCCTTTCCATCCCAAGAAACCACAGCTTGCAGCCCTCATTGTCCACAGGGTCAGCACAGAGCTTGTAGATGGCACCTGAGACGGTCACGCTCTCAAAAGGTTTTATTACCAAAAAAAAAGGCATCACAACCGTGCAGTCCAACATCACAGAATCATAAAATAACCTGAGTTGGAAGAGATCCACACGGATCATCCAGTCCCACTCCTGGCCCTGCACAGGACGAGCCTAAGAACCCCACCACGCCACAATAAATGCTGTGACTCCAGACCAACAAAACACAGCAGCACCCACAGATTTGGATAAAAACAACTTTTCCTCAAAGGCTGGAGAAGGACCTGCCCTGCCCTGCCCAGCAGAGGCTCCCACACGTGCTGGAGGACGCAGTGGCAGCCTGGGAGGGAAGGCAGCTCTCCCATGCTATCTCCCACTGCAGAACATATTGAATGACACGTTCTGAAATGCAAACCAGATATTTTTCTCGGAGACTTCGTTAGACACATCACTCTCCTATATTATTACAGAGAGCTGTCAAAACAGCCTGGTGGGAAAGCTCTTCCCCAGACATGCACAAGTATAAATTGTCATAGTATAAAGTAAATTCCATTAACAGCTACATAGTCATTATTTTGCATAATAAAAGTAGAGGCTCTTCGCTTGTGATCTATGTATTTACAACCATCGAACCAACAAGCACTTTCTCTTTTCTGATGCCTTTGTTAAAATTACAAGATAATTGGTTGCTGTTGCAGATATTAATGTCTGATAACAAAGTGCCTAAGGCAGGAAAGCTGAAGTGGTAGTGAAACAGCACCAGTGACAAACCTCAAACTCCTGTTCTCTGAGGAGTAACCAAACCAACTCAAAGAAAATAGTAATTTTTAATTTGTGTCATCACAGACATTATTTGAACGATGCATATTGCAAATGCTGAGCAACACTTTTTAAAAACACACTTCTCTTAATTCTGACTATGGAAACCCCCAAAAACCCAGCTGAGGTAATTCAAGCACTCTTCAGTGTTCAGAATACCCCAGTATTCTGAGGGATACCAAAGAATCAGTGATAAGTCCTAAGATAAGGTGGGTGACCTCTCTGCTCCAGAAACAAATGCATTTCCATCCATAAGGGAAAAAAATAATTTTGAAGTAACTGAGTTCTCAGTGATTAGTGCCAACGCACTCCCAAAAAGCCTTCACTTCCAGAGCATGTCCATTCTGGTTGGAAGCAGGAGCGATGATACACAGGAACACTCAGCTCTGCCTGAGTTTACACACAGTTGTGTTTATGAATAAAATTGCAGCTTCGAGTCTCAGCCATGATGAGCAATTGGGAGCCTGGCTGTTATAAATACCATGCCAATTGCAGCAAGCTGGGCTGGGGATAGTGTATATTATTTATTACAATTCAGTCTGTCATGGAATTAAGCGCATTGAGCCAATTTCAATATGAGCATTGGGGGAAGAAGAGATTACATTTGAATGAATAAAGTTGCTTTGAAAGCAAAACAATGTCATCTGGTAGCTTTTTTTTTTTTCCCCATGAACAGGCTCACTGATAGGAAAAAAATAACCTGCAGTTACCCACTCTGCACCTTCTCCGTCCCCTCTCCCTTCCTGTTGGGAAATCAGGGGCATTTCTGGCATCTCCTCTGGGAAACTTTATGGCAAAGCTCAAGGATGGCAAGACCCCAAGGTGTAAATAAGAAAAACAAACATCTGCATCTGCTGTTAGAAAGGATTCCTCACGACAGCCGTTCACTTTTAGTTTTTTAATTATTCTTCTGTGATGGACACGATACCATTAATTTAATTTCAACTTGCATTTCCTATTAGTATAATCTACTGAGTTATCTCCACAGCAGTAGCAAAATCACTTTACGGTGAGCTGTATCACTTCAGAGTTAATTACATGTATTTTGGGTTTGATAAATGAAAATAGGGGCCATGATTAATTGAAGGACAATCAATATGATCCAGCTATTAGACAGCTTGATGAGGTATCCAGAGTATGAATATAATCTATAGCAATCAGCTAATTGAAGACTGTGGACTAAAAAGATTTTAGGAAATCCAAGTTTCAAACTGAAAAATATCCCAATAAAATGGATGAAGGAAGAATGCTCACAAAACCAAGGAAGGTTTAAGACCTGTTTCTATTTTGGTTGGTTTTGAACAAAAAACAAAATTGCTTCACTGACTTAAAAAAACTGCTTACTGTGATAAAATACAGAAAACAAGATGAGTTTTGTAAGTGAATCCTAAGCGTGTTTCTTATTTACATCCCCCCCAAACTCCTTTAATCATATTTTACTAACGCCTTACGATTCCTGGAGCTGCCAGAGATGGTTAAATAGTTTCATTAAAACCCCTCTGTCTGGGTGTAGCCACATCCTCGATCAAATTAAACAGTCAAATAGTTGAACAAATGAACCTGTTCCATCTCTTTTGACACGAAACCAAGTGTGCAAAGCAGGCATACACCAACGTGGGTTAGGCCTGTGATTCCAAAGGAGAGCTCGGGAAGGGAGAAAATAATCAATAGGAGCAAAGCCGGAGTGTTCCACGTTCAGAAAAATATGGAATTGGCGAGTGCAATGCGTCCAGCATCAGCATAAATGCTGACAACTGTTAATCTGCTGTAACCCTGATTAATGGCTGCAGTTGTCCATTAATACCAGGCATTTTAACTTACTACTAAAATTGATTAGTCAGTTAAGAATCCAATCCTAATGCTCAATAAAACTGCACTCCCTCTGCAAACGCAGCACGGAACGAGGTGATGCGTCCAGCAGCACTCCCAGGCGTGAGGAGGGGGCAGAGGAGGGGAGGAGCACGGTGCCAGTCCCGGCTGGCACATCCATCTCCATGCTCCACTCTCCTGATCTGGTGTGAGAGGTGGAGATACCCATGAGTTCAGTACTTTGGGGAAACCCAGCTGGGCAGGCTTGGAGGCAGCATCTCGGGCTGGGATGTGCCCCTGGGAAGGACAATCCCCCCAGCTGGGTATTGTAGACGGGGCCTCCTTCGACAGAGGGGTCTGGTGTGATCATCCCAACTCCTCCTCTTCCCCCTCAATGCCACCCTGCGTTTTTCTACCTTTTCCAATCCCTGATTTCCATCATTATTATTATTTTCCTACCGTTTGCCTTCCCAGCACCAGCCACAGTTCACTGTGTACAGAAGGGACTCAGCACACACCAAGGGGGAGATGCCAGCTCGCCCCATCCCTTGTTTTTCCCCAAATGTGACGTGGGGGTACAGGATTTCACACCACATTACAGCGGCGCTCTGCAGCCTGCAGTGCCACGGCTACGCATCTCTCCCAGCTCCTGCTGCAAACCTTTCCTTCCAGGGGGCCCTTTGCCATGGATACTTCAAACACCTGATGCAAGGATTTTAGCATCCAAAAATCAGGTTTTGGGCTGCACCTGGAGCCTGGCAGCTATCGGGGGTGCTGGAGAAGGAAACCGAGGAGGCAGCATCAGTGTGGAAGAGAAAAACAGTGCCAAAAAAATCATTTGTCATGAGAGAAATACCTTTTAAAAGCCGTCTTCAAATTCAGCTTAGACAAAGAGATGTTTTCTGAATGGGTAAAGGCAGATAAGTAATACTGAGACTCTCTTTGCCAAGGGAGATATGCTTTAGAACCAATATTGTACTCCTGTTCCTTTAGGTCACCTTAAAAATCATAGAATCACAAAATCACTGATTGGTTTGGGTTGGAAGGGACCTTAAAGATCATTTACTTACAGCCCACTGCCACGGGCAGGGACACCTTCCACTACACCAGGTTGCTCCAAGCCTGGCCTTAAACACTCCTGGTGCTCACAGTCCTTCCAGGGATGGGGCAGCCACAGCTTCTCTGGGCAACCTGTGCCAGGGCCTCCCCACCCTCCCAGGGAAGAATTTCTAATTTCCAATCTAAGTCTACCCTCACCCAGCTTGAAGCCATTCTCCCTTGTCCTATCACTACATGCCCTTGTGAAAAGTCCCTGATGACAGGGATAAATGACAGCTCAGAAGTAACCCTGGAAGCAACAGAAAGAATCTGCTTTCGGCACCGGCAGCACCAACTCACAGCTGCGGATGCAGAGATCCCAGTCTGACCTCTGCACGTGATTATGGAGCCGTCTTACTGGAAAGGTTCTCTAAGCACACCCTCCTCCAGCATCCCTGTACAAGCAGAAGCCCCTGGAGAGAAGAGCAGTAATCTGGAGCACTCAGGGGGTGCAGAAGTGGAGCCTGGGGTAAGATGCACAGATGATGTTTTCAATTATCATTTTCTAAGTGCTGCTGAAAGCAGACTGAAGAGGTGCTGAGCTGACCAAGCCATGGTCCTGTTCCAGCCAGATGCAGCCAAAGTCTTCTGGATTTGACTCTGGAAAGGTGGGAATAGCATCAAGATTGAATTTAGGTGAATTTCAGATTCCTGTCTATTAGGACTCCCAAGGCAGTTCCAGTCTGATACACCAGTGCCACAAGAGCTCCCACTGAGAGAAGGAATTAAACCACTACCATTTTACCCATGGCCAAACCCATGGTGGGACCAGCACCGTGCCGGCTGCAGCCCAGCTCTCCCATGGATTCACCGCCCAGTGGTTTGCCAGGATGCTCAGGCTTTCCTTACTTTCACCTATGAGCCCCATCCGTGGGCCCAGAGCTGCTAAGGGCACTCTGAGTATTTCAGACACGGCAGCCACACATCACAGATGACGGGAATGCCAGCAGCCCCCGGAGAGGGTCTGGGGCCCAGACACACTGCTCACTGCCCCTGTTACATTAAACATTTCAGAGGGACAGTAAAACTTGTTAACATTCTGTCAGAAAGAAAAAATACCAGGAGAAAGAGGAAACTCCACACAACAAAATACCTGGAAGCCACCAAGGACTTCAGAATAAATCCACAGCTGATTCATAAGGACAACCCAGGACACAGCTCGGATTTTCTCATTATTTACCTGACCAGCAGCCTGGAAAACAGTGCTTCTGCAACGGCAGCACCCGAGGACACGAGCTGATTTTTCGTGATCTGCCAGGCTGCAAGACCAGATGCTGTGGCTGCTTCTTCCTGGAAACATTCAAGGTCAGGCTGGACAGGGCTCTGAGCAACCTGATCCAGTGGAAGGCGTCCGTGCCCATGGCAGGGGGGTGTAAGGAAATGATCTTTAAGGTCCCTTCAAACCTAAACCACCCTGTGATTCTATGAGAGCTCCTGGTGTTCCCAACCCACACATCCCACACGTGCCATAATTGCAGCAGCACCAGCAACAAGGCAATGGCCTCCTCTGCAAAGCCCTTTAATAACATTAATGTCTGTCAGGCCAGCCTTTAAGTATTAACATATGGGGGAAAAGCCAAATAACTTAATATTATTGTGTGTGCGTCTGAAATAACACTCCACAAGGCCTCTTATACCAAACATTAAACCTGCTTAAGAGAAGACATTTGAGCAGAATCAATTATTTTGCAGTAATTCTTCACATTGAATGAGGCATTTTAAGTATAAGTTGTCACAGCAGAACTCTTCACATATTTAAAAGCACGTTTTCCGTGAAATTTAGTTACAAAAACAATAATATGAGTTTGAAATTATCCTTTATGCAGCAAAAGGCCTGAGAGCAGATCCTTCCCATCTCTACAGACAGACATACACACAACATTATACCAAAGGTCCTACCAACACTTCATTATAAATTTCTCCCCTTATATTCAGGGAATTAGAAAAATCTCTGCCTAGAGGGGATTGTTTTCATAAACTCGGTGCACAGGGGTCTCGCTACAGGCAGGAATGTTTATGGAAAATCTGAGATTAGAACATTTCAAACTGACTGGTTTCAAGTTGCACACATGTAAATCTATAAATAGCACGGGAAACGTGTGTATGAAAAGTGAAGAAATAACACATTGTGCAAAAAAACCCAAGTTTGTCATTACAATGGAAAATGAGCAGTTTTTTTTCTATTTGACTAAAAATCTAATTTACTACCAAGCTATTCCATTTTGCTGCTAGATTGCCACAAGTGTTATCTGCAGGAGCTTTTAATACCAGCTGGTGCTTACAGCCCTCAGTGGGGCTCTCCAGGCAGAACTCTTTGGAGCAGGGTGGGTTTAACCCTCCCAGTGACTTCCCCAGGAGCAGAGCTGGGTCACTGCTCACTGCTTTGGGACCCCACCTTGACATGCAAACAGGAATTCCAGTGGAACCCAGCAATTTCCAAGCACTTAGAAACCAGTAAAACCCAGGTATCAAAATGCTGTGCAGTGCCTTGATGCTCAGGCAGGAACCCCACGACGCTGGGCTTGATCCACCTCCTCCTACCATCCCAGAAACGGGCAGCGGGAGGGGATGACACTCCAGGGATGTGCTCACAGGAGGAAACAATGCACGGACTGTGGGAAGGAAAGAGCATTCCAAGTTGCCAAAACAATGATGCTGGCACAGCTCAGGGCCGTGTCCTGCCACCACCAGGACGGGATGGCCGAAGGATCAGACAGCAGTAGGAGAGACAGCACTTCTACTGGGGCAATGCACCATTATCTACCAGTTACTCCCTGAGTACTCAATCTTTGATAATCTTTTAACATAGAATCCCCTTGGAAATCACGTTGGTGACCACAAGCTCACAGCCCTCACGGCAGAGGTGCCAGCAAGGATTTAGCAGGGGCTTCCTGACCCGCCTCACTACAGGTCCCGTCCTTGCTTCCCCTTCATAGAATCACAGGATGATATGAAATCATCCCGTGCCACTCCCTGCCACGGGCAGGGACATCTTCTGCTATCCCAGGCTGCTCCAAGCCCTGTCCAACCTGGCCTTGGACACTTCCAGGGATGGGGCAGCCACAGCTTCTCTGTGTAACCTCTGCCATGGGTGCTTTGCACTGAGTACAGCAACTGCAGGACATGTCCTGAAAAGGGACAAAGACCACTGATGGTAGGGAATGGGTCAGCAAAAACTTTAAAGGCAGCACTTAGGTCTGACGGATAAAATATACAATGCAACATCAAAATTAAATTAAAAATAAAATTTAAAATTATTTTAATTTGGCTGACTCAGCTGGGATAATCCTACACTCTACAACATTAGGGCTTTGGCCAGTGAGGCACTGCAATCTCCTGAAATCTCATTAGCTCAGCTAACTGCACTTTGCCTCCACTTTCTTCTGATTTTAAACTCTCCACAGCAGAGCCCATGCAGGGTGAAAACAAATTTTAAACATCTCGCTTTGCTGAAATGTACTGCAAGTATATTTTCTTTTGAAAGAGGCAGGGTGGATTATTTTCCTGAAGTTCTCAGAATGTTAATATCTGAGGCAACCTCTGCTTCTGCAGTTGTGAGGGAAGGGGGTGGCGAGCGAAGGCAGCAGCGCTGTCGGTACTACAGAGTTCCTCCGAAATTCCTGCTGACACAGCTTCCTCTTCATCTTTGTCTCATATCAAGTTAGTAGTCAATGTGTTATTTTAACAGCATGACAACAACTATACAGAATGTCAAATAGTTACCTTTTATCTGGAATTTTATTCCTGCCATATATTTCAATGGAAATATACAACTTAATGTTGCAACATATTTCACGGTGAAATGGGTAATAAAAAAACTATAGACTGTGCACTTCCCCTACAACATAAAGGAGGAATACACTGGAAATCTCTACTGTTTACTACTCTTTGTTGTCCAAAATCTCCACACCAATTTACTGTGTTTGAACTATAAACATTGCTAGCTTCAAGGCTTTTGTTTTTATCTTCTTAATGAAACAAAATATAAATATAAAATACACTCTGAATCCATCTGCCCAGCCTCAGTTTCAGTTCCAGACTGATGTAAGGATGAAGACAGAGGACAAACCCTTCAGACCACACTCTGATCCCACCACATGGGAGACTGGTGTCCCTTACCTTAAAGTAAGGTGCTTTCAAAACCCCAGGGAAGGAGAAAGTCAGGATCAGGAAATTTTACATCAGCAGGTGCAAAGCAAAACCCCTCTGTTGTCTCCTGTGGGGGTGCACTCAGGAGCTCCTTCTGGGGTCTCAAAAAATGCACATAGAATCATAGAAGAGTTTGGGTTGGAAGGGACCTTTAAATCCTATTTAGTCCACCCCACCCTGTGGTGAGCAGGAACATCTTCAACTAGACCAAGCTGCTCTCTGCCCCATCCAACCTGGCCTTGGACACTCTGAGGGATGAGGGGTCAAATGCCTCCCTCTGTCTGACCCATCGAATGCTTTTAGCAAACTGAAAGTTCCCGTGTATCTTCAGAGAGATACATTTTCCCTTCTAAGTAAACTACAGACCAGGAAAGAAATATTCCCTGTCATTTTCCATACAGATGACAGCTGGCTAATTAGTGAAATTATAGCTTTGTCAATATCACTTCATTCACTCAACCCCTCTTGCTATTAAAAAAAAAAAAAAAAAAAAGAGCTGGAAGATCAAAACTCTTTCACATCTTTGTGCTTATCCAAGAAAAGTCTCCTTTTTCAAGGGAGGTCTGATGGGCAGAGCTGTGACAGCCACAACGTCTACATGGAGCAGTCTCCAGGACTCATTTAAGACTCTCATTTAAGCTCCCCTGGCTTGGCCATGTCCTACATGAATAATTACATACAAATACACCTGCTGGGAACATAAGGAGGACAGAGCAGTTTGGGATAGTGAGAACATGAGCTACCTTAGGTGAACGATGCCTGGCAAGTTTTTCTGCTGGAGGATGGATTTACCTGAGGACCATCAGGCTTCTGAGCTTTCCTCTCCAGCATCCATGCTGAGTGTGCTTGCTCTGTCCTCGCTGTGCACAGAGGCACCTTTCAGAGTACACAGGGGTCTACCAAATAAACCGTCAGACTCTGCCTTCTGATGATCCCAAGCTTTTCTGTTAGTCTGGCCCTGCCCCCAAGCAGGACCTGGCAGTGCTGCACACCCTGAGAGCTGCAATTAACTCCCAGTGCTGTGACTTTTTCCTGATCAGTGAACAGTTAAACCAGAATGACTATCTGCAGCTCTTGATGAGGTCAAAACACGTAAAAGGACAGCACTACTGGAGCTGTATAAACCCAGACAGTGCTCCAAGGCCAGTGTCCGAGCGACCTGCTCCACTGCCAGCTCAGGACTCGGCAGAGGAGCCTGCAGGACCTGCTCTGACCTCCTCCAGAGGCAGTTTCCAGTAACTTGACTACACTCTGAGGTCCCCCTTGGCTTTTAGAACCTGCACAACAGCCTCCAGCTCACCCACGGGCTGCCTGATCACTCTGAGACACACGAGAAAGACAGCAGGGCATCCTCAAAGGTTTGCCAAGCCCTGCTCTATTCACACCAGGGCAGGTATGACCTCACAGTCCCAAGCTTTCCTGGGCCAGGCCATGACTTTAGCATCTGCATTTGCCCAGCAAACCCATGCAGCTTGCAGACCTCAAAATAGGAACAAAGCAAAATCGTGGAATTCCCTGGTTTTGTTTCTTGACATCGATTCCTCTTCAACTGCTTCCTCCCTCAGCAGGAAAGCCCAAGCCACTGGATGCCCATCCATCTCGAGCTGGGTGACACCAGCCAGTGACACACAGCTGATGACAGCAGGCCCTCAGCTCTGCGACCTGCCCAGGATTACTGCTCAATCTCCTTCCTAGAAAAGCAGCCCGCTCCGGAAGGCGGCCGGGATGCGCTGCCGGCTCCAGCCCAGGAGGCTTTGCTGGCAGAGGCAGGGATGAGCAGGTAGCAGCTCCAGAGAGCTCCTGCACGGCAGCACAGCACGGGCAGCACCACTGCCAGCAGCCAGAGCTCCTGATCTCCTGGAGACCCGCTGGGCTGCTCCACAGATCTGCCCTTGATGCAAATGCTGTGAAAGCTGGAGTGCAGAGCACCACATCCCACAGCTTTTCCTTTCCCCAGGGAGAGGTTTCACTGTTTGGCCCAGCAGCTTCGTCACTTTGGTTCACCACAGTAATTGTGCAAGAGGATGCAAGTCCACCACCACCACCACTCCAACCACCCCGGCCCCTCCATGGGAGTCGCTCCCTTTGCCCTGGAAAGACCCAGCCAACCCCTCAGCTCTGCTAATGAAGGCAGAACGGCAGCCCCAGGTGGAACACAAACAGCTGGAAGTGGGAGAGCCAACAACAAGCCAAAGGCTATTTTGGAAGGATCTGAAAAACTGCTGAGCGGTGATTTATTCAAGAGATTCATCAGTTCACCAACTTTCCGAAGCTTCGGAGATGGTATAAATGTAACAAGTGAGTCTCTTGCATGAATAAAAAATTACGTTTTACATAAATTAAATATATAATTTGATTAAACATGTTTATGTCTCTGCAGTGACATTTAGAATAGGAAGTATTCATTTTCTGTTTTGAAAGGAAAAAAACTCTTTCAAATGTAATTTGAAGCTGTCAAACCAATCTTCTTTACAGATCTTTTAAATGTCACATACCTTCGAAAGGGGATGGCAGATTCCTTTTAAATATGCAATTGCAAACAGTCCAAGCAAAATCAAGAATTTATTAAAATATGCTACTGACATTTATACTGATTAGGTATAGCCCTTTCCTCACTCCCTTTCGATAGACTCCCCTACAAAAGATGTGTCACAACAGCTCCCGTTAACGCTGTGCTCGCTCTAATTCCCCAGCACACCACCAGCCCTTCCCAGCCAGCAAAACCCAGCTGCAGGAGAACCACCTCTTCTTCTCTAGGGGCAATAATATGGATTTGTGGTTCCTTTACATGAAGAATTGTACTTTTTGATGATTTCTTACCAGCGCGCCTGAAATTTATAACCAAAAATATTAACTGCACTTACTTTAAATCAAGTGCAGCACTACCCCTAATGGCTTTAAATGGGAGAGTGTGTTAATCATACACATAAAGAAAACCCACTGCAACTCATTTCCAACAACTTTACAGGAGCAACCTGTATGTTTTGTTTTATAATCACAACATCTAGCCTTAGATTATTCATTATTTTCCCCACTTAGAATGCATTTCTGGATTGTTTTTCCTTTCCCTTTTCTACCAGTGAATGATCGAGTGCAGCAACGACGGCAGCTCCCATTCCCAGTTGCTCCCTGCTGACATATTGGACTTTTTAGGGTCATTTTATTTTTTTTAAAGACAAAGAATTTAATGATTATTTCTTCTCTTCTGTCACCAGGTCAGTGAAGTGCACAGGCATAACTCTCATTAGCATTAATGGAAATCCCCACTGTAAATTCTCTCCCCCGTGAAGCAACATTAAAAGCAAGGCCATCCTGAGCAAGAACACTCAAATTGGAAAATAAAATATACCTCCCATTTCTCACTACCACCAAAGGGAAAACATAATGAAGAGCAGGAGATTAAGCTACAATTCCTGTATCAAATCTTCCTTGTACTCCATAATTACTCAGCACAACATATACAATAGTTACTCCTTAATGCTGAGAATTTGTTGCACGTTATTGAAAGACTTTATCCTAATGCTCTCTCAACTTTCTGGTGCATAACACAGCCAATTACAGCACGGCCATTGTGACATAAATCACGATCACCACCAAATCTGCCTTTCTTCAAGCTTATACTCAGTGTTTAAAAATCCTCCACTACCTGCCCATCCACCATGGAAAAAAACACACTGGTGGGTTCAGCTCGTGAGGGTTAACAAAGTCATTTGCCTCCAGTCCCCTTCCCTCCCTCCACCAACCATTGCAAAGGGTGCCCAAGATCTCTGGGGATTCCCAAAGATGCACTTTGGGACTCGTGACATAAATATCAATACAAATCCCTTGGTGAACGGCTGCTCTCTGGTTCACGGGTCTGTCAATACCTTCTGCTGACACAACACTGATCATCAGTGTCATAAACATTCTTTAAATACAGCCAGAGAAAGCTGAACACCATAGAAAGCACACGCCTTTTCATGGGTTTCTCTGGTTAACCATGCACAGTAAGTCACTGTTCCACCCCTCAGAGCTCCTCCCATTGCTCCCCTAAATCACATCTTCTGCAGGACTCAGGAGAGCTGGGCCACCAGAGGAGCTCCTGCCTGACACCCACCACACCGGGATGAACTCAGCACCACACGGGGTAGCTCATTTCTTCATAGAGCCCCTTGAACCACACGGCATCATCTTCCCGAGTGAGGGCACTCGGCACCTGACAGCACAGCACCTTCTCTATCCCATCCAAACCATTTTTCCTGCTCCCACAGAAAACAAGGAATCTTTCGGCTAGCTGAGGCAGTGTTATTCCCTTTCCTGGCACTTGGAAAGTGATCCTTGACCAAGACTCATCTGCAGAGTAGGGACAGCAAGGAATTTGTGTTCTGTCTCTGCTTCTCAGTGTACCCAGTTGCATTTATGCATGCTAACACACAGACACAAGAACAACCAAACACCTGAGATGTAAATGGGACCAGCTCAGCTTTGGTTGTGTCCATCACCCTAGTTTGTGGAGTCCAGTCCCACCAATCCCTTTGGATTGCTGGGGAGCACAAGAGCTAAGCTTTCTTAATGTTTAAATCAACTTCAGCCAGCCCACGGTACTTTCCAAACCTCCGTAAGGTCTTACGGGTTTTGTGCACAAAAACAAACGGTCTGGGCTTCAGGCAGGACTCTTCCCTTCCTGCCTTTCCAAGGAATGAGTGGAGGAACAACCACCAAACACTGTACATGCAGCCTTTGCAGGCAAGCCATTGCCCTGAGGAGAACACCTTCAATCCCTGAAGGTTTTATTCTCACGAAGTGCAGCCTTGGGAGTTGTCAGCGGCTGCCTTCTGCCCGGCATTTTTTCCCCAAGCACTGCCAATGCAGGAATGCCACCTGGAAAAAGCAGGAAATCTGCCTGGTGGGCTTCCCAAAAGCGCAGCGAGTCTGATCCATACCCGAGCTACTCTGAAACACAATTTTGGAGCATGTCACCAGCTGGTGTAAATCAGCATCACTACAGCAGCGTGGCAGAGAGCCGAGCCTGGCCCCCATCACCGCTCCAAGGCGCAGGAACATCCCTGATTCCCTCTGACAGAATCAGCGCACTCGTCACCGGCGTTTTTCTGAGCCAGAGCAGGAGGTTTGCCTTTATTTCCACTTTACTGCACCCTGCTGACCCAGGACATGACTTAAAAACACCAAGTATGGAGTGACAAGATTTAACAGTCAAGTGATAACGCACGCTTGGCGCTAAAAGCCTCCTCGGGAAGGCTCTGCTTTGCCACGTGAGCAGCCCGGGCACACGGACACATCTCGGGAGACCGGCCCACGGATGGGCCCGATCAACCTCGCGTCCTCTGTGACAGCAGAAGACACTGACTCCTTTCAGACTGTCTTCTGTGCAGCTCCCAACATGAGCTTTCTGATGACAACTGCAAAGTCCCCTCTCAGGAGTTGGTTCTGCCCAAACCTATCCACACTTCCAAGCAGCCCCTTCGCTCCCCGAGCGTTTCCTAAGCCAGCAGACCCCCCATCCTCCTCCATCTCCACCACACTGAACAGCACCAGCAGCTCTCAGTGTTAGGTGTCCAGCACAGACACCATTCCTCCCTCCTGGATCATGCTATTTGCTCAATTTCTGGAAGCAGGAATGGGGGAAGCGGCCACGGAAGGAATAATACCTGAAGATAGTTATGGAAAAATTACAGAACCACAGCACAAACTCCACACAGAGTGTGAGTACGTAAGCATTTCTCCTGCCATAACATAATTAATGCAAAACATGCTGGGATCTTGTTCTTCCGATGCAACACAGGCACTATTTTTGTTGATCAGCCCGGCTGGGTTTCTGAAAGCCATTGCTTCCTGCATTCCACAACAGAAACTTTACACCCACAAAAGCTGGTACCATTTCATTTTATTCTTCCTGTCTTTATTCTATTTATTTATTCAGCTAGCCAATGTGAGAGGCCGTAAATCGCGCTGCTACTTAAGTCACAGGGGGAATTCCTTTAAACATAAGTAAAAACTCATAAATAACTTCCTGCAGTCAACAATGCATTCATTTTCTTCTCTGCTTTCCGACTAATCTTCCAGCTAACAAATCAAATCAAGTGCCCAAATGTAATTATTCTCTTGTGATAATCATCTCCTTATATCACAGCGTATCTTGGGTTATTTCTTCTCAAATTAAAATTAGCAGAGAGGCTTGGGATGGTGAGAGGGAGAGGAGGAAAAGTTATGAGCCATTGATAAACCCAAGGTACAACAAGGAAACTCTTCAACTTGACCAAAGTCCTGCATCTTCAGCAGAAGGTTTGCCTTTTTGCGCTAGGTTGGTGAAAAAAAGTGATGCCAAATCCAATTTACTCACTTTTTATTAGTATGACTCATAGTACAGTTTTCAAGGCAATGAAGTGCATGATACAAAAAAATAGATGATTTTAGAACCAGGACAATTCCCCTGAACTTGCTGGAAGCAATGCAGCTACAAATAAATCCAGGAATTAATCTGTGACAAAGTCAGTAGAAAGGCAAGAAACCTTCACAAAATGCACACACAGAGGACAACACGGGGTGAACATTTATTTAACCCTCCACGAAATTTGCTGTTTGTCCTGTAATTAGCCCTCAGCACTTTCCAAACCTCAGCACTTCCAAACCTCAGCCCTCCCACACCCCTCCTGCTTGCTGTGGGCAGGGACAGAGCTTGGTGGTCATTCCCACCGGGATGGCAGGTCAGGGATGAGCGAGGTAAATGCCCCAGAGGAATGATCCCTCCCACGGCCACGGAGCCACTGCGTCACCACCGCTCCACACCATCGGAGCACGGAGCGATGGCCAGCGCCGACAGCGGGGCCAGGAGCACCAGGCTAAAAATAAACCCACAGAAATAAACTTGCCTCGGCTGCCAGCCCCCTGAGGATGCAAAGGCACAGGGCTGGAGGGGAGCAACAACAGCCCCGAAGGCATTGGTGTGTACGCAACACAGAGAAGGGACAGTGTCAGAGGGGAAGAGGTAAGACACCCACCACGGGCAGGGAAATGCAGTGGGAGTGGGAATGGAACCCCAGCAGGTGAGCGGTAGCCTGCCCAAGCTCATCCTCATCCTCCCCAGAGTGCAGCTGGGGAAGGCAGAAGCTGGCACAACCCCCATGGGAATGTGATGCTGCAAGCCAAGGTCCAGGAGAAGAGAGCTGGAGGGCAGCTGGTAACCCTACTCTGCATCATTTTGTTTAATTTCACTGCTTTATTTTGTCACCTTCAAACAAAACCCCCATGACAAGTTTTCCCACGCCAACATCTCCTGTAAGCCTTTGCAAATGTGCAGGTTTGAAACAGAGAAACAAGAAGCCACGCCAGGCAGGCTCAGCCATTCCCAGTGAGGACATGGGCACTTCAGAGGACACACAGCTTACTCCAAAGGCTGCAGATGTGGGAGTCCGGGGTGTTGAACAGAGCCCTGCTCACACAGCTCCAGCAGCACCTCCCTCGCCAGCCCTGTGCCTCACCAACGCAGCCACACCTCAAAAACAAACATCTGGATTCCTTCATCTGACCTACAGGACTGCTCGTGTGTTACAGAGTTCAGGAAAGGACAGCAGGGACACTTGGGAAGTGTTTTTTTTTTAAAATTAGCTGGTTTGGGGAAAGATGCACATCGGTGTTTGCAGCATAATCAGTGACAATGCTCTGGCTGGTTAAACCCTTCAAATAAAAGGGGATTATACTGCAAACACTGATGTATCCTACAAGGAGGACCACCATTAAATTGCTGACAAATTATTCCCCTACACAGCACACAATGTGAGGAAACACTTCCAAGCCCAGGCTGCAGCCATGTGTTGGTGCAGGGAGGCAGGAGCAGCCTGGCACAGCAGCCAGATCCCAGAGCCTGACACATCCCATGGCTTAAAGCGAGGGAGGGATGGTCACCAGGCCACCAGCCACACACAGAAGTCTCCTGCAGCACTTCCCTCCCAGCAGACCTTATCCTGAGTTTTCTGAGCGTTGTTTCTTTACTTCGATATGTTTGTTTGATGCATTTCAAGTAAGATATTCCTAATTGTGTGTGACGGAAAGCGATTTTTAAAGAAATGCTGTGATTTTCAGATGAAAACGCTCATTCCGTGATTTAGAGGAAAAATCCACAAGAGATCATGAGCAGAGTCTCCCAGAGCTCTCCTCGTCCCTTTTAGACACAGCACAGAACCACAGAATGGTTTGGGTTGGGAGGGACCTTAAAGATCATCCTGTTCCAACCCCCTTCCAGGGGCAGGGACACCTTCCACCAGACCAGGTTGCTCCAAGCCCCATCCCAGCTGACCACAGTCTTGGCCAGCTCATTTAACCTACTGATGATCTGCAAAATGTTTTGAAACCCTCAAAAAAAGACCTCATAGTATAATAAAAAAAATCTTGTATCATCTCTATTGGCAGCTGAAACTCCCTAACGCTCCCTTTGCACAAAGTTTACACTAGGAAAAATAATTAAACAGCTATTGGACTGATTCTGTGCCTGTTCAGCAAATATCAGTACCTTGGTAACTTCCTTATGACTTTACAGAGTTTCCTGTAATTCCCAGGGAATTAGCAGTGTTTCTACACTTCCATGCAGGTTATTTCAGGGTTTTGGGTCTTGGCTTGTGGCACATGAACATGGCATCACTCACACAAGCCAACACCTACATGACTCCCCAGAGCAGATCTTAGCTGCTGAGGGTATCCAGGATTCCAAAGGATGGTCACTGAAATCACAGGCAAACGTCAATTTGTTCAGGAAACGCTGTTCCAAGTGTCCTTTTCTCCTGCACCAGCCAACAGGGAAAGACAAGGTGTACCAGGGAAACTCATCGCAGGGGTAGTCTGGATATTGGGAAGGAATTCCTCCCTGTGAGGGTGGGGAGGCCCTGGCACAGGGTGCCCAGAGCAGCTGTGGCTGCCCCTGGATCCCTGGCAGTGCCCAAGGCCAGACTGGACATTGGGGCTTGGAATAACATGGGACAGTGGAAGGTGTCCCTGCCCATGGCAGGGGTGGCACTGGATGGGCTTCAAGGTCCCTTCCCTCCCAAATCATTCCACGGTTCCCTGAGTCTGTGAAGCCCAGGTGACTCTGCAGGGGCCATGAGCTGTGGGGCGGCTGCCCCAGACTTTGGGGTGCACAGACCTGAGCGAGGGGTGCCTGCCCAGCTGGCACCACACCTCCTCCTGCTGTGGGGCAGGGGAGCCTGATGGGAGCTCAACCAGAGAGAGGATGGAGGTCAGGACTGACTGAACATCTCAGCTTTACGTGGTATGCATCTAGCCCAGGAAGCAATGTATTTTTTATGCCTTTTTTTTTTCTTCTATCTGCTATTTTCAAGACCCAAAAAAGCTACAGGACATGGAGCATCGTTATGCACACCACAACCTGAACGCAGCAGGCAATTTTAACATTTCAGCCACATGCACAAAACCCTCTAACACATGTATATTTTATCTGATTTACTGCAATACTTTTCTTCCATCTCTTGAAAGTAATTTTTCTCTAAAGCGTAACTGCTTAATTGGCAAGTGTACAAAATATAATTACACTGCATACAAGTTACAATATTGCTTATGGGAATATCACTGTTGATGCATTCTGCTTTATTTTGTGTTTAATCTCTATTAAGAGATCTGTGTGAAAATAGCAAGGTACTCTTGATCTTATAAACATGACATGTAGTTCAGTCATTTCCCTGCCTACCCAAAGCCCAAACAAATGCAACTGAAAGGCAACAGAAATTTCCTGGGCTAGCTTGGCACGTCCAAGTTAATAAAATTCTTACATTCTCCTCTAAAGAAAGTGCAGTCCACAGGACACTTAAAAAGAAAATCCCCAACCTCTCCAGGCTGAGGTTTGTCACATCCATTACACTTTGAGACGACAGAAGGACGTGGCACGTAGGAATACATCGCTCTGTGTGACAGCTTTAGGGGGGTTTATTACATTCCCCACAAGGACCTTTGCAATCCCATCTTTTATAATGAAAGGATAAAGAAGTAACACAGCGACGTGGCTGACTCGTGCCAGCGCGGGGAGCGGTGCCTGGTGCCTGGCACAGCAAAGCCTCTCACCCTTTGTGCCCCTGTGTCTGCCAGCCAGGCCAATGCAATTCCCAAACTGCAGGAAGATGTGTCAGGGGAGGGTGAGGTTGGATATCAGGAGAAGGTTCTTCCCCCAGAGGGTGCTGGGGCACTGAAAAGGCTCCCCAGGGAACGGGCACGGCCCCAAGGCTGCATTTGGACAACGCTCTCAGGGATGCACAGGGTGGGATGGTTGGGGTGTCTGTGCAGGGCCAGGAGCTGGACTGATGATCCCCGTGGGTCCCTTCCAGCTCAGGAGCAGCAGTGGGACCCTTCCAGCAGCCCCAGAGCAGCTGCCCGTGCTGTGAGCACTTACACCTGCGTGTAAGTCACATGCAGGAGGAGATGCCCTGTGCAGAAACGGGTCTCGCTGCTCTGACAGACACCTACCATCGGCACGGTTTAAGTGCCTTAAAGGTTTATTTCATTTGCTCCAGTAATGAGATTAATGTGATGTTTGTTTGTTTAAGCTAAATCATACAAAGCCAAACATCTAAACGTCCTTAATTCATGGCATTAGCCCAGGCTGTGTTACCATGCAAGCCCACCTCACTGTCCTGCTTTTAATTGCACCAACAAACTCCTGCTTTGCTCCCAGAGGTCAGACAGCACAGGGACACCTCAAGCAGACAAATAAACCAATCAACATTGTCAGTTTGACATTTTACCACACTCCTTGTTTTCTCTGCCACTGGTTTTTAACATAGTTGACTTCTAGACCTAAAAACCCCAGTGTAAAGCCAGCAGATACAGACCTCTGTATATTTATTTTTAAATAGAGATAGACATGGACCTCTGTGCAAAGATCCAGGAGTAGACATACAGGTATTTAGGTGGATATAGATATAGATATATACAGATATACACACATACAGAAGGGATATGAAACGTTGTTCCTGCCATAACAGCTCCTGCATACTCAAGCAGCACACGGACTGGAGTCCAGCGATCCCAGACCTCACCCATGAATGATGGATGAGATGGGCAGACCCATCTGCAAACTCACCTAAAAGCAGAGTAAACCTGCAAACCTCCAGCTGAACATTCCCACTTCCAAATAAAAATAAACACGCAAACCAACACATTGCTTTTGTGCCTACCACTACCCCAGCAATGTACAATTAATGTTTAAATCTGAATTTGATCTGTTTTGATCAGTTTTCACTCTTCTACTCACAGGTTTCCCAACAGGGATAGAGTTATTTCTGATGTGCCGTGGTCACCAAGAGCTGGCTGGGAGTTTGAGTAAGTTCTGCACAATTAGGTACAGCACATGACTTTCAGAAAAAGGAATCCTCCCTCATTTCCTTCCTGCACCTAAATTAACTCTCACCTGACCCAGGCATTAACCACAAAACGGACCAACATGGCCCCTGTGAACTTCTCACCCCGTGCCAAGTACCTGGTGTTGACACAGAGGTAGCTCACCCCTGTGACAGATACAAGGAAGTTTTTAAGGAAATGGTAGGAAATAAAGAACCTACCTAAGCACTCAAGGTCCCACCCTGCAATCCCCACCTTCACACACAGGTCTCCTCTCTGCAAGTCACCCTCTGGAAGAAAATTTGTCGTGCTGGTGCTTGGGCTGTGCAAACCCCTGGATGCTCTCATTTAAATGATGGGCTTTCATGGATTCTGAGGTCAGAAGAAACGCCCGTGATTTTCCAGCCCAACACACTGCACACTAACTTACCTAAATCAATCCCTGCTTGAGCCTCACTCATTCCAATGAACGAACATCCCCGAATCTGGCATTTCCAAAGGTGGACAAATCACCAGCACCTTCAGCAGCCTCTTCCACCACCATCAGTGCTGAAACCATGGACCTTAGCTCTGTTCTTGCCCTGACTTCACCTTCCAGCTTTCAGGTCTTGTTAAAACTCTGCCTGCTAGACCCAAGAACTCTTTGTTATTCAATTTATTTTCCCTGTGACAACACTAATTCCCTTAAATTAATTTATCTTCCAACACTCTCCTGGATAAGTCAGGCAGACGGAGCTCCTGGCCCCTTCCCCTGCATCCCTTCCCAGCTCCTTTGGCATTCCCACGGCCCTCCCCAGCCCCTCCTCGACAGGCAGCAGGGACAGGGTGGCTGCCACGTCCCTCCTCCAGCCTGGCAGCCACCTGCCAGCGCAGACAAGGAGCACACAAGACCTTTGGCCATAATATCATATTAGTGGTGCTGGCTCGTGACTCCTCGCTGCCCCACGAAGACAAGATTTCTCCAGACAGCACCCTGGAGCTGCGGCCCGAGTTGTTTGCTCTGAGGTAGAGGAATTTACAGTTGGCCATCTGAGAAATATTACCTGCTTGTAGCCAAGCAGTACAAATTGCTGTCACCAGCGGTCACTCCTGTTTGTTATTTACCACTCTCCCAGTCCTGGTGACATTTCAAGCTCCAGCTGCAGTGACTCTCTGCCTAATCATGGCTTGCTCAAACATTAAGCAGCATGAGGACAGAAATGAGTGTTCAGGGAGGCTTCTGGAAAGGGTTGTTTGGAAATTATTACTGGTTTTACCACTGGGTTTTGAGATCTGACACGCTCAGCTGTTCTGCATATCCCCAGTCCAAACAGTGCTGCTGTACCAAGCTGCATTTCTTGCTGAATTTTAAGGCAATAAACCCCCCTCTGTTACTTTTATCAATCCCAATCATGAGCTCTTTAAGTGAAAAGAGAGAAGTTGGCTCTCAAGGATGTGCTGCCCCTAAACCCATGCCAATGGGAACTGAGTGCATTGCCATCCTGCCTCCATCATCAAATAAATCCTTGGAATGCTTGCCCAGGGCTCACGTGGAGCTGACAGGTCTGTGGTGTTCAGCCTGGCCCATTTACTGCTTTTCTAGAATAACACAAGGTAAGCATTGCCACAGCTCACAGGAACTCTTCAGGAGTTCAAGACTTAGTAAAAAATTCACATTACTGGCTCAGTTTACTTTGTAAATGTCTTCAACGAGAGGCACCAGGGCTGAAGCACAAAGGTCTGACTACAGCAGTGGCTGCTCAACATTCACTTCTACCACAATATTAACAGGGAATAAACGCATCATCACTTTTCCCCATCAAGAAGTGTAATATTTATGATTTTTCTACTAACCTCATGTGGTAACCCAGTTTTATTTCCATCGTCTTTCAGAACTGTTTGTTGCTCTCATCACTACCAGCCACAGCTTCTCTCTGCATCCCTTTCCCCTTCCCTCAAGCTCTGATCTCTGTTCTCTGCTATTGATTCCCCTCTCAGGCGCTTGGCTGTGCAGACATGGACTGAATTGGCGCACCCCAATTTGCCATCCAGCACCTTAATAACCCAGTCCCCCAGCTGGAACAGCAACAGGTGAAGGTAGCACAGACAAGCAGAGACACCCGGCCACATTCTCCCTCCTGACACATCATTCAGCTGAATTTTTTTCAGAAACAACCACAACAAAAACCAGAGGCCACAACCTCACTGCCTGTGGCTAGACCAGAGCGAGATCTCATCCCAGCAAAGGGCAAAGCTGAAGCTGGCACAGGTATTCCAGAATTAAGCTTTGGGACACCCTAATTGCAGGCTTGATGTTGCACTGTACCATTTTTGTATGAAAAAAGGGAAGAGCTCAAACAAGTGGCAAATATAAAATCTACACGAGCTTGTGCTGCAGGATTATGAAACTTCTGAGAACTATGAGAACATGAAAACTAACAAAAAGGGGGTTTTCCACATATTGAATTGAAATTAATGTCACCCACAACTAATCACAGCAAAGCTTAAGGCTCTCAACTTTTAAATGTAACATCTACTATTTAGCCTAATTACTTTGCTTAATTTACTGATTCCTTCCAACATCCCCTCTCATGGAAAACCTGGTTTTCAACATAAAAATGACAAAAACCTTGACACTTTATGACACCTCTACAGGTACCACCAGCATCTCTTGTATTTGGCCTCAAAGATTTTTTTTAAAGGGGAATTTATTTGCAGGGTTTTCCCTCCAGCTAGCACAAATAAAGGACTTTCCCCACACTCCTGCAGAGCCCATCACACCCCCGGGGTGTGACACCCACTGCCTGCACAGGAACCAGCTGTGGGATTCATTGCTGGTTTTGTTTATTTTCTACCCCAGCAACGATGTTACCAGCTCCAACACTGTGCCAGCTGCATGGAAACTACTGGATTTCCATCTCTGCCTCTTTTGGGGCCAATCCTGCACTCCTCTTACACCTGCTGCTCTTCCCAAAGCCCATCAGCATTTCAAAGGGGCTCATCCATGCTCCCAGCCAGGGTCACTCACACCTTGCAGAGCCACAAATTATAGTCATTACAGTAATACCCAAAAGCCAGGCTAATTTTGGAGTATCCCACAATTTTGTGCCAACCTCTTCAGCACACAAGCTCCTCTTTTTTCAATGTGAATGGATCACTAAAAAAAAAAAAAAAGAAGAAGACAGACAGCATCCATTACATATCTGTTATATTTAGCAACAGAGAATCCATCTGCACTATTCCTGGTCTCATTAAAGACTTGGCTCCTTGTAAATATTGTGTCTGTAATCCCCACGTTCTCCCTCCGCTCAGTGCTTCAGGGGTCTATTTCTGTAATAATTGGTGTGTGTTGTTGCACAGAAACAGTGGCTGAGTGTCTGTCAACATTGCACAAGTCAAGGCACACAGGAGCAACCTCAGCACAGCTCCTGTGGAAATCAGCTCCACGAGGCTCCTACGGCACCTCCCCAGAAAACTCACAGCCAAGGAACCCTGCACTCTGCACCTGGGCCCAAAAAGTGGTGGGATTTGGGCAACTTCGATTTGGCCACTGTGGTGGCAAAGATCATAATCCCACACTGCTCCAACTGCTGGTGGGGATTAGGGAGAGGACCTGAGTGAAGCAGAGCCCAAAATTCAACAACCAAGCAAGTTTCTTTTAACCATATAAAATCTACATCCATCAGGAGGGGTGGAAATTAGCCCAGGAAGAAGCAGGGCAGTTACTTTCAGCAGGACCACTGTTTTTTACTGGCTTAAAGGATACATGAAATCACTGTCAGATAAAGCTGGAGGAGCAAATCATTAATAATTCATATCTACAACTGATGCATTCAGGTAACTCGGGTTTTATTTGAATCTTACAGTAAAGGCCCAGAACAGATGGGACTTTATGGATGCCTATGATCCACCCTGGAAGAGCATGTATTTGAAAAACAAGGCTGAATTATGCAAAATAACCCTGTCTTGCATGGACACACAGTTCCCATCAGCTATGGAGCAGGGGGACCCTGAAAGGTATTCCAGGGACTGCCCTCCCCTGTGAAAACCACAGAGCAGGGATGAGCATCCAGGATGCCCCAGAGCATGCTATGCTCCTGGCTGGGATTTCAGGATGGGCTAAAAACCCCATGAAAACCCCCAAAATTGGCAACCCCGCCAGGCAGCAGCAATGATGACCTCAGGGAAGGGTTGGTGGGTCCATCAAAGTTGATTCCAACCATGCTGAGCCCTCTCCACAACTGCTGGAAGGGTTTGACAGCAGCTCCTTACCCACTCCCTGTGAGCTACACACATCTCCCCACTGGACAGAACATGTGGAGCACCCAAAATCACACCAACAATGGGAACGGAGGCAGTGGCACACACAGCACCTCGGGGCATCCTCTGCAGCACCACAGCTTTGGTGTTCTGCCCCAAACACTGCCCTTGTTTGTCACCACGCTTCTCCTGACACAGGACACAATCGCAGACCTCGGAGCAGGCAAAGCAAACTCCGTCCCACCACACTGACCTTCAGAGCGTGCAGGTGCAAAACTCTGGTTCCAACACGTGTTTTTACCCTCCAACTATTCCAGCTGTATTTCTTTTTAATAATCCCATGGAAGTTCTAAATAATATAACCCAGGCTCTCATAAATCACAGCACATCCCAGGAAGTGTTTAAGGCAAAGCTGGGTGGAGGTTTGAGCTGCCTAGTGTACTGGAAGGTGTCCCTGTCCATGGCAGGGGGTTGGAATTGGATGAGCTTTAACGTCCCTTCCAACCCAAACCATTCTGTGATTCTATGAAAACATTACAGAGCAAAAAATAAAACCCACAAACTTTGGCAGGAGGGCCCCCATGACCTCCCCACATAGCACTACTGTGCTCCCCCCTCACCAGATCAAGTCCAACAAAAAGCAAGCTCCAGTGTTCCACCTGGATTATCACCTCAGAGAGGAGAAAATAAAACTAAAAAGCTCCAGATGTTTATTCCTGGTTCTTAAAAAAATCACCGGGGCTAAAGGTGCAAGAAAGGGGAGTGCACACTTATAAAGCACCATTGTAGGACTAAATAAATGACACTGATTCTTCTGTGCTCTGTCACCAAAACTCCTGCTGACTTCACACAGAATGTTATGTGGTGGCTCCCTGGTAAAATGCCAGAAATCCTGGTCCCCTCGCCAAGATGGGGCAGAGCAGAAGGAGGAAACACACGGGTGGCACAATGAAAAGATTTGGTTTCCCTGCCCTCGCTGCTGCAGAGGATGGTCATGGAATTTTTCATCCTTTCACCTAAATCTTACCTTATTTTGTTTGGCAAAGGAGAAGGAGGAAAAAAACCCAAACTATGGGAACATGGCATAAGGAGTGACAGCTGGCCCAGAAATACCTGACCACGACAAACTGCACTCCAGAATTACATCTTCGTACCTGGGTGTGACAAACTGCATTTGAAATTACATCTTCCAGCACCACAAACAGCAGTGGGGAAAACACCAATTCTTGCCTAAAACAACTGTGTTACCCCAGTAACCAGAGCAAAACCAGCAGTGACTTGCCAAAACCTCCCCTCCAAAGATTCAGTGCTTCCTGCAAGAGGGGACACGAAAAATCACCTTGCACCCCCCACATATGGTCTTTAATTCACCTGTGAGCCCTGACCATTTCTTGTTTCAAAGTCTATAATCTAAATATCCTTCACAGCTGGGGCCAGGGGTCTGAAAAAAACCCCAATTTCTAAGGCAGGTGTAAGTGATCAGCCCAAATTGAAGAGCTGCTCACCAGCAGTTCCATTCTTTACTTCTTTAACTTACTACAACCAGAATACAAAGCAAAGACAGGAATACTCACTAGATCTGATGTGGGCAGTAAAAGTGACACCCACCAGGTTTGATGAGACAGCATCATCCACCGGATCTTAACAAAACACTTGCAAATTGCCACTGCTGTGTCCTGAGCACATTTTCCATTTCTTCTGCTTAAAATACGAAGCCTCTTTCAATTCCCACAGCGAGTAAACAGCCCCAAAAAACCCAGGGAAAATTAACCTACCTTTTCCAAATGGTTGGGCAAACCCAGATTCAGGGATTTTTTTTCATTAGAACATTTCATTCTTGCCAGTCAGCTGAACTGAAGAAGTTTTATTTGAACCGCAGCCAGCCTGATGGATAAATCAAATTTCCTGGCCAAAGGCTTCAGTATGTTACTTCCAGCTCGTGCCTGGGACCTCATACTTTGAGGCTGATGTTTTTCCTGATACAAGGAATACTATCACCAGGTCCTATCACCAGCGACAAATCTCTGCACTGAAACGCCAGCGTTAAAGATGACAGTTCGTGCTACAGTTCTTGCTGTGGGGAAATTCCTTTGAGTGTTTTCCATCTAGGAAAAGCAGGAGTGGAAAAAGGGCACGCTTTTGCCCTCGGAGGAGCAGGGGGGATGAGAGGGAGCTGTGGGGTGGCAGCTCCGAAGGGCATCGCGCTCCAGAGCCACCCTGCCAGCCAAGCCCCAGGATCCCACATGGGCTGGAAAACTACCTTAAAAAGAGGGAAAGCTGACGGCAAGAAAACATCACCTATGATTTGTACACTATAAAGCTGACAATAAAACCCTGGACCAGGGAAGCATCTCAGTCTGAAATTCTAGGAGAGAAAAGTCAAATGCTCCTGCAATCCATGTTTCTAAACACAGGAGAGTGCCACCACTCTGACTGAACTACCTCGTTTTCTGTTCAGCTTTAGAAATACTTGGTTATAACTTTTAAAGGGAGAGATATTTTGATTGCCCGTGACTGCAAAGAGCTTGGATCAAGTGAGGAACAGCGCGCAGCCCCCAGATGCGCCTGGGTTTGCTAACGATGAAAGCCAACCTCTGTCCCCGCTAATGGCTAACAGGTGGGTTTCACAAACGCCTCCAAAAATAAAAAGCTCCTTTCTAAAAATACCACCCTGCATTCACAACGCCAGATTTTCCAGAAAAATACTGACGATAGCTGACGTTTCCCAAACAACCGCTTTTATGGGAACTTCGGGCTGCCCCTGCAGCAGAAAGTTTTGCGAGGCAAAGAACACAAATCCTTGTTTAAGACTCGAGCCCTGTGGACAGACCCATTCCCTCGGCCAGCTCCGGAGCTCGAGCACAAATCAGCTTTATGGAAGTAACAGATTACAGAACACATCGCTACAAATAATTTTTTTTTTTTTTACTAGAGGATGCGTAATTGAAATGTCTGCGATCCAACAATCACCTCTGAATTCATAAATACCTCATAGTATTCCGAACACACTCTCCTATAATGAGACCGTCTTCAATTTTCCTTGGTAAAGAGACCTTTAAAGAATGCTAAAGCAGGTCGGCGCCCTTATGCACTGATGGAAACAGGAACAAAAGCATTTTGTCACCAGGCATCTCGTCTATCATTATTTTCCCCACTCTGCTTAAACAAACCTAAAAGTACGTGCCTTTTCTTCCTCCCTCCTCCCCAAACACCCGCAATAACTGGGATTTCATCCCGAAGGAAAGCCACCATCTGTATGGAAACAAGGGACCGTTACACCGAACCGTCACCGCCGATCGGTTTTTTCCTGCTCCACTAATGTTTTTTAAAACACGGGATTAAAATGTCATCCCATCCCTCCCGTTCAAGGGAGCCGTGTGTATTCCTCTCCTCTGGTCACGGTATACTTAATCAAGTGTGAATGATTAAAGTACTTCAATTAGAGCTACGTACATTCATTGCAAGCAATTCAAAGGCAGCGCAGAAGTGCAGCTGAAAGAAGAAATTACTTCTACTACTTTGAGATCTCCATCTCCTACTTTCCTCCTCCCCAGCACAGCCAGAGCCCTGGGAGCCGGCAAAGTACCAGGCGCTAAGCCCCAGCCAGGATTTACCTTGGGGGCACGTCCCTCGGCAGGACAAAAGGCTATTCTTTCCCCCTCAGCAAGTCCTGCAAGTTTGGGGGGGGGGAAATGTTTTTTTTTTTTTTTTTCGTGGGCTGGAGCGGTGTGAAGAGAACAATCTCAGCGCCTAAATCCACGCACCCCCTCTGATTTTCCATTCTAGTGATACCAGGGAAGGGCTTAAAATGTCCAAATCGAGAGGGAAAAAATATATGTAATAAATAAATAGTGGGGAAATTATTTTGAGCTCTGGCGGGGGGGGTAAAAGGTGGGAGGGAAGGAGCGAGGCGCGGCCCCGCGGACACCGCGCACCTCCGCGGGTTAGAAGCGTGGAGAGTTGCTAAGTGACTGAGGGGCGAGCGCGGTTATTGAGCAGTAATAAAACAAGTCTTAAAAAATTAAAATAAAAAAAAAAAATAAAAACACTAAAACCATTTTTCCCCCCCCGGAATAGACCTAAAATTAAGAGGGGGGGAAAAAAAGCAATGACTAAATACACTCATCTCCCCCCATGAAAAAAAAAAAATTATAAAGGCAGCGCAAGGCGGCGGCTGCTCCGCGTCCCCCGGAGCATCGGCCGCGCCGCACCGCGGGGTTCCCCCCTTGCCCAAACTTTCCTGCCGCCGCCGCCCCGTTA